>JAJTUV010000460.1:262500-685551 GCA_021653895.1 Mastomys natalensis
TTCTAAAGATACGTCAGAGAAAACCAGTTCTTTAACTGTTCTGGGAAACACATGCTTACATATTTTCACCTGAAAAAAGGAAGATTTTTATGATGATTCATTATCAATGATTCTAAGACAAGGAAAGTAGCTGCCTCTGAATTTCACATGGTTCACTGGAAAGAAAAGGAAAACAAACAGCATAAAGTATGACAAGCCAGTAAACTGAGAGTATATTTTGAAGCATCAAACTTTCCCATTATGATCCAGGAATAAAAGAAAAATCTTACAATCAATCATTTTCTATTTCCAAATGCATATGATTGGTGAACTCAAAAAAAAAAAAAGTTTGTCTGCAAAACATCTTCCTTGCTTTTAGTGCAAAAATGAAACTGTGATCATGTGACATGTATTCTGGTCTATAGCTGTTAATAAGCATTTGACATGTTCCAATATCTGAACAATAGCAATCACAGCGAGAAGAGTGGTTGTCATATTCTCTAGGGAGCTCCTTTATTTTATAGGAATGGCAAACATTTCACCTCATTATTTTGCCAACAAATCTTGGTACCATTATAGGAATACTGACATGAAATATTAGTTTGGGAAGTAAGAATCAGGACTGGCAATGTATGTGATTAATATAATAATTAGCATTGAAGAGTTTTAGATTTCAAGTTGGCTTAACTCTTTCAAGTTCTCACATTATGGGGAATCAGTTCTGTTTCTTTAGTGTTTGTGTTGGTAAAATAGTAAGTCATCTTTAAGGGTTCCTGTACAAGTATTATTTGCCATTATTTCAACTTATGCAATTAGACCATCAGTTCAGAGATTTTGGAGGAAGTCATATTGGAAGACTTAGATGGAAACATGGTAGATGTTTTATGATTCTTCAATCTTGAACTAATATTTCATATTGAAAATAGTTAGAAAACTAAGATGTGCTGAACTTTTGAGGAAGGTTTGAGGAAGATTTTACTATCTTGTGTGAATGAGAAAAGTCAGAAGAAGAGTTAACCTATTAAAATAGTCACATACCAGCACTTGTTGGAATTCAGATAGCGTAAACAAATTTCCCTTGACTTTATGAAGATAGCTCACTCTCAGGGAACTACAATATTCCTGGTGTTTTAAGAGTGCCAGGTCTTTTTCAGAAGCACCCTTCCCTCTAGAGAGCTGCTCCAGAAGGGACAGTCCCAGGCTGTAATAATCCATCATGCCCCAGTTGTTGTTGGTGTCGGCGGCTTAGTAGGATGTCCTTCATTACCAGCTTGCCGAACTCACGCTCCTGTCTGCCTTGGTAAAGGCTGGAAGCCGGTTTGCCATTGTATGTGTGTTGGTTCCTTTTACTACTTCTTACGTATGTCTCCTTTGTAGAAGGTGAGCCCGGTTTTCTTTAATTTCTCTGCTAGTCATCCTCAACAGTGGTTTCTCAACCCATCAAGTCTCCCAGGTTTCAGACACCCTGGTGTCTCTCACGTTCACTATCCAGCAGAGACTCTTCAAATGTTTCTCCTAGCCATTCCTCCCACAGTTCCCAACAGTGTGCTGAACGAGTCCTTTCTCTCAGTTTCCCCAATACTAGCACCTGCAAACCTTAACAACGTTCTAGCCTATCTGTTCAGCTCAGCTTCACCTGGGTCAACTATCACCAACATGTCTCTTCTAGTCTAATTCACTTTCAACTGTCTCCTAATAACATCTTCTCTTGGCTCAGCTCAGCTTCTCCCGACTCAATAGTCTCATATTTTCACTCTGCTCAATCTTTTTCTGCACCAACTGTCTTCTATAACACTCTCTCTAACCCTACTCTTCTGCCACTTAGACCTTACTTTTCCTCCCACAGCCTATGCTGGCTGTTTATAGCCTTTCCCAGAAGTCCAAGAGGCAACTCACACTGGAGGTCGTAGGTTTAAGCAGTTGTCTTAAAGGGTCAGTTGCCTAGCAACTGGGAATCCTTTAAACGGCCAGGCACACACATTTAATCACACTACCATGGTGGCCATCTGTAATATTCTAGACAGTGGTTTGGTTCCTGAAGTCAAGCTAGACTTTATGACTAAAGGAATGATGCTCTTAAAACCTAATTAACTGTTATGAAGCTATAGATCGCAAGAAGGCTTATGAGGATGCCTTGCGAAAGATAGAGCGTATGTGACTTAAGTAGTTTTTAAAAACCCAGGTGTGCTACGCAAGGTTGGATTTAAAAATGTTGTTCTAATTGAGCTCAATTCTGATCACTTGCAAGTGGCTATTTGTCATGTGCTGTGACTAACCTTGGATGTCATTGCGATCAGATTATGAAGCACCTGATTTGAGCATGTCTGCCAGGTGTTTGTACATGCAAATAATGTGTGAGTCTAAGTATAATCTCCCTCTGGGTGGACAGACAATATCCAAGAGGGTTGGGACCAGATAGAACAAAAGCAGAGAGGAAAAGAGAGGTATTATAATCTGCCTATCTCCTGAAGTTGAGAATACAGTCTTGGTCCATCTTGGTCTTCAAAACTACAGGCCTCCAGGTCTTTCTGCTCTAAGAGTTATACCTATTGTCCTTGGAAATCTTTGAACTTCAATTTCTAGCTTCTGATGCCTTCAGACTTGGATTGGGCCATGATTCCAGGATCCCGAGTGTCTAGTTTGCAGATGGCCTGTCATGGATGCAGTGACCTTCATACTGATATTAGCCAGTTCCTCCATAAATTACCTCTCACATATTCCCATATATCTTATTGCTTCTGTCTTTCTTAGAAACCTGACTAATACTCCCATGCTGTACTGAAACACATTCTGAGGCAGTACTTAAACACAGAAGGATGGCAGTCATCAGGTAGTGATGTCTGGCCTGGCCATCGGAAATGGTTCAAGCCATTTATTTGTTGTCATGGGCCAGAAGCATTAGCACAATTTCTAGTCACTTTCAATGTGACATTTATCATCTATGAATTAATCTTACAAGTCTGCCTGGCTTTTTGGGGGTGGGGGGGTGGGATGAGGCTTTTTTATTCTTTTTATTTTTCCTTATTTTTCCTGAAGATGTGTGTTCTTTTGAAACAAGAACTATTATTTGGTCAAATAGCTGCATTATTCTGCCTAAAGCAATAAAAACTAGATTCTGAGAAGAAACACCCACACACCTTTATATTTATTTTAATGTTTTTGGAGAGTACTGAGAATTTTTTCATAGAACCCGTACTGTAATACTAATACAAATCTCACAGATTTAAGTAGTGGCAGTAAATCACAAAAACATGACAAAGAGGAATATTTTCATAGCTTATCCTGTGGATTTGAAGAATGAGCCAATATTTCTATATTCTTTTAAACTATGTAATTATATAAAATTAGGTTCTGCAATCAGGTTTTCTTGAATTTGTATATTTTATATTAATTTTACTGTTTATTAATGATTTCCGAGGGAAAATTTAATGATAGAAGGGTTAATTTGGTGAGGTGTTTTAAAGAATTTTATTTTGGTATTGACTGCATGTACTTAACCTTGAGTGATACTGATTCATAAATTCATATAATTAAAAAAAAGTGAAAAATCTCAGAATATCTCAAGTTGAGTATCAGCATATTAAAAGGCAACTATATGGATAATGGACAATTTAAAAAATCAGTTGCAAATGTAATATATACATATAATATATATATAGTACATATATATAAGTTCATGTATTAAATAAAGAAATCAATAAAAAGCATGGAATCTCTTCTAAAGTTACAATGACCTTTCAATTTAGAAACTCAATATTTGAGGGCAGGGGAGTTGACTCAGTGGATAAAATGCAGTAGTGTGGTGCTGAGTTTAAATACCCATATGCTATGTAAAAACTGTTTTTAATAGATTAAACATTTGTAATTTCAGAATTCCTGTGGGGAGATGGAGTTGGAGACAGGAGAATACTCAGAAGTTCATGTGTCAGCTTATCTGATATATACAGCAGAAACAAATCAAACCAAACTAAACAAAACAGCCAAATACAAGAGTTCCTGTCTTATACAAGATGAAAGGTGAGGATGAAAACCCTAGGTTCATCTCTAGTGTTCTTATGTGCATATTGTTCATTCAAGGCTGCATTCACACTCATGAATGTGCATACACATAGACCTGCTTGCCCCCAATTCTTCTCTCTCTTTTACACACACATACATACATACACACACATGGGCACAAACATACACAAACACACATACACAGAGAGAGGAGTGAGGGAGAAGGAGAAGGAGAGAGAATCTATGTTTTCTCTTTGATAATATGATTTATGATATAGCACTATTGGGTTTGCTTACTCAACCCATTAAATAATTTCAATGAAAATACAGACTATACATTCTAAATTTTGCTACATTTGAGCAACCAATTTTCCACCCAATTGTCTTTTAAAGAGTGGATATCTGAGACTGATTAAATATGAACGGATGTCCCCACTTTTTTCATTGTGTTCAAGGGAATCCCATTTACTTCTAAACCATAACATTTTGTACATTTCCATGTTACCGGCCTTTGATAAATATTGAGGGCTTCCAGTGTGATACAGCTGCTTAGATCAGCATTTTGCTCTTCTCTTCCTGTTCATAAAAAAGAATGAGGAGAAAACAAAGGAAAAAAAATCTCTCACAAATTTCCCTTCTGTTGAGCCAGGAGTCTCATACGAAACCTACACTAGAAAACAGAAAGAGATACTAGGAATCTTTGAAAGATCTGGTGGAAGAAAGGAAGAATGAAGGAATGAAAAGTGAAAGGTCAGACAGAGCGAGATGGTTCAGGAAACAGGTTTCAGGAAACAGAAGACCACACACACTCCATGAAATCGCTGAAGCTTTATTCTTTGTTTATGCGGTGCTATTAAAATGTATTGAGCAGGACTGGG
The DNA here is from genome assembly GCA_021653895.1 of Mastomys natalensis. Lineage (NCBI taxonomy): Eukaryota > Metazoa > Chordata > Mammalia > Rodentia > Muridae > Mastomys > Mastomys natalensis. The sequence goes on from JAJTUV010000460.1 coordinate 267,357, forward strand.
TAGGAGTATTTCCATACTCTGAGGAGTTAAGCCAAGTGGCTTACATAGGAAGATGTAAGTCTTGTAGGAAGCAATTTATCTTTCTCTGTATTTGAGTAAGAGACAGCTGCAGACCAGCTGTCTGGAAGGTCATGACAGTCAACTGGGAGAATTTCAGCAGAAGACCTGAATAAGACTGATTCTCGAGACAAGGGTCAAGAGAATGCAGAGATCAGAGTAACAGTTCAACATGCAAATGTCCATTGCTGTAACAGAATACGAGGGAGCATAATTAGGATAAGGAGGGTAAAAGAAGATGAGAAGAATTGAGATTAAAAATGGCTCCATTTATAAAGTCAAGATGAAATATCTATTTAGAGGTAGAGAATTTTAAAAAATTAATGATTATGATATGTAGAACAAGTGACTGTCTTTCATTCAGTAATATGATCATAGAAGAACAAGTATATGGCATCTAAAACATATAAGGAGATGATAATTTACTGGAAAATATACTACATTAGAGAAGAAATAGAAGAATAAGGATGAAGAAAACTGTTAATTTTGCTATCACTCAAAATAGACAGCATCAAAATAACCACCTTACAGTACTTGGAAATTAATTATAATGATAAAGAATCCAACTATACTTTATAACAAAGTAAATATTTTGCATGTAGTACAATGAATATAAATATAAAACATAAAATAAATAAAAAAGCAAAGATGTTTATTTCTTATGTAACAGAGTAAGGGGAAATGGTCCATCATTAAGGGCACCAATAATATGCAGCACTTTCACATGCCCAAGATGCACTGGGCTTGTGGTTCCATCATGCACTTCAGAACTTCAATACCACCTTCTAACCTGTGGTTAGCACAGAAGGAGCAGAAAAAGAGTCAGTAGTTTTCTTCCAACTTCTGTTGTCTTTACTGTGATTATGTGAATGCCTTACTGCAGTGGAGACGGAGAAGGGTAGAACTGAGTTTGAGTCATGGGAAGAAAGGAAGGTCTTCAATCCCAAATGAAAAGGACATAATAAATTAATTTACAAATAAATTAACAACAGTAGAAAAAGATCAAAATACCAAAATTCATGAATTTGAAAAAAGTCAAACCCTCAAAACTGATTAAGAAATTACAAAAGGAAAGGGATGTGTATTCTGTTACCTATCAAGTGGAAAAAGTCAGGATGGGGCAAAGAAGGAAAAATTAACATGAAATTTGGTGGATAAAGAAGTAGGGCAAGAACTAGAAAGTGTGGGGGAGGAGGATGGGTATGACTGAATAATTGTATGAAACTCAAAATATTAATAAAAATACTATTTTAAAGGGTGGATAGTAAAAATATTGTTTCCTTAGCTTGTATAAGCATGAAATATTGGAAGGACAGACAGAGTTAAGAAGAATAGTTGCTATGTTAATTTGAAGGAATTGAAACTTAATAGGGACAAAGTTGGATTGATTTTACTGCACACAGTTTTATATTATTTTCACTTATTGAGTCATAAAAATATATAAGTTTATTCAAATAACTAGAGAGACTAAACTTCAAGGAAATGATTTTAAAATTTTTACATGAAACAAGATTTGTAAATCTATGGGTTCCAGGGTTACTTTCTGTAACATAATTTGAAGAAGACTAGATTTTCGTTAGGGTCTTTACATAGTCTTTTAGGAGTGTCCTATAGTTATAGATGTCGTAGATATTGCCTCTGTAACACGGTCTGCATAAGAACTCCAAAGCAGTGACACTGTAAGATCAGAAGGTATTTGATACCATCAGATGCTACCTATCATTTCACAATCAGATCTGGATGAACAGTCCTTCTAGGAACTCATTGAGACTCCCACTTTCTCATATAGCTGATGTATTGTGAGAGTATGTCTCCTGCTGTGTAGTAATGAAAATCCAGAAAATAGGGATCTTATGCTTAAAAGTTTATGCCCCGACGTGATCATAAGAAACTTCTTTGATGTCATAAAATGTGCCTAATTCATTCATTTTTTTCCAGCATATAAAAATCTGAGGTTTGAAATTTATGATGAATAAAATGACATTAATTAATGAATTAATTAATTTCTGTAGACGTTAATTCAACCAGAGTAAAGCCAACACAGTAAATCTTTGGTGAGGTGGAATAGAGAACTCCTAGTTATTTGATCTTTGGGTCCAATAGTTCTACATTCTACTCAAGATAAAAACTGAAATGTTTTAGAGTGTTTCCCAGTTGTCTGTGTTAGCAAGGGTTGTCTTGTCAAGAATAGGGTAAAAGTCTGAAGAGCAAGGTTAGTGCAAAGCGATCTCTCAATGAGTCAATGTGAAAGAGAGGATCAGCAAGAATATGGCGGAAGTTGAGTTTAGTTACTTTTCTACATGTCTCCTCTTTGATCTTACTATTTTCTGCCTCCATCTCAGCACAATGACACTTCATTCCTTTGTAGTTTGTTTTTTCCTCCCTTTCTCTTTGGTTTTTATTTGTCTTACACAAACAATAGAGTTTCATTTTAAGTTGAGCATCTTAAAAAAAGAAACCAGACAAACAAAAGCAATCCATCCTAAAGGAGCCAGAATGAGAAATGAAAGGAAAACTTGTACTAAAGAGAGTAGGGGAGCAACTCAGAGGCAATTTTCCATCACTGGAAAGCTGCTGTGTAGGGGCTGCCCTCCACAGCATGGTCCTTTTTGACCTACTCAGATATGTCAGTTTGTGTGAGGCTGATTCCCCAGCCTACCCTTTGTTGATTCACATGAATGGTTGCAGAGGGACAATCAAAATACAGCCAAGTTTATGTCATGACTCCTTGTCTGGGAACATAGACAGACACAACAGTGAATTCAGGCTGTTTGAGGCCAAGGCCAAAGAGAATCTCTGCTTGGTTCTAAGTATCCTGGAGTGATGATTTTGAGAGGCAGCTCCCTGGGTTTTAAAGGCAGCTTCTGAGTTTCTTAAAGTTTTCTCATTAATGGGAATTACAGAGATAATTAGGACAAGCAAGGACCATGGTTTCTGTAAAATGGCTCTGGTTTAGTTTATTATTGCCCAAAATAGTAAATTGCACTTCCCTTTATTCGTAAAAGAGAATTTGTTTGGCTAGGCAATCATCTGTGGAGGATGAGAAAATTGGGATTTTAGAAATACCACTTGTGTAAATAATGAGTACTGAACATTTCCTAGTACCTTAAAATCTGAGATTCTGTACCCACTTTTTGGTGAAGAATCAGGTGAATGACTGATTCCCTGTGCCTCTAACTGGGTAGATGACTCCTGGCATATGCACAACTTAAGATCACAAATGAACAAAAATGAATTATAACTTTCCATCCTCTTTATTCCCAGTGAGTTATAGTACATCATTCACAAATCAGTTCAAATCATTTAGGCGTTAAATATTCCTATGGAATCAATTCTAGACTAACAAGATAGGAATGATGATGTGTTAGTCTTTTTTAATTCTTTCTGAGTGATGTTGGGTGTCTAAGAAAGGACAGGAGGTTTAGAGGCTCCCACTCTCTAGCAAGTATTAAGCTTATGCTCAGATGTGTTACAGAATATTGACTTTTATTCAGAACAAGTCTCAGTCTTTTACCAATTATAACTAAACTTCATGGACTTTGAGATCTCTTTAGTCACCAATCTCAACATGGTTTTGTTGCCCTTTGGGATTTCTTTAAGACATTTTGTGTGATACACTATAGTGTTGTTCTCCTATCCACACTAGTGAGCCATGTGATTAGTGCTTGCAAAGATCTAACTAGAAAATGATTTATAAATATATAATTGATTTCATGAAGTTAATTAAAATCTTTCACAAATTTTTTTAGCAACACCGCCTCAGAGAATCTACTCTAATACTAGTAATATAAAACTAATGTTTTCTGACCTTCATAATTAAATAATTCTTCTAACTTTTGAATTATTTAATACTTTTATATATGATAAAGCCTAAAGAAATCATAATGTTTTCAGCATCGTCCTGAAACTTATAGAGGCAGATCACCATTGAAATATTTTCTAAATGCTTATTTCTATTACAAAACAATATAAAGCCATCTTTACTGGGGACTGTGGACTTCTGACTCACCCAACATGAATAGACAAGACTATTATTCCTCCTTTGCTATGCTAAACTTTTTTTTCCCAAGGAAAAATACTGAACTATTTTTGGGATAAAAAATGTAAGAGCATGCCAAGTAAATGTGATAAAGGGCAGATATGTCCAAAGTCAATAAATCATTTCTGAACATAATTTTTGAGGAGTCTCTGACGTCTCTAGAACTAAAATATCTTTTCTGTCTTCGACTGAAATAGTACTAATTGGATGCATCAAAGCAATGTAAAATCAATCTGGATATATTTGATAAAGGGAAGACTGGTTGAATTCGATTTTCAGCCTTTGATTAATATTTGAGATTTTTTTCTCAATATAGAGATAGACAAGATGCAGTACGAGACCATAAGGTTGGAAAAAAAATAAAAGTGCACAAAAGCAGTTAACTTTAAGGATCTCTGTAATGATTTTTCTATTAGTGTAATCTTACAACTCTAATGCACACTTAGCAATGAATCCATGACCAAAAGTTGGAGCAGGGAGTTGCATAATTACATATTACGTTGAATGTGCTCAGGAAAATTCAAGTGGAAACAGATCACAAGGCCTCAATTATTCAGATTGGCTCTCTTGGTCAAAACCAATTTACTGAATAATTGTATGCTTCTCCATCCATTTGGTCTGATGAATTCACATTGCTTAGGGAATGTGGAGCTAGCCTGAGCTTTGAAAGTATGTATAGATGTTTGTTCCTGATGCTTGGTCTGAGATTTAAATGCGAAAATTTGGTTTTAACTAGTGTCAAACTGGATTCATAAGAGGACAGAAAAGAAATAGATTTTGTCTACCATTGTATTTGGGGCAGGGGATAGTGTTTTTCATCTCCAGTTAAGATGATCTCCATGCGTGTGTTGGCTGAACCACCGGTGTTGTGGAGGATTCCTGACTGCTCTTTGTATGAACAAGCTATGCAACACCCCACTAGTGAGTTCCAATTAGCCTTGCATCTTTCTAATAGTTTCCATATACCCCAGTATCATTTTTCATTCTTAACACCCAGCATTCATGATGTGATACCAAGAATGAGAAGCTATGTATATTGTGTTTAATATTTAAAGTATGAAATGGAGAAGTTATATGGACATCTTCCTGTACCTAACTACTCAGTGCATATAATTTCCTAGTAATGTGAAGCCTTTGACACATCGATCTATTGTATTAAAATATAATTTCCTAGTAACCTGAAGCCTTTGCAGCATTGATTTATTGTGTTAAAAGCAAATGGGAAGATGAAATGAAGAGACTAAGACCTTACAGTAAATATTTAGAATTTGAAAATAAATATTCTCATTAGTTTTGCAGTTTGGGGCATTAATTATATGAGGGAAGATGAATTAACTTTCATTCCTTAAACATCACCAACTTGAGATGACACAAAATTCTTAGTTCCTAACACATTTGCTTAAAACAGAGAGTCCCTATGTCTCAGTGCTAGAACGTATAAACATAAAAGGGACACCCGAGAGATCCTTTTAACAGTTTCCATATGCTATAGGAAGTATTGTGTTATGGGAAAGAATACACAAGACTGGGATTTTAGAACTGCTTCCTATTTTCCCACCTGCTCCTGCAGCAGTGGTGATTTCGCTCTGCTTGTCTGTGCCCACCTCTGAGCCTTCTGCAGTGATCACATAAAATAACATATGTGAAGATGCTTGGGAAGCGATTTAACACTGAACCAGTTAAGGCACCATTACTTTGTTAGGTTTTGACACTATGCAATTAAGCCCGACTGACCGATCATAGAATCATAAATTCCCAGGTATCTACTGGGAAAGCTGCCAGTGTAGAAGACAGTCTCATTCCTTTTCTCTGATTTGATAAGATTAAGGCTTGGGAGAAAGCTTCAGAAATAAACTTAGAAAGCCATTGCCTCAAAACATATATATTAGAAAGACAGAAAAAGGACTACGACTTCAAAGTCAGTTCAGTAGGTTATGGAGGTTGCTGTATGTCAGCTAACCCAATTCTGACACTGGCTGGTGGTGATTCTCTAGCTGTTCACAAAAATAGGCTTAATGACTATTTAGCTGTAGGGAGAAAGTAAATTCAGTGAAGTACTACCAAGGCTCCACGTTCCTGAACACTTTCAATGGAAAGAGGGGAACAGGGGCAGAAAGTCCTTCAGTTGATAAGAGACTTAAGCAAAAGTGAGAGTTCTGTAGCCCAGATGATGACGGAGTGAATGAAGACTTACCTGCCCAGGTATATTAGGATCTCTCTTCTGACAGAAATATGTTTTACATAGAAACAATCTTCATTAATTGTAATTTGTGAAAGGCTCTGGAGTTTTAAATATTGTCTCTCTCTGTGTGTGTGTATCTTATTATCATCTTATATAATATATATATATATATATATAGATAGATAGATAGATAGATAGATAGATAGATAGTGACCCTCACTGAACTTATGAAATGCTTCTAATTCAAATTACTACCACAAACAAGCTGCTATTTTACTATGATTATCATAACTTTTTTTTCTGAATGTGTACTTTTAATAAATCTGATTTAATACCTGATTCCCATAAAATTGTCATCTCCCACCCCGGTTATATTTTCTGCAGGGCTCAATGTGCTAGATTTCTTGCAAACACCTCCAGATAGTGAATATAAATTCACAGTGACAGTAAACATTTTTGGCATTTGTTAAACCAGGAAAATTGATTCTTGACGGGTGCTACTTAGTTTTGATTGGTTTGAGACAGTAATACTTCACAGGAAAATCTTGTAAAATTGTGCTGCAATGCTGAGATCGGATGGCTTTGTAAGCAGAGGAGTGCCATAAACTAACAGGGCAGACAGGGTGGGATGGAGTTTAACAAAGGTTGTCCTTGGAAGAGCCTTCTGGTTCAATAGTATTTGATTATTTCATCTTTTAAACTATTGAGTCTGTTTAGTTAATTTATTTGTACCAATCTAGTCTCATTCTTGTGTTTTACAATACTCTTTGGCATTAAGGGTATTATAGAACAGGGGATAGGAGAAAGTAACTGAGAACAGGAGAGGCATCATCATTTCTCCATAACAAATAAATGGTGATTTCTAATTGAAGGCTTTTTATCTGAGTCTTTTATGGAAGGTAGTGAGGAAGACTCAATGAAGGATGGGACTTCTCTTCTCATGATCTCAGAATAGCAATTCATAAAAGGCTACCCCAGATGACAAGAATAATAACATTTTAAAACATTTTAAACTTGTGTTTTATCCTTTTAAATTTCATTTTTATTAAGACAAAAACAGTTGCTTCTATAATTAAAAAACATTTTGGAGGTTATAATACAATCACATTTCTTCTAACAACATTCTAAACGTGTCGTCATGCCTACAGATATCACCCCTTGTCAAGGAAACTTTTCTTTACAACAGTTGGAGATCATTACAGAAAACCACAACCAACCAAAATACAGAGTCATGGAGCCCATTCATAATGGATACATCCACAGAACACTTCCATAACTAAGGTTCAGGGAACATGGCCAGAGAACTGGCCAGAAAGATTGTAAGAGTCAGAGGATCAGGGTGTTTGCTGTGAGATTGTGTGTTCTAGCTACACCAGACGCTGTAATCATACAATCTCACCAACATAATTGCTTAGACTTGAGCTGGCTGAGGACAACAACAATAGACATGCCAATGTGAATGGAGGAAAGCCCATCAAGTCTCAACCCAACACAAAGAACTACAAGTAACTAAGGAATGTTGAACAGGAGAAATAATCTTCTCCAGGGAAGGCTACATTGGTTATCCAATAACAAATGGTCAGACCTCAAAACATACATACACATAACATTATACAGTATGAGTAGATTATATTTAAGAATATATATGCATATACATATATACATATACATATACATATATACATATAACAATATACATATATACATATACATATAATATATATTCAACAACAATTAATGAAAATATAAGTCATGATAATTTGAAAGACAGAAAGGGTTGGAGGATCTCTTAATTGTTTTCATTACAATGCCCCTCAGCTCTTGGCCAATGGTTTCATTTTTCTTCCTCCTTCCCTCCCTCCCTCCCTCCCTCCCTCCCTCCCTCCCTCCCCTCCCTCCCTCTCCCTCTGTTCTTTCCTTCCTTCTTCTTTCTTTCTCCATTTCCTCCTTCCTCTGTCTTTTTTGCTCTGTGATAATTTGATATTATTACAGAAGAAACCCAAATTCATGTCAATTCCACAAGTCCATTTCTACAGCATATTAGTCAGTTTCATTCACCAACTAAGCATCTAGAATGTCTAAGGCTCTTAACACTTAACAACACTGGCCAAAATTTGAAACTATGTAAGCATTTTCATGAATACTATTTGAAAGTAGTTGTTTTAGTTGGTTTGTTCCCTTTTATGTTTTCTTGAGTTCCTTGCTCTGTCTCTACCATTACTCATACGAATTCAGCCTTATATGGGACATTCCATTGATTAAAAGGAGCTCTTATATTCAGGCACCAATGCTCTTATAAAAATAAGATAATGATATGAGTAGTTGATCTATGCCCAAAGCTACCTATGATATGGCATTGTGACAATATTTATGAATGCATTCAAAGTTACCTTTTAATAGCATCTGATTTCAAGAAAGTAGGAATGTACTGATTCTAATATGTAGAAAACTGATCATTACACTTAGTATTTACAGTGGAGCTGAAGGTTTTTCCCCTTAAGCTGTATTTTGGCAGAAAAGCAGGATAAAATGGACTTCTGAGATCTGTCAACCAGAACACTTAATGGATTTTAATCTATCAATGTATATATTCTACAGTCCTAAATCAAAATATTCAAATATATAATCCTATGGCCAATTAATGTAAATATATTTTCTATCATTTCTGGAGTTTTAAGCAATAATTTGAGAGTTTACTCTAAAATATAGTTGAGAATATTGTTTGTAAAAAAGTATTGATAGGTCTTAGCTAAGTAATAATTTGGAATAAGTGTACAATGTCCAAATTCAGAGAGATATGTTTATTGTATGTGCAAGCATGTTCATCTGCCATCCCGCACCATGCCCACAGGTACAAATAGGAGTAGTGGGGGTTAAAGTTAATAAAATGTAATTAATTTCTGGATTTGTATTGTGTGTTGCACAAAACTTACTTTGTTTTTGGAAACCATCACTTTAATAAAAAAGAAATTTAAAAAATATTGTTTACAATTTAGTTTTAAAAATTCAATTCGTCATTTTATGTCTACCAGTTTACCTTTTCCAAGGTAGCATGCTTATTTGAAGACTGTCATTAGAACTTATAAAATAGAAACCCTGGCTGTAATGGTGAGAGAAACAGAAGAATCAAGCCTAAATTCACCATACTGTGAGCTCATTGTAGAAAATAGCTGCTATGTCTGTGTGCTCACCAGGGGTGGTGGAGTAAATGCATGAGGGAGGTGTGGGAGACTTAATTTGGGTAGTTGACATTTAATTCCCCACCCCCTCGAATGCCTCAGAATCTTTTTAACGTGGGGATTTGTAATCTTAATTTAAACACTTTCAATTTCGAAGGTCTAATTACAGTTTATATAATTCATGTTTTCTAAAGAATGCTGTGTCTTTTTACATACTAACATTTGCGTATCTGCTTCAGATGTTTAAATATTTTAGCACTAGTAATAGGAAAACGTCCTTATAATGGCTTTCTAATAGTCTTTCTGAAAGGAATGGAACTACATATTAGAAGTTAAAAAAAAACTAGTTTTGAGATTTGACTGCATCATTTTTAGGCAGTTCCCATGAATGTAAAGTGTATGTTTAAGCAAAAGTGTACAGTGTTTGCACGCAGAAGGATGACAACAATCATGGCTGCATTGTATTGAGTTCAGAAATCCGTGCCTGTGGATACTTGACAATTTGCAAATTGCTTTTGCTCATATTTTCGTTTTATAGTTTTCATGAAGGGAGCTCCCAATCTATTCTTCATACTTTGCTGGGACAGATTTATTCTTCAATGTCATGTTAGTTTACATGTGTCCTTTCTACGATCTGCCATAGCATCTCTGAGTTCACTGGAGTGCTCTGCGATTCTGTTTTATTACTTACTATATGGGAATTGTGATGATGCTTACTGCATCAGGTCTTAGAAAGATTAAATGAGGTGATGTTTTAAACACGGTTAATATTATGAGCCCAGTAAATACTATGTGAGTGTTAATAAAACATTAAAAATGGATATTTATAAATAGTGTGTATTTAGTACATGGAGAGACACTGACATATGTCATATGGCACATAGAGATGACCTTGACTTAGATCTTGAAAGCAAGGTAAGCTGAAAGAAGACTTTTGGCTGTAAGAGTAGAATATGTTACCCTACTCATGCAGGCCTGTCTTTAGGGAAAATGAATTGTCAATAGCAACCAAGTGAGGAAGGAAAGGTTGTGAGGACCGAGGCTACATAGTCTTTTTTTTTTTTTTTAATGTATTGAGTGCTCTCTTTACATGTATGCCTGCGTAACAGAAGAGGGCATCAGATTCCACTATAGATGGTTGTGAGCCACCATGTAGATGCTGGAAATTGAACTCAGAACCTCTAGAAGAGCAGGCAGTACTCTTAACCACTGAGCCATCTCTCCATCCCCAAGGCTCCATAGTTTAAAAACATCCAAACACTAAGGGTTAAGAAGTAGTACATGACAAACCTGTCCCTACTCCAAGCTTTGTGGCAGAATCTATGGCAGAAGTAGCTGTCTCTGTAGGAAGCTGAGATGTTCATTGGAGGCAGATGGCAGCATTTCTTACAGAATGATGACTTTACTTTGGAAGAAGTCTGCTCTTTGTTACCAATGAGCCATGCAACGGGTACCCACAGACCTAAGAACTGGCTACTCATGTTCCCCTTTCTTCTTTTCTCTTAGTGATCTTTCTGGCACAGCTCATGTTCCTGATTCTAGATTCCCACCACATAGATTTGACAGGGCCACCTTAGAAAGAGTTCAAGCCTGTCAGCTCTGGCAAGTATATTGTGGCCCTAGTGCTCAGTGCATCTTGTGCAGAAACTAACAAAGGCTATGTCACGGGTCACAGCACCAGTCAAGAAATTTAGAACTCAGGGAAAAACACTACTTTTAGTAGAAAATGGAATTCAAATAAAACAATTGAGATAGAATCCTGTCCCTTGTTTGTCACAAAAAAGAAGTCAGGAAGGAGGTAAGTTAGGAGCCTGGAATAGGTGCTTATTTAGCCTGCCTAGGAATTTTATTCCCAGTCCATTTCCAGCATTCACATCATGCAAGACACTGACTCTGTCTAGTTCTGGGAAGTGGAAGGAGTGATGTTCCCAGATTGAGGCAGTTTTCTGTACAACTTAAAGGGCTTGAGGTAAGATAAGGCAAAAGAAGGTATACACACAAAGTATGGAAGCATATGCTCTGCGTGTGCTTATGAGAAATAAACAGATTTGTAACATAGGGCAGAGATGAGTCACATTGGGAGGTATATTTAGGGCCAGGAAAATCGGGCCTGTAATGCCAGGAAAGGGATTTAAACTGTTTTTTTGGGCAAGGGAATAGCTGAAAACCTTGGGCATTGATGTGTGTGAAGATTAGCTAGCTGGCAGTCAACTCTGAGCTGAAATACAGCAAGAGGAGAAGCAACAAGACCAATTAAGATACCTTTTATTCACAGACATGACACTGTCTTTTAGCTCTTCAATGACTGACATTTAATAGATGTTTAATAAATATTTATGCAATGAAAGAGTAAACTAATTAAATATGAGCTTCTCGAATCAGGAGATAAATTTAAATCCAACTCCTCTAATGCCCTACATTTGTGTTAACTGATCTGACAGCTTTCCTGAATATTTCCTGTCACATGGAACATGCAGCCTACATTAAGGCAACCTATTTGATTGGTGTAGTGGCACTCTTCTAATATTAGGAAAGTTTCTGCTTATAATGAGTTGGAAGAAAAGTTAATTGACACTGTCCTCTTTCTCTTGCCTGTAATGATCGTGTATCCATCTATCTTTTAGGAATCATAAAATGTACATATTGCCCGTAGAAGCATTTTAACCCAGCAACATGGCTGCTCTGGCAAGAGATCTTCTAGGTCTTTGTGATCTGGCTGGAATGCAGACATGCCCTTAGTATACACCTTTAATCCCAATGACAGTTAGGTTGGTTTTTAGGGAAAACCATCCATGTTTGATCTAACTGAGGGGCAGACCAAGTGGTGAATCAGAGAAACATTTGAGTAAGAGATAGGAGATGGCCAGTTCTCACTAGAACAGACAGGAAAAAGAGGGCAGTTATCTTGAGTTCCAGCTACAAAGTAGAGTTCAGGCAAGTTCATTTCAGAGGAGTTTTGCTCACTGCAGTGAGTGCAGTGCAGTGCCGTGGAGTTGAGCTGTTCATGAGGTCATGCAGTTCAGTGCAGGTCAGCAGAGGCAGTTGAAGCCAGAGAGTAAGAAGGAGCCAGAAGATTAGAACAAATTGCCAGAGTTGGTTTGAGGCCAAGAAGAGAAATTCAGTGAGAAGCTGAGAGAAGCCAGATTGAATCAGTTAACTTGGAGAGGAGTTTGAGCCAGAACAGCAAAATTGAACCAGCCAGCCAGAGCTAAAAAAAAAAAAAAAAGAAAAGAAAAGGAAGAAAGAAAGAAAGGGTGAGCTTATTCAGCAGCAAGCCTTCGAGAATATAATTACATTACTTGAATAAAAGTTGCTTTTACAACTGCCTCATTGAGTTCTTCTTTACCCCAGTAGACCAATTCAGTGCTCGTGCTATGTACTCTATTAGCGTATTCAACTCAGACATACTCACAGTGCCAGTGATTTGTTGTCAATATCTGTAATAAGGTTAACAGAGCAGAAGCCTGGGTGCTTAGTACACAGTCTGAGCATAAAATAGGTACTATGTAAATCTTCATCTACTTTACAATTTTATGTTTCTACCATACAATATGCTCTTCTGGAAATTAGCGTTGAAGCAATACATTGCAAAATGGACTTCTCTCATAGCATGGGAAAGTATGTATAGGAACAGAAAACACATGGAAATAAGTGAATGTTTACATTAAACTAGAGACACTAAATCTCATAGAGGAGAAAGTGGGAAATACCCTTTAGCACATTGGTACAAAAGAGAAGTTCCTAAGCAGAAGGCCAATGGCTCAGGCTCTAAGATCAACAACTGATAAATGGGATCTCATGAAACTGAAAAGTTTCTGTAAGTCAAAGGACATTGTCAGTAGGACAAATCCAAAGCCTAGAGATTGGTAAAGAATCTTCACCAACCCTACATCTGACAAAGGGCCAATATCTAATATTTATAAAGAACTCAAGAAGTTAGACACCAACAACCCAAATAACCCAATTAAAAATGGGATACAGAGCTAAATAGAGAATTTTCAACTGAGGAATCTTGTATAGCCAAGAAGCACTTAAAGAAATGTTCAAAGTCCTGAGTCATCAGGGAAATGCAAACCAAATCAACCCTGGGATTCCATCTTACAACATCAGAATGGCTAAGATTAAAAACTCAAGAGACAGCACACACTGGCAAGGATATAGAGCAAGGGGAACAGTTCTTCACTGGTGGTGGGAGTGCAAACGTGTGCGATCACTTTGGAAATAAATTTGGTGGTTTCTCAGATAACTGAAAATAGTTCTACCTCAAGACCCAACTATACCACTCCTGAGCATATATTAAAAAGATGCTCTAATATCCCACAAAGATACCTACCCAACTATGTCCACAGCAGCTTTATTCATAATTTCCAGAAACTGGAAACAATCCAGATGTCTTCCACTGAAGAATTGATAAAGTAAATGTGGTATATCTATACAATGGAATAGTATACAGCTATTAAAAAAGATATCATAAAAATTTCAGGTAAATGGATGGAACTTGAGAATATCATCTTGAGTGTGGTAACCCAGTCCCAAAAGGACATGCATAGTATGTATTCTCTTATAAGTAGATAATAGCCATAAAATACAGGTAGCATGCTATATTCACGGACACAAAAACAGATAAATAAGAAGGAAGGCCCGTATTTCACTAAGAATGGGAAATAAAATAGTCATAAGAGGCAGATAGAGGGAGGGAACTGGGATGGAAGGATAATGGGGAATTCAGAATCGAGTGTGGGGGGACAGCAGAGAAGGCTAGATGGCCATCAAAATGAATGGAAATTTTCAATGGGCTGGGGTAAGGAGGGGGCAGGGAATTTCTAGGATGAGACAGAGACGTGGGATAAAAGATCCACCCAAGAATCAATGGAGGTGACCTTAGCTGTGACCCACTACATTGGGAATATGGAATCTAAAGAGGCCATCTCCCATAGCCTCTTACTTATTTCTATGTGTTTCCTGCCCTCTTCCTATACATACTTTCACAAACAGTACTTGGTGAGGGGAAGGGCTGAGTAAGGTTTCTTTAGATAGAGTTCTTAGAGAGGACAGTTGATGGAGCAACAAATGAGCAAGAATGGCAGAAATACAAGGGATAAGACAGAAAGCTTCAGGGAGATCTGGGAAAATAATTTTCCAAAAAAGGTAACAATGGTTTAGACCAGTTTGTTTGCCTGTTCCTAACGACAATTACCAAGAATCTCAAACTTTAAATTCCAAAATCAATAAATCAAATATCAAAAATAAACAAGGAATAAAAGATTACATTAATTTGTTGTTTCTATTAGACCATACTTTTCCTTTGAAAGTGCTTCAGGATTGGACTCATGCAAGAGTATTATGTAGCCCAAAACTTGTTCAGTTTAAGGGACTTTGTGTAAGAGATACAAGCTCAAATATTTTCATTTTGTATGTATGAGTGTTTGGTCTGAGTGCATGTATGTGTACCATGTGCATGCCTGGAGGCCACAGAGACAAGAAGAGGTAGTCAGATCTTTTGGAGCTGTAGTTACAGATAGTTGTCAGTCACCATGTGGGGGTTGGGAACTGAGCTATGTCCTTTGACATAGCAGAAAATATTAGGCACTCCTGCTTCAAGCTCAAATATTTCATTTTTATAAACACTGCAAAATTTTTACAAACATATGACAATATGAGTGCATCGTTAAGGCCTTGAAAAGTGAGAGACCTAAAAACTTCATTTTCATTTACATTGTTGCCTATCTGACCCTGGATGCAGGATGCATCGAGAGGAAAAGAAGTCATTATTCTTTCTTATATCTCCCCTGTTTGTGACCTAATAAGGAAATGGCAGTTTGAGGTTAACGTTGTGGGTTTTCTAGGCGAGTGCCTAATTAATAATTGTAAACCTCTCTTCCAGCATGAGGAAATCAGGCCATTTTGGTGATGTGAATAAAGCATTTGGGTGAGTTTCAAGGGTTCTAATTTTAGTTCTGCCATTTGTTGCCTGTGGGAGCAAAGGGAAGGCCAACCAGCAGACCTGCCAATCACCAGGTACTCACATAAAGGGTTACACTCCATCAGTTCTTCTATGCCCAGTCTTATGAGACAGACCACACTTGAACACCACCTGTTATAACTTACCTTTGCAAAAGAAAGCAGAGCACTTACAATGTTTACTTAATACAATTTAACATTAATTCCTTACTTCACCATGGTCCTGGAAATATTTATACTGATATGAAAGCTTGTTTCATACGCTTTATAAAACTAGAATACTGCTAAGTTTTGGAGATCATTCTAGCTTTAAGAAATCTCTAAATCAAACTGTTTCTTTTTCAAATATATATGCCATAAAGAGATGTTTCCAAGTATCAAGATGTTAGTAATGTCACATTTCCAAAAAGAGCATCTTCATAACCATGAGTTCACAGAGAATTGCAAATAAATAGCACAAGAAGATAAAAATTTGTTATTAAAGGTTATTTAGTGAATCTTCCTGTCATTTAAAATAAATAAATTGTGAATATGAGTAGAGTATTATATCCACAATTTGGAAAACTACATTGTGCAATTAAAATTGTATAATAAAACTAGATTGAATGGCAAATTTTGCTTCATCTTATATTTTCATTTAGTGTAGACCAGACTATAATCTGAAGTTCAAAATTATCTGTTGCTTGTTTTGAAAAGTAAAATATTTCTGAAACACAGCCACACTCACCTGTTTTTATACTGTCTGTCATCATTTCTGTTCTGTTATGGTCAAGTAAATTTGAAGAAAAAGATAAGGTCTTATAGAATACTTATCATCAGGTCTTGCACTAAACACTACAGCAATCTCTGTACAAATGAATAATGTGACTTCTTTTCATGCATGGCCTTCCCTTATTGGGGGTTGTCTATGGCTGCAACCTATAAGTTGTAATCAACTAAGATGAACAAAAGCATGCATTTATTCTCTACATCTGGATGCCTGATGGATATCTATGATCAATATGTATAATAGAGGAGCCTAATGAATATAGACAGCATTGTGTGTGTGTGTGTGTGTGTGTGTGTGTGTGTGTGGGCGCGCGCGCGCGCGCAGCCCATTCATTCTTTTCACTGCTAAGGCAAAAATCCTGTGACTCATCTTTGCTTTTTATTTTAACTTCATCCACGTTAATTTTATTGGAAAATATCTCATGGAACCTTGCAAGGAAATCCATACGCTAAGCACTGTGGACCTGAACTCAATGGTATTCACCTTATTAACATCTCCACCTCTCTCTGTTGGCTTTTCAGAATTCCATAGAGTCTCTTACACTCACCTTTCACTCACTATAGCTTTATTTCAGCACAAGACCCAGGAAACTCTCCTATTCTCATCTGAGTAAACCACACATCCTTATAATGTTCTATGTGGCTAAATATGAAGCCTACCACATTCTATTTCCTTCTGTTTCTCTTTGATATCTCCTGAATTAGCAGCCACCTAAGCTTTTCATTGCCACTAGGATACCAGTCCTATCCCCTCCTGGCTATGCCTTCTTCCTCTGGACTTATCCTCTTCCATAAGATTCCACTCACTTTCTAACTTCATTGATGTCTCTGCTGACAGCGACCTTGTTCCTTTCAGATAACGAGCAGAACATTGTAAAGTTTCAGTGTCTTACCCTGCTCTGTTCTCTCTCTGAGGCTTTGTTTTCTTTTAATTTTTGGCAGTTGTCTATTTTAAACATGCACTATTATTTGTTAACTGCCATTGTCATTTATTTTTGTAGTCTCAAGGATCCAACCCACGACCTTGTACATGCTCTGTAGGCACTCTACAACTGAGCCTCCAAAGCCCTGAAATTTATTTTTTTAATTCTTATTTTTATTGTCTATCTTTGGTAAACAGAACATAGATTCCACAAACAAAGCATAATTTTTTTTTTTATAAAATGTACCTGTGTCCTTCATGCATTTAGGAAAGTGCATAGAACCCTGTAGATGAGAGATGCATTATTTTCTGATAAGCAAATGAATCTAAGCAAATTTAAGATGACATTTTCAACGAATTTCTTTAAAATACTGATCAAAATTTTCAAGATTTTTCATATTTTAAGAAATTTAGCATTGATGGATAAAGGAAAAGATTTTATTATAACTTTTATTCTTCAGAATTTCATACACGAGTATAATAAAATATGATAATATTCATGTCCTATGTCCCCTGCCAACTCCCCCTTGACCACTAACATATCTCCCTTTTCAATTTCATGTCTGTTGTTGTTTTTGAAAACCCTCTAAGTCCAAACAGAGTTACCCATATATGTACAGACATCAGCAACCATTTCCTAAGGGCAAAAGGGAAAGCTGAATTTCTCATGCAGGAACCTTGAAATCTAAACACATTATTTTCTTGCCAATGAGTCTTCAAATTTACCTTTCATTTTTATCTTCTTTTGTATGGATTTATGACTAGTAATTATTATTTAAGTCATGTATAACATTTGGGCAAACCTTTATTGTTTTCAAACAACAAATAAAGAAAGAAAAGAAAAATTTCAATGTTGCATATAAAGTGTCTCTTTATATCCTCACTCTGGAGGAAGCTGGGCAATCCCTTGAAGCTGCCCCAACCCTCATTACAAGTGGAGGCTTTATTTTCTTGTATATTTCCCTTCAGAGCTCAGAGGTGAAGATGTGTCTTCTCAGCCCATGCTCACACCATCTCTTCTGCATCATGGAGACTTCTGTCTTCTGTCCCATAATCATTTTTCATGTTCTCAAACTTTCTGGAGATTTCTTATTCCTTGGAGATCGTAAGACTTTAATCTTCTGTTTTAATCCAATAACTGTCATGTGGTTTTTATTTGGAGGTCGAGGGATGGACATTTCATATTTTACCTACTTAAACCCAAGCAAACACATAGATGACTACTTCTTCTGTTGTGGCCATTTCAGAATTGAATTTTAGTCACCATTTTTATATTTTCAATCCTGACTTTCAAAATCTCAAATGCAAGTATCACTCCCCATGACCATATTCCTCTCTCCACCATCTTGTTTGCTGAATGATCTTACTATGAGGATTTATCAATAATAGCATAGACACTTCACAGTTATCTCAAACATTTCTTATCACTTTGTAGTGGCCGTGTCCCTTTCCTGTTAACTCAGCTTATATTTTAACTGCATCTTCATAATGAGCAGCTTTCACTTTTTATAATGCTTTAATTCCCAAGTCTATTCTCCTTTATTTTATCTTTCCTTTTAATGCAGTATGACCTCTTTCTCAACCTGTGTGTGTTTTTTTCTTTGTGTGTGTGTGTGTGTGTGTGTGTGTGTGTGTGTGTAGGTGTGTGTATAAAATAACAATAGTGGGTCCATCTGCATGAATGCAATTGTACTCAAGCAGCCAAATGTAGCTTGAGGGATACAATTATATCAGACTACAACACTTCACTTAACCATCTCAAACCTCCATGGGTCTGTGAATCCTTCAGGTTAACCAGTAAATGTTCTTAGTTTCCAGATGCATCACTTCTCAGCCATTTCTTATTGACTTCTCAACCAACCTCCTTTTACCCCTTCATTAGCACCAGTAAGTCTAACCGTGACTTTTAGGCTGTCACAAGTCTAGGTAAGCTCCCATATTTTCTAGTTTTCCTGGTTGGTTTTGGTGACTATATGAATATTTGCACTAACACTGTGTTCACACAAATCTTAACAATTGCAGGCAAATCTTATATTCCAAGAAAAAAAACCCAAACAAACAAACAAACAAACAACAAAAACCCCTATTTCCTCTTTGTTGTGTCCTCTTTCCTAATCTTGAAACAAAACCATAATGAACCTGGACTGTAGCAGCCACCTTATGGGATCATGTGACTTTACTTTTAACCTTCTTACTTTTAAGCAACTGAATAATTTCTAGCAACTTCAAAGCTCTGAAATTTGTTGAAGCCACCATTTAATCTAGAAAACTCATAATTTCCAACTGATGCATTTCTGTTCTTCAAATTTCTTACCTCATTAACCCTCCCCACTCTTCAAACTAATCATTTGCTGAAAAAAATGAGCAGCTGTCAGTGGGTTTCCTTATTTGCAGCAAATCTGCTGACCTAACTCTGCAGTGCTTGCTCTGCTTTCCTGGCTTGAAGGAGGTTTTGCCCTCCTCCAATCACAGGCCAGTGTCTCACACATTTTACACACTCTTCTAGAGGACTTGAGGCCTATTAGCTCCATCATCTCTGCCACATAATTTCTATCACAAAACAATATCTTGAGTCCCTTATCTTTAAAAAAAAAAAAAAGTGAAATAAATATACTCCCAGGCACTTCTCCAGTTCTCTTTCTCCCAATGGAAGAAAATTTCTCAACATACTGCTATTTGCATATATTACATCTCTTTCTTTCTTTCTTTCTTTCTTTCTTTCTTTCTTTCTTTTTCTTTCTTTCTTTCTTTCTTTCTTTCTTTCTTCCTTCCTATTCTTTCCTTCATTTATACATTTGAATTTGGCTTCTTCCTCCACAATTCCAGTGAAACTGTTAATGTCAGAATAATTGTGAAATTTCATGTTGCTAACTCCTGTGATTGGAATCTTTGTCCTCATTATGTTTGACCCTTCAGTACCATGTCATTTAGTTCTACTTCTTCCCCTGGCAGCACTGTACTTTTACTTCCATCATATTTTTCTGGACATTCACATTAGTCCTGAATGTTGGCTATTTCTTTTCCCATAATATATTTTTAACTTTAACATTTTCTCTAGGTTGCTACAGGTATTATTGTTCCCGTTATAAGCTCTATACCTATATGATATCTTTTAATTCTCAAAATCTCTCTCTGTCTCTCTGTCTCTGTCTCTGTCTCTGTCTCTCTCTCTCTCTCTCTCTCTCTCTCTCTCCCACACACACACACACACACACACACACACATAGACACACACAGAGACAGGTACTCACACATGCACTTAAAGACTGGGTTATTTAGGAACAGCATAAATCTATTGTACAGAATTCTGGAGGCTGATAAATCAAAACTATGGGCCCCAGTTTGATGCCTGGTGAGGCCTCATTTCACATAGATGATATTTCCTTATGTGTCCTCGAATGACAGGACAAAGTGGTTTTATGAAGCTCCTTTACACCTCTTTGAAAATCTATTGATCCTATCCTTTAGAACAGTTCTTCATGACCAAACCATCTCCCAAAGTTCCAACTTATCAATACCAAGTCTTTGGGAAAAGCTAGGCTTCAAATATAAATGTCATGGGCACAGAAACACTCAAACCATAGTGATAGTACTATTATCTCATGCCTTCTCTAAAAGCAATCCTTTTTAAATAGTCCTTACCAGAGTAAAAGACACTGTTGTTCTCTCATTTATAAAACACTTAGTTTGGTATGTCTCTCATTTCTTATGTGCAACCCATTTTCCTGACATTTTGACTTCATTTCCATATTTCATTTCTGTACAATCATACCAGTCCCAACACTTCTGTGACTTAAATATGAGTGGCAGCCACTAAACTACATTCTGCCTTGTACTCCTCCTTATAGGGAGTGAACAAGTTCTGTGTGAATGTGTATATTGAGATGAGCACAGCTATGTCAAGGACCTCAACATCTCAGTCCTATGAAAATGGCACGATCTTCCCTGGGTCAAGGTTAGAGGAATGGCACAGCCTTCCTCTGGTCCATGTTTGAATGTTGAGTAAGACTTGACCTTCTGCTAATGCCAGCATGTGCATAATGTATCAGTTGCAGCTTCCTGGCCCAGAATTTTGACTTTGCATGGAGAAACTTGCGAACACAGTGTGCTCCTAGTGGATATCTGTACTCTAAGACTCCTCCACTATGGAGACCTCCTACCAAGATTAGCTAACCTGCCGTTTCCTCCTTTGGCTGTATATAATAAATGCTCTGAGTTTTCATGCAGTCATGTGTCTCCATCAGAGCACCCAGTCCACCCAAATCCCAGACTTTTCTATGTCTGTCTGTCATTTCTTTATCCCCTGTCACTGTAATAAGGTCAGTTCATCAACCACACAGGCCATGGCAGCTCCTTCCAATAGACCTTTTAAAGTGTATACTGATAATGCCTCTTTTTATGTATTCAGATCATCTTTCCATCACACAGCTTATGAATGTAATGACTTCTGACTCAACACTCTCTTCATCTATTGCTGTTTCTTCTCTTTTGCTCTATTGCTTATATCTGAAGTCTTCATGGCTTTGAGGACTTTGCAAAACAAATATATCCCATATATCCTTTGCATGGCACTCGATGTATGAACTTATGCACGAATATTCCTTTTTCAGAATTGTGTCCTCTTCTATCAGGGCTGGGCAAATATCTCCTCTCCTAAGACAGATCTTTCTCCCTCATCTAGTTCAGTGTTGCCTGTATTCCAATTTGGTGCTTCTTTTTATTTTTATCACAGAAAACTCTTCATTTATATCTAAGAATGTATACAAGTCTGAGATAATAATGTTATTTTTATTTTTATTGTTTGATTATATGTTTTCCTAATCACATAAATATATACCCACAAAGCCAGGACTCATCTATTTTACTTTTCACAATAGTTTTTTTTTTTTTCAAAAAACATAGTATGTAACAATTGATTTTATTATTTATAAGTATTTTTTGAATCATTCAATCAGTGTATATGTTATGATAGGAAATCCAATTGTATAAATAATTGGTTTTATTCAGTTGACTACATCTGGGCTTCAAATATGTAGAATGGAGAACTTCATTTTACTTACACAAATTATTATCAAGTTTACATATCCTGTCTAGAATACACTGATGTTACTAATATTAAAATAGAGTATATAAGTAAAAGAAATGAAAAGTAATAATTATACATCCAAAATATTTTTAAAATCTGCCTTTTAAAATCAAATATGCAGTCTTTCCTCCCATGTTTATTTTTTGCATATTTATAAAAAAATCAGTTAAGTAGTTCAGTGGATTTATATCTTGGACATCATTTTCTTTCCAGTAATAATCTATGTGGTTATTTTTGTGGTAATGCCATGCTGTACTTATAACTATTGCTCTGAAGTATAATTGAATATCAGATATGGTGATTAACCTCCCCCCCAAGGAATTGTTTTTGCTTAAGAATGCCTTGCCCATCATCTGCCTTTTTTATTTCCATATACATTTTTAGATTTTGTTTTTTTCTAAGTCCATGATGACTATTCTTGGAATTTGGATTGACATTTCACTGGGTCTTAGAGTGGTTTTTGATGGAATTGCCATGTCCACAAGACTAATTCTTCTCATCCATGAGCATGGGAGGTGTTTTCATCTTCTAGGGTCTTCTTCAATTTTCTCATTTGATATCTTGTGAGCTTTAATGTGAGGATCTTTCATTACTTTGGTTAAGCTTATTCTGCGGTATTTTTATAGCCACTGTAAGTGAGGTTCAAACCCTGATTTCCTTTTCAGTCTGTTTGTCATTGGGATATAAGGATGCTACTAATTTTTGTGTTAATTTTGTAAGTTGTTACTTGGCTTGAAGTGTTTAGACTTTAAGAGCTTTTTTATGAAGTCTTTAGGATCTCTTGTGTATCGATGTATCATCTTTAAAAAAGAATTACTTCTCTTATCTTTCTATAATCTTTATTTTCTTCTCTTATTATATTGTTCTAGCTACTACTTCAAGCACTGTATTGAATAGAAATGGATGTATTGGACACCCTTATTTTGTTCCTCATCCTAGTGAAAATGCTTTAAGATTTTATCCATTTACCCCTTACTGAGGAACTATTAGCTGTCAATAGCTGCTGGAAAGGTGAATCACTCTTCTTTGAGGGTGGCTGCTGGTCCCATGCTCCATCAGGTGACCCACACTCATATACATATGGGGCCGCTCTAACTAGACATAGTGGGTAATCTAAAGAGAAGCCATGAAGTTAGAAAGGAAACGTGTTTGGCTGAGATATGGAAACGTAGGAGGAGGAAGTTGAGGTGAATATGATCATATTTAATTGCTTATGTGTATGAAATTCTTAATGAAACCTACTAAAATAAAACGTGTACCCATTCTTCCTTAGAGAATTTTTCTTCACCCATCCCTTATAGCTTTCATTCTCTCTAATGTTATTCAGGCTTTATGTCCTGCTCTTAATTATTGCTGGATAGTACATTGATTCCAGAAGTACAGCACACTTACTCTCAAATTCCACAATTACCCTGGCAACCAGTAATTTCCTACTGTCTAATGCTCAGAATATTGTGTCATCCATCAGTTTGCTTATGATGTGTAGAAGTAGAATCATTACTACAAAGTTATGTCAGGGACAAATAATGTCACTCCTATATGAATTCATATAAAGAGAATGAGGGTATCACTCACAATGAGAATATCATGGAGCGATATCTTTTTTCAGCTTCTAGGTACTATCTTACCTCATTAGTCACTTATTTATCTACAGCTAGGCCCCAGAAATGAAATTAATTCATTCATTATTACTGTCTATAAGTTATTCAATATGTTTGGAAGTGATTATGTTTGGAGATACAAAGATAGTTCCTGTGTTTTGAAGGAGGCAGTGATTTCAGAACAGATCTGGCCAATAGGGGGTATTTAATCAATCCTTGTTGGATCGATAAACTCCAGAATCTTCCATATATATCATGTAATCTTTAGATGCTAGCTACACTGTGGAATCACTGCTACTATCCTTCACAGACACAGCAGGTGCATCAGGAGCTGCAGAAGTAGCCACAGCCATTGCAACCACAGCTGTGGCAGCAGCAGCAGCAGCAGCAGCAGCAGCAGCAGCAGCAGCAACAACAATCTAGGATTAGAGATCATTTAAATTACATGGACTGTTTCTGTCCTCCCTGGCCTGCTGCATAATACTTCAGAGAAAGCACTGTGCATATTTCTTTGTCTTTTGATCATAACCTCAGTGATATTTGCCCGAGTCTCTCTGTTAATAGTGACATGTCTCAACTTCACTTCACCTGCGAAGAACCTGTCTGGGAATTGATGGATCTAGAGGAGAGGGTAGCCAATTAGGTAATGGCCTCCAGCAAGAGCGGACTCCATAGAAGCCTCGCCTTTGAACTTGTGGAGTTGAACTAAAGGGCACAGCTGTTACATAAATCAGAGAGAAAAGAGCAAGGTTACACCTGTAGGTTGACGCAACAGCTATATTTTCCCAGCCCAGATAGCAGAGCACTATAATGATAGCTAATACAATGCTCAGATTAATTAAGAAATCTTGACTGCAATTATTTAGATAACTCAAGAGAGTAGGGAATTATTATTCACAATTAAAGTGTTAATTTTAGAAATAGAGATGTTGTCTTAAAGCTCTCTATCAGAAAACAACTCATGGGAAATCTGTTACTAAAAGATGTAAAAGTTTAATGGCAAAAGGAGTTATCAAGCAGGACCAGGTGTTATAAATTGAAAGCCAGAGATCAGATATTAAGTTTATTAAGTAGATACAGAGAACATGTCGCAAACACGTCGGCAGACATACCTCTGTGAGAAATTGCTAACTACCAGTTCCAATCTAAACATGGCTGGGAATTTGGTATCTAGCAAAAAGAATCGATGAAAGATTGGGCCAAACCACTCCTAACAGAGAAGGTCTCTGTGTTATGGTGTGTGCAGTGGGTGTGTTCTGAAAGTGGAGATGCTTTGGGAAAGAGTATGTTAAGATTTCCAGGGCTATGAACTTTTATTACTGTTCATCTCAAGATATAATTATTTTTTCATCTTCAGAAATTCTAATGATTAATATAAATGCAGTAATCTCATAATTAAACAAGAAATAATTATGTATGAAAAGTCATTACATTTTTTTCTTAGCATTTAAACACAGTGACACTGTCTTGTTGCTGATCTTCAATATCTAAGGAAAGTTTTGTGCAAGTAACAGTCACCTATCAAATTGACTGTAATTATTTTATCACTGAATTCTTTTTGAAGAATCAGTGGGGCTCTGGGAAACCTAATTTAATTTTGAAAATGAATAAATGCTGCAGGAGATACATTCTAACCTTTGTCTCTCTTAAGTTTTAAATTTAAGAAGTCTGTCTATTTTATGTTCACTTTCAGCAGCTAGAGAGGAATGATATGTTTAAAATTTCACCATAACATACACTTTCCATATGTTCAACACACAAACCCTGGACAGTAAAGGAAAATCCACTGTCGAGCATACTGAGTTTAAGGTATGAAGTCTTGATGAAAGAAATGAGGTCAGTTATAAAAAGCGCCCTCATTTATGCGTAAATTAGAGGAGATCACTTTTGTTGTGGATATTGGGTATATTTTCAGGTTATGATAATTTTGCATGTGGTTCTTTGTACTTTTTAAAGCATTTCCATCTACATTTTCTTATTTGATCCCAGAAAGCTCTGTGGGAATAGCGTAGCAGGGGTTTTTATTATCTAGAAAGGAACTGATTCTCATAAAGTTTTGATCTCCTCCCATAGCTAATAGATGGCAGAACTGGCGTTTGATAGAACACAGAATATCTCCATTAACTGCCAGCACCTCTGTTTCCCCAAACAACCAGCAGTATTGACTATAAATTCAATGGTTACTGCGTGAAGAATGTGTTTATTAAAATTTCTTCAGAGGGCTAGAGAATTGTCTCAGCAGTAAAAACAAAACCAGTTGTTCTTGCCTTGGTTCCATTCCCACACTCACATGGTGGCTCATAACCTCCTGTGGCTACAGTCATTACTGTCACCCATCTCTGTCCTCTAAAGACAATGTATACAAGTTGTGTAATACATACATGGAGACAAATACTCATACACACACACCAAAAAAAATAAGTCCTTAAAATATCTTCAAGTCTTACCAAATAACTGAGAGATGACTCATTTGCTCTCCTACATAGTAAACTAAACTCACTAAACTGCCTTCTCAAAGTTCATCTTGAACTTGGTCTGTATTATTTTAAACATTGTGTCCTCTGGCTTCTTTCAGGGATAAGTGGCAGCTGTCTGTGCATTAATGAAGCAAAGAGACAGTTTTCTCTCCCGAGGGGAATAGATCACTACTTTTCAACCTTTTCCTTTGAACTATTTCATTTTCCAGCCACCAGAGCCAACCTTTCTTCTTTTGAGCAGGTGTTCCAGAATTTTAAAAGCATAGAAAGCAGAATAGTTCAGTAGCTAAATAGACAGCTTTCCTCGAATACTACATCTACATTTCTATTTACAAGGTTTCTTTTGTTCTGTGGTTACAAAACAATAATATCTTCCCGTGAAAAAAGAAACCATAGGAATTCATCTCCTTTCTGCTAAGAATTCTATGATCCGAATAGAATTCTGAAATTCCCTTGTCAGAAATGCAAGTGAAATATTTTATTTACTGGTATGATCCAATGTGTCAGTATTACTAGTTAGGATGGTGGGGTAGAAATAGCAAACAGAGTCAATTTGTAGGAATTCTTCTATTTCTGATAGACTGTAATTAGAAAAAACAGGTTTGAATTCTGATGGAAAGATAAAAGGAGCGGTCCTTGGTGTTTGGAAGTTTGCTTGGCTCACAGAATGAGGTCTTGTTAGTCTCTGAGCAGACAAACAATTTCATAGAAACTGTTTCAGACAAGTCTGCTCCAAGATCAATGAAGGGGGAACCAGCATGGCTGTTTTCCCAGTTCTGTCTAAAAACAGAATTCACTCTGATGTCACCCTCAAAATGTTACATGCTTTTATTTATCCAAAATGCAAAACTACTGTTCTTCACTGAGTTAGTCTTTGCTCTGCTTTTAATTTCTGATCAATAATGTTTATTGAGACACTAGTCATGGATGTTCCTGCCTTTTGACAGGGTACAACTTAGTGAATTCCTCCTTCCTCTGGCTTCTCCAAGTTACTCCATCAAGGACAAGTGCAATAATCACAGCAGATCTTTAAATACTACTCTGTTCTTGGTGGTACTTTTGGTTTTGTTTCAGGCTTTTATTGTACCTTGAAATTGAACAAATTTTGTAGGCTCTGGGCCTTTGTTTATTCTCAATTAAGTATTGAATTTTGGTTATCCTGTCATATAGTATTTGCTTTACTTTTCCATTATTTTGTTGATTTTCTGTGATGGCTCATGTCTGTGATCCCACCACTTAAAGCCTAACAAGAAGGGTGGCCTTGTATTAGAGCCAAGCCTGCTCTACATATTGAGGACCAGGGCAGCTAGGGCTACATTGTAAGATCCTTTCTAAAAGGGATAGTGCTATCTACAAAATAAAATAAGATAAAAAGAAGGCATTATTTCACATGTTTGGTTGGGGATTAAAACCTGACAATAGTTTGGACAGATTTACAGAAACTTCACCAATTTTGTTTTGTTGTCCCTAAACTCAGAACAGACCTCTGCTGTCCCTAGCAATCATTTACTGACAACTCTGCCTCAGAGGGTACACTGAACAACCCAGGCACAGAGATGAGTCAGACACTGATGCTCCCACCAAATAACACAGACACAGCCCCAGTAATTTGGCAAGTGTCAAGCTAGTGATGTTTCTCAACTCTGTCCGTAAGTAGACACATGTGGGGTTATGGCACAGTCCTGTGACAATGCTACGACAACTCTCTTATTTGACAAGATGGATTCAGAAAGAAAAATAATTATAAACCTGCATAATTGCTCAATTTAAATGAACCCTCAGAATATATAAGAAGCTAGGGGGTATGAAAGAATAAACTGATAATCCTGCTTGCTGAAGGTTTAATAAATTCCCACTTGTTGAAAATTTTAACCGATTTAGACAGTTCAAGAAATTATGAAGATACAAAGGGTGTGAATAGTCTAAATAACTCTCTTTAGTGAATTTATGTCCATGTGAAAATGAATACACATCTGTGGATGTGCTTGTGTGTGCACACATGTATGAATTTTTGTGTATTGCTTCACATCACTGAGAAAACCCATACATAGTCTTTAGAATTATATTTGGAAAACTTAGATAATTTGAACTGGTTTTCCTCCAGAGATGGTTTTCAAAGGTACTGAGTGATTTTGTGCATGTGTACAACTCTCTATGACTAATTTTCTTTGATGGCTCTTAAAGGCTCCAGCAGAAGGGTGGCAATGGGTTTGGCCCTTTAGAAAGACATCAAACTTTGGAAAGATTATAAATATGGGGCTTCAAAATTGTGTCAGGTATGTGCAACTCAGTGACTGCAAATGTCAGCAGAGCACCCATGGCTCTACTCTCAGTTCCTTCCCAATAGACATTGAGATTCATGCTAAGTAAGTCTACGGGAATACAAAGTTCCCAGTGCAGTACACAAAGAAACAACAAAGGGAAAGGGAGCCAGTCAGAAGAATTGGCAGAGAGACAGTTGATAATTAAGGTCAGAGTTCTACCAGAACTGGCTCCTCCGCTTTCCACTCTCAAAGTACACTGGGAAGAGGGAAACAAAGATAATGCAAGAAAACAAATCTATTTTATCTTCCACATGGGAAAAAAAGGGAGATACTGAAGGGCATTTGGAATTTAATCTGATGCAGTTACATCTCTGTAATTGAACCTTTCCAGTTGACATTGTGAACATGGATGCAGAAATCCAACACAGGTATATGGAAATTAATATTTTGGAGCTTCCATCAGTTTTTGTTTCTTTTTATCACTTGATCTGCAACTCCTTTGTAATGATATTTAACAAATAAAACTAGTGTGATGAATAATGTAGATTGCTGATTAGTTTCTGGTTCTACTTCCAAAACCTTAAAGATCATAGAAAGTTTAAAATGATTTGACTTCTTAAATTTTTATTTTATGTTTATGAGTGTTTGTTTCACACACACACACACACACACACACACACACACACACACACACACACGCCCTGTGCATGTCCAGTGGCTTCAGAGTCCAGAGGGTACTTGGATCCTCTGGAACTGGGGATATCAGTGGTTGTGAGCCATCATGTGTGTGTTGGGAACCAAACCTGGAACCTCACTGCAACAAGCACTGATAACCACTGAGCATGTCTCTAGCTCTATGGATTGTTTTATTTCACTAATTTTTTTTTTTTTTTTAAGATTTTAGTATATTTACCCTGGAGCTTGAGGTACAAATGTTTCTGAGATGTCCGAATGGCAACCGAACTCTGGTTCTGAGGAAGAGCATCCGATGCCCTTAATCAGTGGTCCTTCTCAAGTTTCAGTTTTTTCTTAAGTTATCAATCAATATGGATTCAGCTTAGATTCTTACCCTATAGCAGAGATACTAAAATATTCCACTTAAACCTAATTTGTTTAACATAAAAATTAGGACATTAGAAATAATTTTCTTGTTATTTTTTATATATTTTACCATCTTACAACTATTTAAGTAGTATGATTTTGATTCAGTTATGTTTGATAAGATGCTGTTCACTGTGATCAAAGGAAGCTTGTAGGTCTGGGATTTAATTTTCTTATTTGTAGAGTTGAACATTTTGGTAATATTCTACCATAAGGTAAAATGATTTAAATAATTTTACTTAACAATATGTTCCATATATATTCTTTCTTTTTTCTTTTACTTTTTAATCTTAAAAATTTCACAGAGGAGTAATTTAATACACATTTTAAGCAGAAGGATATTTTCATGGCTATTGCAGCTATGAGCTCCAAAATGGCTCTAAGCATCTTCAGCCTCACAAAGCTCTCATCCTATTACTAACTCAATAAAACTGGTTAAACATTTATTTAGGGAAAAATGAAAATTGATTCTGACTTCAATTAAAAAAAAAAAGCCCAAGGAATAGAAGATCAACTGACTGAGATGTTAATTTTTTTCTTAATGTTCACAGGTTGGAGTTTTCATTCAATTACCATTTGAACTATGGTCATAATTTCATAAATTGTGAGGCTGTATTAGTCAGGGTCCCAGCAGGAAAAGGAAGACAACCAATTGGATAATTGACGAGAGTTTAATAAAAGGTCTATTTTCAAAGTCATGGTGTGCTTTAGGAATTCTAGCAAGAGACTCTGAAATCCTCTGGAGCTTACAACCACTCAGAAGCATATCTCTCCTGGGGCTTGAAAGGACTTGAGGGAGATGTGCTTCCTGGAACACAGAGAAGGCAGTTGTTACGTACAGAAGGTTGGTTGACTGGAACTATTCTTCCTGCCAGGAGCCTGTTAAAGATGGATACAGAAAATCAGTGTCCAGACTTCATTCTTTCCCTGCCTTCTGGGTCCTTATGGTACATCCTATTATCCAATTCAAGAGTAAGCCAGAAGTAAAGAGCCTGTTGATGACTTCATGGTGGCCAGCCGTAGTCCTCTGACAGAGAGCTTAACAGAAAAAGGTTAAAATGAAGTATTGGGGCAAAAGAGATCACAGGTACAGCATAGGTCTACATGTATAAGTTAGTAATACACCTAGAATATATTCATTGAACACCTACTACAAACTATGCACTCTGCCAGAAACTGCGGATACAAAGGTAAACAGTACCTAATACTTAGAAGTAAAGAAACCTTCTCAGTTTGCTTTTCATTTCTCTCTCTCTCTCCTCTCTCTCTCTCTCTCTCTCTCTCTCTCTCTCTCTCTCTCTCCCTTAGCTTGAGATTCAGAATTCCAAAAGGAATTAAGGAGAGCAGAACCAGGTAGAAAATTCACTCTGAAGAAAATTACATTATGAAGTATAAAATATTCGTTCATAAAAATATATAGTAAGAATGACTCCCCATTCCAGCCTCCATCTGGTCCCAAAGATAAAGGCTTATAAAAATACTCTGGACCAAAAATGTCTTATAAATGAATGGAGAACCTAAGCTATGTGAGGACGAGCAGGGAATTGATTCATGCCTAATAAACCCTGCAATTAATAAAACCTTGTTCCTGGGCAACTCCCTCCTCTGGGGAACTCTCAGTGTTTTATTGGCCTTGTCTAAGCAACGTTATAACTCCTCCGTGCCAGGAAGAATGGAAAAGTATGTCAGTGGGGTGAGCATTCTTTCTCCCTCTTCTGTACCTTGGATACTTTAACAGTGATTCAGTGCTTTGCGGCTTGGTCTCTAGTGAGAAACATTCTTTCCTATTTCACGTGGTGAGGAGAGGAAACTTCTCCCTGTTTGCACTGTGCTAAGGATGCTAACTTTATTTATAATCCTTCCTGTGAGTAACTTAAGTTAATTCAGAGGATATTAAATAAACTCTCTGAATTATTGATGAACAGAACGTTTGTAACTCCCTCCCTGCTTTGTCATTAAATTGGAGTCATAATATACCATTTTATGACGTAAATATAATCTTAGTGTGACTCAGAGTATGGTGACAAAAAATGTCCCACTTAATAATAGATTGTTTTCTTATTCATCTTCAGTAGGAGAGAGAGAGAGAGAGAGAGAGAGAGAGAGAGAGAGAAGAGAGAGAGAGACTGAGGTTCTGTCTGTGCACACATTGTATCTGTTGAGATTGATTGTTCCATAGTCAGTTTCTTTTAGGATGTTGCTTATCTTTCCCTTTTAAATTTGTCATTAGAGCTGGCAGTGGAAGAGAGAGGTTATAGAGCATGTCTTTCTAAGCCAGACTGGGAAAATATTCTCTCATAAGACTCCTTAATGTTTTGTATTTCTGAAACTCTGACAGATGGATGCATGTTCTTAGCTAGGAAATGAGATAATTAAGTGTAACCTAGATGTCAACAGGGATTTCCTGACCCTTGAGACTTGGCTTGGGCATCTGCTCATAGCTGACAGAAACCAGAGAAACCTTGAGGCTTCTGTAAGTTGAGGAGACTGTGGTCCCATGTTTTCTAGTACCTCTCCCTTCTGTTTTCTGATTTGTCCTGGGTGTTGTCACTGTGATGGCAATGTGCACACACCAGCTCAACTCCTGATCCCCTCTCCAAAATATATACCCCTGTAAGTAAAAGGAAATCAAGATATCTGTGATGGAAACAAGTTGAAAACTTGGACATCAAAGCAGTCACCAGTCGCCTTACAGGAAATTCCTAGACTTCATTTCTACTCATGAAGATTTATCAGCTTTTGTCTTTTTGTAACTTCTGCCTTTGAAACCAACCGTCCTCTAGAATTTTTTATTAGAAATAGCATTTTCACCTTTTGGTCATGAGGAATTGTTCCTGCGTTAGAGAGTCTAGCATGTCCACTTGTCTACTTTTTAATTTATTTTATATATATCTTTTGTAACCTTGAGAGATAGAGGACAAGTTCCGGTTACATAATAAGGTGATTATGGATGGATTTGGGATTTGGCGGTTCTGTTGCCTTGACTACACAAATACATTGTTGAATGGTGCGATAACATTGGCCTCTGAAACTCTAAGCAGGTATGCTGTTTTTGATTTAAGGGCATTCTCAGAAATGGATAAGGACGAATAGGAGTATGTACAATGTGCTAGGCTTCTGTTGTCTCTTTTAGATTTCTTTCACCTTTATTTAGTTCCTATACTTTGGGATCTCAAGCAACGGGAAGTAGGGGTTGGGAGCAGGAGTATATATATATATTTTAAAACTTCATGGAGCTTTACATTAATTTCTTATTTTCTTCCCTAGTCAGCTTTTTAATTTCTTTCACATAAACTATACTCTGCCATGAACAAATGATGCAAAGTGAAAGTCAGTAAGAAACAAACAGAAATCATCAAAACCCGAGTAAGTGAGAACTGAGAGGATGAAAGTCATCTAAGGTGAATCTCGTCTTGGCTCTTGATGTGTGATGGATCTGTGCTGTAACAGCTGCAGAGGGTAAGGCAGGGTTAAAACCATTAAAAATGACTTCACAGTTCTATCTCTGGTCTTCGCTATTCAGTGTATGTATTCAATTGAGAAGCTCTCTGGTTGATGGCAACGTTGATGATACATGATTTTAGTGTAACAGAAGAGAACATGGGTTAGAGGTCACAAGCACAGCCATTACAGTGTTATTAGTGAAGAACAAACAAAAGAAGAGGCAGATGTCAGGAAATGTCAAGAACTCATTAGGATTGCAGGAAAAATAAGTGGAAATTGGAGAATTACACCCCTGACAGTGATTTTTTTTTTTTAATTCTCGTTGAAATCTCTATTTCAAAATGAGTATTTTGCTGCAAGAACAAGGTAGGAGAATTATCTGAAATCTAAAAATAAAATGCTTTCATGATGTAGATCTGGTGAGTTCTGTAGATACAGATCTGATGAGTTCTGGATGGTCATGGTTTGTAGCTCCACATAAAAAATAACAAGGGGAGAGGTACCTCTACATCAGGGCAACGAGCAGCAGCAGAGAGACTCTAAAGATGAGCTCTGTGTTAGGAAAGTGTTGTTTTCAAGAAAGATTCATAAACATTTTCAACAGCTGAGGCCCCTTGTGGTGTGATTACAGTGTTGCAGGCTTGCCTTGTGGCTTTCCAGAGTGGAGCACAAACAAACACGTTGGGCAATAGAGTCCAGCATATAGTTTACATACAAAGCAAAGGAGATTGAGTTCTGATGAAATCTCAGTCTGAGCTTCTAATTGTTCTCTCTAAAATATAAGTGGATCACTTTGGCTTCGTTGTAATCGAATCAGGGGTTTTAAGTTATTTGCTTACAGAGATTGTGACCTGCAGAGCAGATGCTCACCTCCTAAAAGCCTGGTGGACCACTTATTGGAAACATTTCCTTTTCCTGGTGCTTACTTACAGAAATCCAATAGGGCCTATCTACCCCAGCTAGCACGGTCTTCTCTGAGCTTTCAAAGGCTGTCTTCATCTGCTAAGGAACATCTGCTCCCTTCTCTGGTCATATGGTGGCCCTGAGGAAACAGTTCTCCAAGGCAGAAGCATATTTCATTAGATTCATGATTTACAAACAAGAATTTTAAGTTCTAATTAGTACTTTCAGGGTGATTCATGCAAAAGAAAGCTTTCGATTTGCATGTCAATGAAAATTTGCTGCCTTAGAAAACCATTCTAAGCTATGTAATTAATCTTTGTACATAGTAAGGGTTTGTTTTTTCTTATTTTCAATCCCCAGGATGCAGATTGAGACAACCTAAGCATATCATACGTTTAAAGGTATGTATGAACATTGCATGAAGACATTTGTGTTTAGCCTGTGGTCTCAAGACAAAGAAAAATAGTTTCCCTAATGATCTTTCTCCTTTATTGACATCACCCTACTTTTCCTTTCCTTTCCTTTTCTTATTTTCTGTTTGCTTCTTTTATTCTCTGTTCTTTCCCTGTTTTCTTTCTTCTTTTCTGTCTTCTGCTAGAGCTTTCCAAGGAACTCTTCATAACTATTCATTATGAGGTAGCTTTTATGTTAGATTCTCTGTTTCATGATGTGATAATGGCTGACGAAAGTCATCTAGTATAAATTCTTCCATACTTTAAGCTAAAAATTCCCACAGTAATTACTTTTATGATTATATATGTTAAAGTACCTACTATTAAGTCCTGTAAATAGATACAATGGAAAGAGTTAAAAGCGATTCAAACTTGAGAGGAGTTAGTGACAGTAAATAAGCTTCACTTCATGTCTTGGGTTAGGAATATGACAAAATTGGCAAATAAGTCATTATACACACACACACACACACACACACACACACACAGGTATATATATGTATATTAATGCTGGTATACTTCATGATCTGACATGGGTCAGTCAAATGATTTTGTTATTTTGTTTTTGGATTTCAGGAAAGTTATAACTATAAATTAGATTACAATTAATAAAATGGATTACCAGTGCTGTGTCATGATTGTAGAATAGGGGTTGAGAGAGTAGCTAAATATAGGCAGATAGAAATGGACAAAAGCAAGAAAAGAAACAGAGTTTCTTCCATGTACTGCATTATAGATATATATAAAGAAATATTTTACATATATATATATATATATATATATATATATATATATATATATGTAAAGTGAAAGTCAGTAGGAAACAAACAGAAATCATCAAAACCCGAGTAAGTGAGAACTGGGAGGAAAGTTATCTAAGGTGAATTTCGTCTCGGCTCTTGATGTGTGATGGAGATATATATATATATATACATATATATGTATATATATATGTTATATATATATAGAGAGAGAAATGTTTTACAGATAAAATGAAGGATAGGAGAAGTGGATTTTTCCAAATAGAATGGAGGTCAAAACAAATTTGCTAAGACATGTGGACTCTGATATCACTAGGATGTCAAAGTGTTTAGAAACGCTTTTGGGTCAGGAGTAGTAGTGGGCATGACTTTAAAGGTTGCTAAGATGTAGACCATACCAAGATAAGGAGTTGGGATTTGAATACAGTGGCAAAGAGGAGCCACTTAAGGCTGGTGTTGAAACATCAGATTTGTTAGAAAGGCTAATGATAGAAAAGTCAAAGGGAAAGTGCGAATGAGTTTCAAACACCTTTGCTATTTCCCCATTCAGGAACATCAAACACATATTAAGAAAATTTAAATGTCTGAGCTAACTCTAAATAATCAATTTATTTTTGCAATTGTGGCTTTATTTTGTCATTTATTGTATTATAAAAGAACATTGAGATGTTATGAATATATTGATTTAATGTTAGGTATTCTTCTATTTAAAATGCTACGTTTTCAAGTAGAAAGCACTACACTTGGTGAAAACATAGTCAACCCAAAGAAGAATGTTAGAAAATAGAAAATTAACTTTACCATAAAGTAAGACAATTACAAAGGAAACAATTCTGTTTCTTATATTAGAAGTCTATTCAGAGATCCAGTAAGACGCAAGTGCTGTTTAAGCAGGCGCTAGCGTCTGTGGTGTTTTAGATGAGAACGGTCACCATAAGCTCATATATTTGAACACTTGGTCCCCAGTTGGTCAAATTGTTTGGGAAGAATTAGGAGGCACGGTCTTCTTAAAGGATGCATGCTACTTGGGAGAGTTTTGAGGTTTGAGATTCAAATCTCATGCCATTTCTAGTTTCTAGTTAGCTTTCTCTGTCTCAAGCCTGTGAATGAGTACATAAGTTCTCAGCTACTGCTCCTGTACCATGCCACCCTGCCTGCTGCCAGACTCCCTTCCTTAATGGTCTTAGACTCTAACTCTATGAAACTGTAAGCCTCGATAAACTTCTTTTATAAGTTTTATTGGTCATTTTTTTTCAGAGCAGTAGGCATGTAACTAAGACTGAGTCACACTGAGGTTTTATTTTTGTCGTTATTTGTTTCAGAATTCGTTTATTATTTTAATCCAGTACAATCTGAAATGTGTGTATGTCAGTGCGTCACCTATGTTTAGGTATAAGTGCATTTTCTCTTATTAGTATATCTGAAATTCTTTTCCATTTTTCTTACTGCTAACATTCTGGTGGTGCCAACTTATCCCTCAGACAATAATCTGAAGTTAGAAGAGAATAGTAGCAATTTGCTCAAGAGTTGCACAGAGAAAGTGGCCAGCTTTAGACTTGAGTTTCAGTCTGCATTTGAAGTCAAGACTTCCTTTTCAGATAGGTAGGCAACAGACTGATGAAAGCTTTCTGATAATAAGGAATCTGATATCTGAGTAGAGGCTGAGACTGTACAATGCATGGAATAGGTTCTTTAATGGTCTTATGAATTTATGACCTTGTGTTTCAGGAAGAGATTCTATCTGTCTATCTATCTATCTATCTATCTATCTATCTATCTATCTATCTATCTGTCTGTCTGTCTGTCTGTCTGTCTGTCTGTCTGTCTGTCTGTCCGTCCGTCCGTCCGTCCGTCCGTCGTCCGTCCGTCCGTCCATCCATCCATCCATCCATCCATCCATCCATCCATCCATCCATCCATCCATCTATCCATCTATCTATCTATCTATCTATCTATCTATCTATCTATCTATCTATCTACCTATCTATCTATCTATCTTGATTCTAGGGATCAACTCACGTTCTATCACATTAGCACCTTATTGGAAATCACTCTACCACTGAAAATAATTTTTCATGAACAGATAGCTCTTGATTCCTTTATCTTTTACCTCTTCTTGCCAAACAAAGTGTAAACTGGAACCTTGCCCTAGGATTA
The DNA here is from genome assembly GCA_021653895.1 of Mastomys natalensis. Classification (NCBI taxonomy): domain Eukaryota; kingdom Metazoa; phylum Chordata; class Mammalia; order Rodentia; family Muridae; genus Mastomys; species Mastomys natalensis. The sequence goes on from JAJTUV010000460.1 coordinate 304,711, forward strand.
AAAAGATTAAATACCCTGCTCAGATTAGAGACAGAATTCCCTCTAGTGGGCTGATTACCACTTATCACCACTTTCTAAGTACCTTGAGGCACTTCCTATTGTCTGGATTCCCGCTATAGACAGTGAGATGAGCTTGTCAACCCAAATGAGAGAGAAGTCTTAAGCTTCTGCATGCTATATTTAAAAATAATGCCCACCCCTTTAGAAGTTAATCTGTCTACATAAAAAGTGAAGATAATTTCTGGATTCTGTCACATCTTGCTTGTGTTACAGTTGGCAATAGATACATTTCCTACTGTGTCACCTGGCCACTCCTCTGGCATTTTTTCTTCCTCCAAACCTTCCCTTAACTGTTTGTAGAATGGACATTCCCCTTGAGTGTTTCCCCTCTTTTATAGTGGTTTCCTCAATTCATTGCAAGTGTCTGTTTCACAGACAAAGAAGCAGTAGCTTTCATCAGAGTCTGCAAACGCATTTCTCCCCCTCCAGTGCCACCTGCAGGGCCTGCAAGAGAGGATATAGCCAGTGCATGCATGTGGAACTAAAAGGGAAACTGACTGAATGAAAAGCATGAATCTTTGAAACACAGAAAATATAAATCCACAAATTCGAGTCTTCCCGGCTTACATAGGCATTTTCTAGGAGTGGTAAGTTCTGAATCACATTAAAATAATTGGTGGAATAGTCAAGTGAAAGGGAAAGAGCACTTGCTGTGGCTGTTCAGTAAAAACAGGTAGAAAGAAAATGGTTCAATATTTGTTAAAGACTATCCAGGAGCTGATTAAAACCACCGAGCATCCCATTTCAGTTAAAAAAAATTCCATAAATCAGAAGTATTTTGCCTTCATACTATGAATAAGTAAACTGTGTATTAAGTTATCTTTAGAAAAATATAACATTTTATAAGTGGTAAAAATAGGAGACACACACCAAAGGCCATGTGGCTGTCCTTAGACTGTGCTGCTGCTGGTGGCCATATTGATGTGAGTGGCCTGCGCTGACACCTGAGGCCATGGTGATATGCAGATCCATGCTGTCATATCTGAGTCCTTGGTCCTGATGTGGCTCAGGTCTGTGTTGATGTCTGTGGCCCGTGTTACCAATGGAGGCCATGCAGGTGTCTGTCTATCCTCTGCGTTGTAGTCTGTGCTGGAACCTGAATTCATTTTGATGTCTGGGGTCCAGGTAATCCCCGAGGGCCCTATCTCAGTCTGGGGTCCTACTGCAGCAGGAGGCTCTGTTCACTATCTGTATTTTTGCCAGAAATTATGTGGAGACTCATGATCCGTGCTCCAGTTGATGGCATTGACTGCAGATGCACAGTCGAGAGACAGGGACATGGAAAGCTATGACAACCTGTGACAAGTCCTAACCTCCTAAATCCCCCACTCTCACCAAAAGAAGTAATAGCCACTGAAGAGAACTCTTAAAAAGTGTGACAGAGATCTCAAAAGGGTAGCTCTACACAATTGATGGTTTGTGGAAGAGAAGTGAGAGGGTAAAGACTTACTTTTATTTAAGGGGCTGGCCACTGAGAGTTTGATCGTGCTCCAGTGAGTATATAGATAACACAAAATGGACTTGGTGTTTGTTTATTTGTTTTTCTTATTTTTGCTTTTACTTATTTTTGAGGGGGAAAATCATAAGAGGAGCCAGACATGGAAGGACTGGGATTGTGACCAGGGTACATGGTGTGACACTCCTAGAGAATCAATAAAATAATATGCGGATAAAACAAACAAAGAAACCAAAACATGAGACAAAATCCCAGAAGACAATGATAAACTGAAATCTTAATGTTGACTCAAGTTTCCCCACCTCAGAGATTTGCATTTGTTGGAATAGTGTTCCTCTGTTATAACGCTAACACGTACTCTACGTTTAAGGTGTTTATTACTTAGGTTTTACCCTCTTTGAGTATTTCTTTTATGCATGCATACTCATGTGGGAACCATGGAATCGAGAATGCCCGAATCACAATTTCCTTCTAAGGACAAATTAATACATACAGGCTATGCAGGAAAATTGCAGGGATTAGCAGTCTGATGATGATTATGATGCGTGTACCACTCAATGCTTAGAAAGTCTTAGTTCTTGCTACATTGCATTTTCATCAGAACAAGCAAATTACTGTCCTATGTGGCTACAAATGGACATTTTGGGTATTAGTTGGTTACAGGCAAGAAAAGTACAGCTTTCAATCATTTTTGAGGCAGTTTGCTTCTAAAACATTTCTGGAGAAATTGTCAAACCAACATAGGCTTATGGATGAGGTGTGTGTGCACAATGTACCCAGGAAATTCTGACTTGGACCAACCAAATTTAGGCTCTTATTGATAGTAGCCCAGGCAGCTGGCTAAATTGGATCATGTTGAAATTGTCTTTCTGTGGTCTGTGGATACTGGAAAGTATTAGAATTTGGAATTCTCTAGAGAATGGGGCCCTAGCAGGAAATTAAACAGTTTCCCAATATAAACAGATAGTCTTCTACCCAATTAGTTCAGATCTGACACTGTGATGGGGAATAGAATTCTATCAAGGCACTGCCTTTATTATTAGAGACAAAGAACCAGTTTTAAATGTAGATAACTTCTACTTCTTGGGTACACAAAGCACCAGCTAAGTAAGTTCTTGTTATAAAAAGAAAAGAAAAAGTAATATTTATCTCATAGGTATGACATAACAATTTGGTCCAGGTATAGAAAAGTTTAAAAATTAGGTGTGTGTGTGTGTGTGTATGTGTGTGTGTGTGTGTGTGTGTGTGTGTGTGTGTGTGTGTGTATGTGTGTGTGTGTGTGTGTGTGTGTGCGCGTGAGAGAGAGAGAGAGAGAGAGAGAGAGAGAGAGAGAGAGAGAGAGATGAAAAACATTCATCAGATAAAGTTAAGAGTAAAATCCAAGGAAGATGAAGCAGTATTTCCCTGTCAAGTCAGTGTGCGTGAATATGCTCGATGTTTGCCTGAAGCATGCTCCTATGCTTCTAAAGGCAATGGAAGCCTTCTGGGCCAAGTAGAGTTCCATTTCTCTGTTCTGTATAAGGAGTCAGTGTGAGTGCTCTGCATAAAAACACCTCAGAGAATGGGGAATGGAACAGTAGCAGGATCTCTGAAGCTGATAGAAAGCACACGGATTAAATAAAATACATTTACCTCAGAGCCCTGACAAAGGTTGTCTGGGCTCTGGGGAACTCAGTCTTTGTGGTAATATTCCCTTTTTGTGTAATGTAGCTTTTCCAATGCAGTCATAACTTAGATCAGAGCGTCTTGTGAAAACAGAAGTTGATATTAAAGAAAATCTTTCTAAGTTATTAGGGAAGTCCCTTCAAGTGAAATTAACTTTAGATCATGAACAATAATATTTTGCCTATGAAACACAACTCATACATTTCAGATGAGCAAAATATAATATTTTATTCACTGAGTGGGTGGAAGACTTTAGGAAGTACTTTCGGAAGAGCTAAGAGTTTGAAGCTATTTTTAAAATCTTATTTCATTGTATAAAGATCTCTCATGTTCTTATTGAAGGTTTGGCTCTGTTAGTAATGATTTCCCACCTTACCTACACATTCTGTGATTCATTTCTGTTATAACATTTTCTGTTTTATGAAAAGGTTTTTTTTCCCTTTCTCTTTTAAATCTAATCTTACCTGTGATTAGTCTTGCCCTACTTTCCTATGTCACCTTCAAAAAAAAAAAAAAAAAAAGCGATAAAGCCTGAGTTTCCTCCAAAAATAGACATTATTTGAGTCTCCTTGTACTATTGCTATGGTGTCATTAGGGACTAAGCGGCACTGCAGACACAGAGAAGAAATATGTCATTCGCCTTTGAGGTCAGCCTAGTCTAGAGAGGAAAGAACAATCCAGTGGTGAACACCCTACAACATAACATCTCTGATTTAACTCATGGAAAACGTCCTGGAATGAAAGCCATGGCCACCACCACCCCTGCCTGCTACCCAGGTCCCTATCTATCTGACCTAGATCATCAGTCCAAAAGTGGATGTGAGTCCCTTGCAAAGGAAAAGCACAAAGTTGTAAGGCTGCATCGAAATCCAAGACTTCACAGTCAAATTCATCCAAATTCTTGAATTTGCCTTTAGGAGCATCCCCAGATGGCTTTCCAGCCCCATAAAGGTACATGCACTGTCGTTGATGTTACCCTTTTGAGGACAGGTTTGATGTTTTGGCTCTTCCCCCACTGCTATCTCTTTAGCCTAAGCCACACCTGGTACATAGTAAAATCTCACTCAACATTTCTTTAATGAATGATGATTCTGACATAGCCCATGTAATTGCTTGTTATTTTTAGCACAAATATGCTATCTGTCTTCTCCATATTGCTGTCTTTCTCTCCATTCTTTTCTCCTTCTCCGGATTTTAATTCAGAGGTAGGCAGAGCCTTGAGTCATGTTAGACTAGAAAGCTGAACCTTAGCTCTTTGTACACTGAGAATGAATTCTTCACTTGTATTTGTCATTAATCTGCTCAAAGGAGTTCTGATGGAACAGGTTAAAGGTTCCCTAGGTGGCTATTTTACATACTGTCATCTGTAAAGTAAGATTAATGACTAACCTACCCAACATAGTTGTGTGAGGACTCAAAGCCAGAATAACCATAAAGAACATTGGACTAGCATCTGACATAAAAACATTCCTATTAAAAAGTTGATGCTGAACTGGAAAGATGGTTAAGAGCTTTGTGGATTAAGCAAGTTGAATTCCCTGTACCCAAAGGGTGGCACCCAACCAACTGCAACTCTAGTCCTGTGGGATCCTCCACCGCCCTGCTCAGGCACCAGGAATGTGTGTGGTACAGATATCAGTGGAAACAGACAGACATTATATAAAATAAAGAACTTTTAAAAAGCCTGTACCTATGAAAAGGCTCTCGTAGCTCAGTTCCGATAGGTCTGGTAGTCTCTTCCTGCATAATGATCCACTCTACTAAAACCACTTATCTTTCTCTGCCGTTTAGGCTTAAGTTGCATGGCTTTCACTTGAGTTTTGCACTCGTCTTTCCTGTCAGACAGCACAATGTCAGACAGCCAAAAAATAACATGCCGTGTTAGAATATTTGCCTGATTGGCTATTTAAGAAAGTCCGTACTTTCCCACTGGTGGTTGTGAAAACTGGTTGTCCACTCAGAGCTCTGCTATCACTTTTATCTGGGGTCTCTACATTTAACCTTTCCGTTTGTGAGCCTCATCCTTCTCACCCTCCTTCTCCTCCTCTTCTTCCTCTTCCCATCTTCTGCTCAATTCCTTTTCTTCTTCTTCCTTCTGCTCTTCATCCTCTTCCTTCTCATCCTTTATATTATTTTCCAGTTTGTAATTCAGTTGCCTAAAAGTTATCCTCCCAATAGACACTATGATTCATTTCCCATGAAAATGCTAGGCAGCTTTTGATTAGCCCAAGTTTCTGACCACGTGGTGGCTGGGTATTTTGAGGTAGTGTCTCAGGAGGGAGCAGCACTGGAGGTTAGAGACCTGACTGAAGACTTAGCATCAGATAAATTGTTTTCCATCTTTGGAATACTCCATATTTTCCATAATAATTATTATAATTTCTTTATGCATTTAAAATGAAACAATACTATTCATTTTTATTGAATACTTATGATCACTCACCGAGGACAGTTTGAAATGCAGATTTATTTATTTGAGAGGGGATTGTAAAAATGTGAAGATGGTTAATGTGGTTTTAGTGCATAGTTTCCTTGATAAATATCCACAGCTATGCCAATTTTGCATATATACATTTATTTTAAAGACCAAAAGAGTCTTGGTCTTTACTTAAGAACTTGATATGGAGGCTGAAATTAGTCCACATAACAGTTAAAAGTGACTTCATTGAGACCAGGTAATAGCAAACTCCATTCAATTCATTCTTTCATCTTAAACATCCCACAGAAAGAAATTTGCATTTCAGCTTGTTATAGTATGCATTATTTGATTACTCATTTCTATATTTTTGCCATATCATAGTCACAGAAATAATAGCCAATAATACTCTGTATACTTCTATAGTTCCCATAGCATCTTGAAATGAAAATACTGCAGTGAGAATATTTTTCTTATAAGAGAGTCAAAATTTGAGACATAAATGTTCTCTTTTTAAAAATTTGTTCTTCTCTCATACAATACATTCTGATCACAACCTTCCCTTCCTCCAGACCTCCTCCACCTTTCTTCTCCCCTAGATCCATTGCTTCTCTGTTTCCCTTCAGAAAAGAGCAAGCCTCCCAGGGATATCAACCAAACATGGCATTACAAGTTAAAATAAGCCTAGACAAAATCACCTCATATCAAGGCTGGACAAAGTGTCAGAGATACACCCCCATTCATTCTGTTAGGAGTCCCACAAAAACTCAAGCTAAAGAACTAGAGAATGTATCCAGAAGACTTAGCCAGATCCATGTAGGCTCCATGATTGTTGCTTCAGTCTCTGTGAGCCACTGTGAGCCCTGCTTAGTTGATTCTGTGAGTCATGCTCTCCTGGTGTCAACCTCTATGGCTCCCACAATTCTTCCTCCCCTTCTTCTGGAGGCTCACAGAATTCCTCCTAATGTTAGGATGTGGGTCTCCACATCTGCTCCCATCAGCTGCCAGAGGAAACTTCTCTGATGATCACTGGGGTAGATACTGATCTAGCTGAAAATCATTAGGAATAATTCCATTGATCCTTTCTTCCTTTCTCCCTTTCTTCCTTCCTTCCTTCCTTCCTTCCTTCCTTCCTTCCTTCCTTCCTTCCTTCCTTCCTTCCTTCCTTCCTCTCTTCCTCTCTCTCTCTCTCTCTCTCTCTTTCTTTCTTTCTTTCTTTCTTTCTTTTGTTCTCTCTCTCTCTCTCTCCCTTTTTTTCTTTCTTCCTCTTCCTCCCTCCCTCCCCCTCCCTCTCTCCTTCCTTCCCTCTCTCTTTTCCTTTCTTTTTTTTTTTCACTCTAGTTAGCCAATTTTGATTCTTGGTCTGGGCCATCCTGGTTATCCAGGCAGTGTTGGGCATGGGCTCCCAGTAATTAGTTCACTCCTGTAAACTCTGAACTATCATTTCCCAAGAACATCTTGCAGGCAGTATAGGTTGTAAATCTAAGGTTGGTGTTCCAGTCCCACTATTACATACGGCTTGCCTGGTTATAGAAGGTGACTGGTTCAGGCTCTGTATCCTCCACTAGAAGGAGTCCATGCTAGGGACATCCTCATAGGTTCCAGAAGTTTCCATTGTGCTAGGTTTTACACAAGTCCCCAAATGTCCCCAATTTGCATTTCCCTGATGACTAAGGATGTTGAACATTTCTTTGTTTCTTGGCCATTTGAGATTTCTCTATTGAGAATTCCCCATTTAGATCTGTTCCAGATTTTTTTAATTTGGATTATTTGGTTTGTTGATGTCTAGATTTTTGAGGGTTTTTTTTGTGTGTTTTGGTATTACTTCTCTATTGGATGTGGAGTTGATAAAAATTTATTCCCATTCTATAGGTAGCCTGCCATTTTGTCCTATTGATATTGTCTTCTGCCTTTCAGAAAATCTCCTTTATTATATGTTTCAAATTAATCATTTATTTATAAAATTTATTTATAAAATTACTTCTTAATAGGTTCAACATTCATCTCAATATCCATCAACTTAGTTCATTTGACTAATAGTATCTAAGAAAATTATATTTGTCTTCCCAAATTTCCTCGGAGTTTAATATTACTGCATTATAAATTTTTGGTCAATGAGATGCAAAGGATAGTTGCATCTCATGTTTTATGGAACGATAGCTAGTCTGTGTTGATAATGGGATGGTAAAGATGCTATTGTCCTGTCCTCTCTGAGTGTTGCCAATATATGCCAAAATTATTTATCTAGTTTTTTGTCACAAATGAAAAGACACGAAGCTACCATGATACAAACCTCTTCTTGTATTCTTGAGCTACTAATTCAACAACAGAGATAATTTCTCTCTGATGTCTTTCTAGACAAATTATAGAGTTGTCTTAGTTCCTTTTCCTGTTACTATGATAAAATACTCTCTGAGACAAGAAACTGAATGGAGAATTAATTCATTTTGGCTCATAGTTTGAGAGTATTTTGCACCATAGCAAGAAAGTCACTGCAGTAGGAACTTGAAACAGCTGACCATGTAGCAATCACAAGCAGAAAAAGGAACATAAATGCTTAAATCACATTCATTATTTTATACAGTCCCGATTCCCCACCCAAGGAACAGGCTCATCCACCATTAAGCTGGGTCTTCCTAGTTAGGCTAATCAGATCATCCCCTCCCCCCATTGACAGTGAAATCTATTTCCTGGCTGTCTCCAGATTCTTTCAAGTTGATAGTACCTACTCATACACAAGCTAACATCTGTTCAATAAGGCTATCATTCTTGATCTCAGCTAGTATTAGTTGAGTTTTACCACATTTCAGCAAAAAAATATCTTTCTCATTATTTCCTTCTCTCTCTCTTTACTTCCTCTTTTAACCTGTCTTTCTTTTCTCCAAGCCCCAGGAAATGCGAAATCAAAATGATGTTGAAGCGAAATATTCTACTAGGGAGGAGTTTGATGAAAAACAAGGTATTTTATTAGTGAACCTGATTGTCTAAAAATATAAAACCAGAGCAATGAGGTTGATAAACAATGAACTCAGAAACATTCTAAAACAGTAACAAGTTATTGAAATAGTCTTTACTCTGTCTTTTATCTCAATTTGAATACCTGAACTGTGTCTCAGTTATGAATTAAAATCAGCTACATTACCATAAAATTAGAACGATATTTGGAAGCGTTTCTGAAGGTACAATAGAGATCCACTCTGACATTTTATACAGATTTGGTTACTGCTGTCACAGTGTAAGGGCAGAGCATCAGTATCAATTCTGAAGCAGTAGATAATGTACTCATCTCGGTCAGGCAACCCTCTTTCAGTATTATCTTCTACTTCCTTGATCAAATTGGAATATGTACATTTTTTTTTATTATGCACTTCCATAGGTTGTTTCTTCAGCTGGAATTTTTCTCCTGTCTTTGCTGATGATCTTCCATTTTGGGAACCTGGACGTTTCAACTGAGCTGTTTTCCTCTGTGAAGAATGCATTTGTTCATAGGTTCAGTTCTTTATAATGCACTTCGATAGGGCTTTGTCTTTCATCCATCATAAGTTGCAGCTGATTATTTGCTTGTCATCTTCTTGCTAAACTCTCTATGCCTTGGGTATAGACGTAACTTTGATCTTTCTCCTGAGATCCTTGCCTATGTGTTATGAGTTCGAGTCTTGAATAAATGGCAGTCAATTTAACTAGCAACTTATATTTATTGCAGGAACGTTACCAAAAATAAATTTGGAAATCAGTTGGCTGAAACACATTTTCGTCATTGAATTCATTTGTGTGGGTTATGATAGAAAGTCTGCCTTTGAAGTTTTCAGTTTTTGTATTCATTGTAGACTTATCTAATTTTGTGATTTCTTCTTTGGCATTCTTAATATGTAGGGGGGTGGCTATCAGTATTCTCATTTACCAATCTTTGCTTGCAAGTGTGAATGTTTGGAGCCAGGCTAATTCCCATATACCATACATTTGCCTACCTAAAGATAAAAAAAAAAAAAAATAACACAGAGTTTGACATGATTTATCTTTGACAAATATGTGCAGCCTACTTTAATATGTGAAAACATTTTTCATTAGGTTCCTGAGGGGAAAGCAGTATCTCACTGGCTATCTCTCCTTACTTTAACACAACATTACATTTTCCAATTTTGTTTTGTCTTGTTTGGTCTCCTAATATCTCCAAGGAATACCCAGTCTCAAGCATATATGTATCTTGGAGGGAATTCGTAGTATATAATACAGATGGTTTAAAAAATATTTAACACATTGAAACCTTGTTTAAACTTCTTTTTAAATTTCTTCTGGAATTTTTTTGGGGAGTTATACTATTTGCATAAGGTTAGCTAAAAGTCATTATCCTTTAAACTCCAGTTTTCCTTTGTTCGCCTTTTAAATGAGCTAATTTGTCTATGCTTTCCTTTGATACATCTTTCCCCAATCTTTTGTGCAATTATTGCTATTTTCCATCATTAGTATTTTATTTGTACAGTGGCATCTCCAACAGCATCATCTTTGATGTACTTTTTATGCTAAATGTGAAAAACGTATCTTTAAAAACATTATCTGGCTCTCTTCAAATAACTCAAAATTGCAACGAATTAGCCTGCATTATTTATCCTTCGTCATATTGTGGGATATGATAATGATACACAGCTCTTGCTCTTCCCACACCCCTCTGTTAATAAAACATACCAGACACCACTGGCTTGCCGATACACAATGAACATAATTTCTTTTTACATCTTTCCTTTCGTTAACTTGCCATGTCCAATAAACTCCAAAATGTTATTTCTATTCCCCCTTTCTTCTTCTCCTCTTCCATGATGACTGTCCCTTTGTCCTTTCATGAGTTCCCATCTACCTTCCAGGAAAACTTCCTAAAATATCATCCCTTATTTGCTGTACCCTTATCCGAGGAATCTTTTCAAAGGTCAATTTTGAAATCTTATCCTGTTGGTTTTCTGCATAAAACTCCTGTTATTTTCAGTGCTTCTTGGGAGACACTGAAGTAGATGATTTCCATGAAATCATCTGAACTCTAATATCTTTTGAACAGTGAGTTTCATTTTTAAAATTTCTCCCTATCCTCAGCATCTGGTAACTTTCATCCTATTATCTGATTTGATGTTTGGTTTATACAGATTCTAAATTTAATATGTTTGATTGATATATTTTTCTTTTTGTACCTCTTTTATTTCTTTTACAATATTATATTGTCCTCTAGAATTATCCACATTATTTTGTTAAAGATAGTATTTGGCCATTCTTATTTATTACATTCCACCATATTATCTGTTTCCTGATACATATTTAGAATGCTGATATTCCTTAGCTATTGTGAATAATTATATAATGAACAAATATTTCCTTTGAAAAATAGTGTACAATTTTTATTTTTATACAAGACAATCTAATTTATACAATTTCACATTGATAGCAGATATTGAGGAATTGCTTCCATGGGATTGATCCCTTGGGCAGCCTGTGAAGCATTTTCCTAATTAATGATTGAATGAGGATTGCTCAGCCCACTTCAAGTAATGCTACCCTGAGGTGCTGATCCTGGGTTCTATAAGAAAGCAGGTTTATGAGACAAGGAAAGAAAACCAATAAGCAGCACTCCTTCATTGCCTCTGCATCAGATCCTGCCTGTAGATTCTAGCCCTGTTTGAGTTCCTGCCCCGACTTCCTTCAATGACAAACTATGATTTAAAAGTATAAGCTAAATAAAACTGCATGGTTCTGTTTTGTCTGCTTTCTCCCTCTCAGGGTGTCAAGACTCTGCTGCACACCAGGATGGAAGGATGAAGCAGAGTTCAGAATGGGCAGGATCCTGGTCCATCTGGGAACCAGTGCTGGGGAGTGGGTTGGGAGGAGAATGCCTTTTCCAAGGACCTTAGTGTAACAGCTAGTTCAGAAGAAGGCCTTCTCTGATGATCTTCAGTGAAATAGCTGAGATGATCTTAGCTTGTACATATACCTTTATTTGGGGTGGGCTTATACACATATACTTTATTTGGAGGTGAACCAAGGGTTTTACAGTTTTGGGAAGGAGGTGAGAGTATCTACTTCAGCCAAAGGTCATTGGCTGAAGACTTAAGGTACTGAGATGCCTCATTTGCACGGGCAGAAATTCCAAGAATCTTTATTGAAGACTTTGTGACATTCCTCATGTGTGGGGTCCAGTATACCCCAGAGAAGGAGAAGCTCTACTGACAAAGGGATTCTGCCATTTTCACTGACCTCAGGGCAATCTGTAATGTTAGACTTTGACCTTAGCAGCAGGGTTTTCCAATTAGGATAGACACCTAAGAAGGTCTCTGGAAGTGCCTGCCACTGGAAAGCTGGATGTGCACATTCAGAAGGAAGTTGTGTTTACCTTGGTTATCAACACTCTAAAGCTACTCAAAGTAGTTTAAAGATTCTTATGTAACAAAAACAAATAAACAAACAAACCAAACCAACCAAACAAACAAACAAAAACAAAACAAAACAACAAGAAAAACAACCCATACGGCTAGGAGGAAATAGCCACAACACTGGTCTAGGAGGTTTTGTACTTTCCCTGATTACCTATGTTCTGGTGTCATTCCCTTCCCCACATTCTGCCTTTTTGTGTTTATAACCCCTGTGTGAATAAGTAAATTATGATGTGATAAAAAAAAAAAAGAGGTTTTGTATACTAACTGAAAAATATAGTCCACAAAGTAAATAAAATAAGCAAATGTAATCGGCCTTTATTAAAATGTTTCTGCATGGGAGAAAGGCAATCAGTGGAGTAGAAAGACCACAAAAGGAGTGTAAGAGAAGTTATACAAACAGAACATCTGATAAACCAAAACATAGAAGAAATGTAACTCAATAGCAAGACAAAAGGAAACAAACTAGACAAAACCTCCTTCAAAAGTAAACCTCACAAATAACGTGTGCAATATCCGACAGAAAACTGACACAAGTGTTCTCAAAGGAAGACACTAACAGTGGACTCAAGACAAAGTGCTTAGCTTCGCACATCCCTAGGGAGCTGAAATTAAGTACCCGTGCCAAGTTACTTTGTCCTAGCTCTGTCTCCCACCAACAATAGAGGGCTTGTGGTTGTCACATTCATATTATTGGGAACTCAAGGACATTAGACTCTATTTTTTTTTCTATCTGCCGATGAGCATGGGCTCATAACATAAAAGAATCTCATTCATAATAGTTACTTTCTGTGTAATATTTTTTACTGTTTCTTTTTTTCCACTTGGCAACATGTTCAGAGAGAAGCTATGCCTTTAAGGTAGAAAGTGCTGTCATTTTTTTTCTTTCACTGTTATAAGCTTTTCTGGGTTATTAATTTGAAGTCTATATTTTTATCTATGTCATACCTCCTTTACCTTTTCAAACTCTACAATCTTATGATCATTATCTTTCAAATTGTCATCACTGTTTATTAAAGGAATCACTGTTTGACTTTTGTGTGACCTGAAGGTGACCTTCACATGTTACTCTGCTATGCATAGGTTATAGTGCTTTAGATGTGTTTAATTGGAAAAATCTAATTGTGTGGTTTCCAGTTCTGCTAATGCAATATTCTTGGGTAAAGGGGAGATATGGAAAACTTTTGAGACTACTGGCCATTTCTATTAATTAGTAGTCGGTTCAATTCTCCTTAGAAAAGCTGCCATGATAGCCTGCTAATTGCAATATGATATATATAAAAAAAATGTAAAAAGCTACATAGCATGATCTTCCACGAATAAAGTCTTCCACAAAAAGAGTTCAAATGTTAGAAGATTGTCTTTTGCCACTATTTGTAACTCTTTCTCTGACAGAATTTTTTATATAATAGACAAAGGTGATTAATCAATTATCTCTAAAGATTCAGTGTTTTCTTGACTTGAAAATACCAAAATTTCACAAGTGACCGGAGTTACTTTGGCAGTGTCAAAGATAACATTTTATGACCCCCTTCAAAGTTGTATTTTATTAATAAAATAACTTTCCAGCCCAGAAATATAGCACAGGATACTTAATTTTCTAATTTTTCTTCATGATTATAAGGAAGAAAACTCTCTTACAAAGATAATTCTTACCAGTGTCAAATGATTCAGGGTGATGCAATTAATTTATTGAACATGGAAACACCTACCAATAGCAAGTGACAGCTAAATCTAGATGTTTTCACATATCTAGCTATGGTATTTTCTCTCAGGCTAGTTCAAAAGTGAACTCACTCATCTCCACAGTTATTTTTAATCTTTGTCGGTTAGCTAATCAGAGAGGCATTCAATGACAACCTTTCAGCATTTATCAGCTTCTGCTTACCTTTTGCTTTTAATTAATTAATTAATTAATTAATTAATTAATTTTTAGTGATTCACATTACATCCTGCTCACTATCCCCCTCCCAGTCACCACCTCCTACAGTACTTTACCCATCCTTCTTCTCTGCTTCTTCTTTGAGTGGATGCCCCCTGGGATCCTCTCATCCCTGCCCATCACATCTCTGAGGAGCTAGGTGCATCCTCTCCCACTGAGGCCAGACAAGGCAGCCCAGCTAGAAGAACACAGCCCACATACAGACAACAGTTTTTGGGATAGCCCTGGTCCAGTTGTTAGGGACCCATATGGAGACCAAGCTGTACATCTGCTACATATGTGCAGCGCGGCCGAGGTCCAGGTTCTGCTTATCTTATTGATATGGCAGACACTTGGCTTGTCATGCAGAGTTACACGTGTTCACACTCTGATTAGCATATTCTCACATTTCTTTCCGCAGGAATACACCATAGATAACTATGTTTCTTCTTTGTGGTTTTGCTCATCCATTGAATTATCTTTCCATTTCTGTAATATATCATAAAGACAATTGAATTAAAAATAAAAATCAATTACTGAGGTTCATTGTTTTGGATTTTACCATTCATGATCAGTCTGTCTTGTCTTGGGGGGTCTGTGATGAATACAACAGAGACAAGCCACTCATTCATGGTGGGTTATAGGAAGAAAAGGAAGGTCCTGTCTTAGCTACTTTTCTATTGCTATGATATAACAACATGAACAAAGGCAAGTTGAGGAGGAAAAGTTCTATTTCATTTTATAACTGTAATTCATCATCTAAGGGAGTCAGGCAGGAGTTCAAAGGGAAGAACCTAGAGGCAGGAACAAGTCAGGAAACAGGTCAAGAAAGAGAGCAGTTTACTGGCTTACTCTTGAAGGCTTGCTTTGCTCACCCTGCTTCCTTATATACTCCAGGACCACCTGCCCAAGGATAGTATCACTTCTACTGAGTTGAGTCTTCCTGTATCAGTCAGTAGTTAAGAAAAGTACATCACATGCTTGCCAACAAGGTAGACTTAGGGATTCATTTTCCCAATTGAGGTTCCTTCTCCCCAAATATCGTTAACTTTCATCAAGTTGACATAATTCTAGACAGCACACATCTCCTTTGAGAATTTTCCCTGAAGACCTGAGACCCCTCATTAAGTCTTGCCTCTTTATGTTTCCACCACCTTTAAATAGAACCAGTATAGAGAACAACCTTCAACATATAGGACTTCCTGAGACATCCAAAATCAAACTACAGCAGCCACCACTGTGGTTACAACTTCTCTGTTTTGCTGACTTTCAATGCGTCAAAACACTCTTAGTACTTCAAATACCCTTATACTGGCCAGTTTTCAGTCCAGATTATCTTCCTGTATGTGGTTCTCAGAACACCTAGAGAATATCAGAAATTCTGCAACCAGTAACAAGTATGAGCCATCTGAAACAACCAGGGCCTACTCATGTTACAATAGTCCATTTAACATCTTTAACTAGAGAAGCTGCTGCAATAATTCCAGTTTGTTCCTCTCGCCATTAGAAGGACCATGCCCTGTCAACATGAGTCAAATGTATATAATCTATGTTGGAGCACTTATAAAGGATTGCTCAAGTTTGTTGTCTATAGAGTACATATAGCCAAGATTCTACTCAGACTGCACTCTTGAGATTCAGAGACCCACTTTACCTTTACTCTAGCATTTATCCTACACTCCTTTATCCAGTTCTGCCTTGTAAGTAATACAATCTCTTCTTATGACTTGTTGCATATGAACATATCCAGTCTCAGAAGACTTAAGCAGTCAGTAAAACTGTTGTCCAAGATGCAATGAGTGAGAATTAGAACCCCAATTCTCCTCAGTGTGCAAGCTCTCCATTGGGTATTTATAGAGAGCATACTCCCAACTCTTATGTGGGGGAGGAGAATTGCTTGGACTACAACTGTAGCTGGATTCCATAATGCTACATAGTTGAAAAGAGCAAGTACCATCCATTGTTTGAGTCAGGGTTCTTTAGAGGAACAGAAGCTATATGACGAATACATTTCAATAGATGATTTATTGGATGAGATTGGCAAGAGTGATGTGTGATAGTATGATTCAAGAGGGGTGGAAATCTCCAAATGGCAGTGATTAGCTCCTTGATATTTAAGTTGAGGTTGGATTATTTGGTTTTATTTTGGGCTATGAGATACTCCAATATATCTGGTTCATAAATTGTTCTTTCTTACAACTACTAATTTATGCAATCTATAACCAAGACATCTCCTGGCTGGTTTATATATTCCATATTATGAATAAAGTACCATTCTCTGCATTTTGTTTTGTATTAATTTTGTTTTATAAAAGTTAATCTATTGCTTAAAAGTAGATTGATTGAAAGTGAACTATGAATAATAAGAAAAATTAACAAGCTAATTTCTCCTCTTTGTTCTTATTCTCATTGACCTAGCTACATCTTCAGTGGGTCATTGGTCTAACTGTGCATCTCATGTGCAAAATCGTTTGAAAGTGTCATCCTGTTTAAGAGAGGAAAGCATTTAATAACCTCTTATTTTAAGGTGTTTATGTCCTATTAATTTTTTTCATATCAAAACATTGTAATCATTTTGCGTAATGCTATTTTGATAAATCTTTTTAAAAACAGAATAGTTTGCTGATTACTAGGTGGTATTTTAATTTCTTATCTCTATTTTCATCAGATATATAATGAAGTAATAATAGTTTAGCCTAATTTGTTTTTCCTTTTAAAATAAAAACCTAAGACATTTTTAAATAATAGTATTTATGACTTTATGAAGAAATATGGATGTTTTTGCCTCATATTTAGGGGGTGTTTTGATGCAGTACAGAGCATCAAGACTGACTTAGTGTATTTCTTTTGCAAGAGAATCCACAGAATCCATATTTTGATGAGAGAAACTCCAAGGTCTGCATTCCATACAGTAAGAGTTTCACTTCTGCCACTGCATGTTCTGTTATGTGAGAGCTAGGATGATTAGATAGGATACCCTGAGAATTCTTGCTAGAACATCCCCATCCTTCGCATCAGGAACAGTGAAGGGCACTCACTTATTTTCCCTCCGACCTCAATGTATTCTAGGGCATGTCTTCAGTAGGAGTCAGAGTCCCTCAGAGAGAGTAAGGCAGCTTTTGATTCTTTGAAGTTGTATGGCAGATAGTTTCAACTCAGGTAATGGCTTTGAATCTTTTCTTATGTTGATGAATCAAGAGATTTTAAAATTTTAAAGGGTGGTGAGATATGACTAATGGTCAAATTGCCAAACTTTGTGGTAATTTTAAGACAAAAACAGAAGTTTC
The DNA here is from genome assembly GCA_021653895.1 of Mastomys natalensis. Lineage (NCBI taxonomy): Eukaryota > Metazoa > Chordata > Mammalia > Rodentia > Muridae > Mastomys > Mastomys natalensis. Next base: position 321,926 of record JAJTUV010000460.1, read on the forward strand.
TCCCTTTTAAACATCCAAGTCCACAAACAGCATGCTAATGTTTTTCTCGGACATTTTGAAACCCAACAGTTTCCTCATCAAACATGTAAATTCAGTGTTAAAATTATTAAGTATGGTTGAAAACTCACAAGGATCTTGTTATAAATATTCCATACTCCAGTGCATTCAGTTTGTATTTTTATGCTTTAGTAACATTGACTTAAGTCATTTTGTGTTATCTTATTTTTGTAATAACTTTCAGGGAAGTTAGTGCTTTGTAGTTTTGTCCTGTTTATTATAGTTGTCTACAATACTTTTGTGGTTTCCTACATTTTTCCAAATGAACTTGGAATTCAGCATCTTCAAGGTTGGCCTCTGAATGGAGGCCAAGTTCTATATTAAAACCAATAGGACTAATTGTTATTGAATGCACATATGTATGTTTTTATACAGACATACACACATACACTATATGCACATATGTATATAACATTATCAGCCTGTATAATGTTTCTTTTTCTGTGATTTCAGAGCATATCATTTGATATTGTTTCCAGCTTTGCTCCGTTGTCTATAGTTCTTTTTGTGGGGATGAGGCCTTGTGGGCTTTTTTTCTGTCCACTTTGGTATACTCATTGGAAGTAGAGTAGAGAGGGGTATTGGAGAGTTTGAAGGGAGAAAAGGAATGGAGAAATATTGTAATTATAATCTCAAAAATAAAATAAAAGTTTTTAGGAGAACAAAGGCCGTAGGACTGACTTAAATGTTAAATTGTCATTGTCTTGGTGGATTTACAATTTGCTACTGTTTGTCCTTTGATGTACTATAATACAATAAAAGTAGTGTTTGCCATACAGTGGAGATAATCCCTCAAAATGTGTAAAATTTAATTTCTATTGAAAGTGTTGCCCTTGAAATTTATAAGGCCATTTCCATGGAAATAATTTATAAAAGAAATGGGACTGCAGCAAAAGATTAAGGAATTGAGGACTTGAAAAAGATGCCACAGCTTATTTTTATTGATCACATTCTTATGGTTTCAATGTGATTTTTAATTAGAGCATACCACTGAAAATATAAAATTCTGTTTTCTTTCTGAAAGATTTGATCCTGTTTTGATTCTTTCAACTTACAAATGGACAACATACTCTACAGAGAGTTTAGAAAAGTTAAATCTGGAATCTGTCCTTCACACAATGAGTCAGTTAATTTCTGGAAAATATAACTTAAAGAAGGGGAGTTTACACAGTAGTATACCACAATCGTGAGCCATTCTGTGCTTAGCCTACAGGGACATTAAATAAAAACCTCAGGGTCAGGCACAGATTTTCTTGCTATTAGTAACTGGTCAGAGCATCTCCAGAGACACTCAGAACAATTCAGGCTTATTACTACTGCTCTTTGTTACCCATTGTAGTTATGTAGTATTATCCAAATGCAGAAGAGACTCTCCTCTGACTACAGGACCATCTTGAACTTTCTCATCTTGATGAGAAGTCTCAAGCTGAGAAGAATCTCCTCTTGAACTGACAGGAAACTCTCTCCTTGATGGCTAGTTTCATGGAACTGGAGAGTTCTATTCAGGTTGCCGGGAGACAAAAGATTTCATTGGTTTTACCTAGGGTTAGTACTTGCATGCTGAAACAATGATCTGCTAGATAAGATGTGTCCACTGGTGTAATAACAGGAAGGGTATTTGTGCAGTTAACAAGCTGCTTTCTTGATTGGATTTAAGACCTATTCTGCAATCATGGTCAAAAACCATTGTCATAGGCCCAGGGGAGAACTAATTTTTTCTTTAATGAATGGTGATATTGTCAGACTTCTCACTGAATACTTATGCTCATCTCCATCCATTTGTGCTGCACTCAGACTCGATCTGGAATGGGTATTGCTTAATGTACTGACTTCAGACTCCTCCAGAATTCCTCAGATTCAATCCTTTAAATGGCTAGGAATAAGGGACTGTGTGTGTTCAGCTGAAGATGAAATATCTCTATCAGCTGCCTCCACCAAAGATCAGGGAAGATCGTTGAAAACAGAAATGTGAAAAATGGAAGAGGTTGAGGATAGTTAGGAGTGTTGTGAAATGCTCTTCTCTGAACATGACATAGTTGTTACATTCATGATTCACAGAAGCTATGGCTACAAGCACAGGGCATACTAAGATGAAACCAGGTAAAAATCTGAGCATGAGTGGAGGTGGACTTCCAGAAATCCTACCCAGTACAGACGAGCAGATGATGGTAGTCATAAGGAAACTCCAACTTTTGTTGAGGGATAGCTGTAAGCTGCTCAATGTCACACTGAATGATCCCATACCAATGCACATACAGGCAGAACCAACTGGATTCATTTATAAATAGTAATATAAAATAAATAATAAAACCCTCACAAAATATGATGAGAGAGTCCTAGAGAGTTGGAGAGGTTCTATAGAAGGTAGATATGATTAAGGCACATTGTATATATGCATGGAATACTAAATGAATAAACCAAAGTATTATTTTAGAAATAGAGATGCTATTAGTACCTACCTTATTTGGTTGTTAGCAAACTTAAGTGAGATAGAGTATGTGGAGCTCTTGAGTGCATGGCACATCAAAAGTCCTCCAGAAACCATTTTTACTAAAACTACACCAAGACAAGATGGAGTTGATTTCTTCTCAAAGTATACTAAGATTTAACTCACAAAATGTAAAGTAGTATAAAACGTTTTTGAAATCTGTTAATGATTTTCTTTTGTAATGATGTTGTTGGTCTTAGAAAAAGATAATGACCTAAGCATTAAGAACTATTACAGAAGATAAGTAAAGCATGTAACTGTTCCGTGTTTCCAAGTAACGTATCAATAGTTTATCAGTTAATGATAAATATAAAATGATTGAATACTTTTATTACTGTTAACATGAGTAATATTTTAAATATTGAGTAATGCAAATGTCTTTCCTTAACTTTTAGGTATGTGTGGGCACATGCATGTATGTGCTCTTTCTGTTTTTCTTCCTCCCTCCCTCTCTCCCTCCTTCTCTCCTCCTTCCCATTCTCTCTCCTCTCCCTTTCTTGTGGGAGGATACTGTGAGAACTAACCTGGAAGTGCACTTTGATCACACAACAGATCTGTTAACTACCCTTGATCTGGGAATTCTCACCCTTTGCAACTATGAAAAATAACTGTTTACTGTTGTTTCAGACCAGCAGATGGTGTTGAGTTCAATGGCCTCAGATGACCAATACAATATGGTAAATTCAGGAAAAAAACAGTTCATAAATTCATCAAGATTTTTTTTCTCCAATGACAACATGTAATTTATTTCTCCTTTACTTAAATTTATTGCAAAATTTCCAAACTGAGAATGCAGGGGCTTCTGTGGGTGGCGTGGGAGGGGGAGGTGAGCGGGAAGATGGGGGGAAATGCTCATGCCCTTATAATACCATTCAGGAAGCATTTGCTTAGTCTCTTTCAATGCTATCACAGCTAACATTTGTGTGTGTTTGCTTTCTTTATCTCAGCTCCGGTAAATCCATGAAAAACAGATGAAAGCCAAATCTTTCATTATTCCTAAATCCGTGATTATGACATGTTTCCTCACAATGTGTCCCCAAAGAGCGTGAGAAGCATCTGTAACCACACACAGGTTACGCGGTTGCTCCCTCAGTAGCGTTTTGCCCATATGGAGCTTAATTTTGTAAACTACCTATAACTAGGTATAAAATTCAAACCGAAAATAGCAATTTATCACAAGTGTCCAGCTGGCTTCTTTTCTAAGTGGTTATTTCCTAATCTAAAACCCAGCTATTTGCAACCCACTTATTTTTTTTTTTTTTTTGAGCTATAAAATCAATAATAAGTAGCAAGAACATTCCCTTGAGAGATGAGCCAGGCATTCCAACTGGGAAGAACTAATGAAGGGCAAGGCCACAGACTTGTGTGCTTGGATTTTAATGTAAAAAACAAGATGTGGAAAAGGGGGAGTTGTTCGCTGCATTAAGTTGATCAATAATTCTCCCTAAATGTTTTTAAAATCAAGTCTTTAGAGAAAGATATTTTCAATTAGTGTAATCTTAGAAAGATATTTGTGTATTTTGCTGAAATATTGATCTTGCTGCAAGATGCTTTGGCATTATCAGTTTAAACTACAGATTTTTAACCCTCCTCAAGTTAGAATGTTTAAATCTTCCTTGTAATTTTGAGAATTATTTTTTTTTCTCTGAGAAAGTACATTACCTCAGAAATCATTAATCATACAACTCTGATAACTAGAAATATGGTAAGCATATAACTGCTCGACTATAAATATATGAGCATGTACACATCCACACATATAGGTGTTAGAGTTAATATCAATATATGTACATGCCTTTCTATTGGTATGCATGTAAATTACATATACAATTAACATACGTGCACCACATAGTACATGCAAGTACACATAAAATTCAGCATGTCATTTGATGACAGAGTATCTCTTAGAGACTTGTGCTATTTATTTTTCTCTACAAGGATATTAATATTGAAATGAAGTAATCAAAAACTCTATTACAATGGAAACTTTTGTGTGATCCCCTGCTGTATAATAGCATTTATAAAATTCTTTGTCCTTACGAGCTCACATACTAATTGATACACATAAATGTAAAATATATGACTATAGGGAAATAACAGTCCATGTAACACATTGTCATCTCATAGAGTTCTGATCTTTGAAAACGTGGTGATGGCCAATTTTCATTTTGCTGCTTGAGAACACATACAAAGAGAAGTTTAACTAATATAATGCTGTTAATATATGTTTTGCTAGAATTTGAACCAAAAGGGGATTAAATTCTGAGGCTTTGACTCTCTTCATTATGTAACTCTGACTTCCATAATAAAAGTCAATGCAGTAAAATTAAATGTATTGGAAAGAAGCCTGCAATTAAAAAACAATTGAGTACAATAGACAGTAAATTAGTCATATCTGGACTGATTTGTGAAATTTTCACGGAGGAGCAATTTGATTATGCCCTAAAATTAGATTAGATTAATTGAAAAAAGATAAGAAAAGTTTTAATGTGAAAAATTTGGAAAGTGAGACATCACAAAATATGTAAAAAGGAGAAAACAGAAAAATAATTAGCTATAGGATAGTGCCGATGATGACATTTTGGAAAATTTGTTGAAAATGTTGACTAGCCAAATTCAAGAGGCCTTTAATAGAAGTCCATGAGGTTTAAACAAGAACGTGGAATATAGAAAACACTAAATAAGCGCTTTGTATTAAGTTAATTCACATTGTAGGCAGTGGATCATATTGAAGACTTTTAGTCTAAAAATTTGTACAATGATAGTAGGGGGCAGTGTGATAAAATGATACAATACAGGCAAAGCTTTTAAGCTGAGGAAGTTCAAATGTGCGTGCGATAAAGGAGAAATACTCACAGAAGAATCAAATTATTTTAGCTGGTATCTAAAACCATAAGCGCTGTACATACAATGTGGAAAGATGGTGTTTCTTCCTGTCTATGAGCCACCCGATGGTCACATCTCCTTTCTCAAATATTGGTTTCTTACAGGAAAAATTTTCAAAATTCTTTCTTCTAGTATTGGAACCTGTAGAAGAACACTGTAAGCAATCAGGCTACTGTGTAATTGATTCAAGAATTTGCTTGCTTTGTCTGACTATCTCCACAGCCATTGATCAACCTTTCCATCTTCTCTCCTCACTGTTCTTCTCATTCTCTGGTAACTACGGTTCTATTCTCAAGTCCTATGAGATCCAGTTCCATAAGAGACTTTTCCTCTGAGTGAGATCGCACTGTATTTCCCTTTTCTTCGTTTACTTATACCCAACACAAGGATCTTCAGTTACATCCATGTTATTGCAAATGTCAGAGTGACGTTTCATGGTGGTATAGTAGTCTGTCACCTAAATAGATGTTCTTAATCTGTTTATCAAGATAGTAGGAAATTAAGATTGCTTTCATTTTTTGGCTGTTATTAGTAGTGCTGCAATGTATGTGGGAGAGCAAATGCCTCTTCAGTACATGAATTTTCCTTCTTTAAGTTATGTACCCCAGAGTAGCTTAGCTGGGGATCACAGGCGAGTTCTACTTCTAACTTTCATTTTCCTTATTGGGTGAGGTGATGTCCTTGTATTTTCCTTTGCATTTCCTTAGTAATTAGTGAAGGTGAGTAATTTTTATTTTTTTATATATGCCACTCTATTATCCATTTAAATTGAATAATTTATTATTATTATTATTATTATTATTATTATTATTATTACTGCTACTGCTACTACTACTGCTACTACTATAAGTATTATTATTATTTCTTTTGTCAAGAATTTGGAGGTCTTTATAGATCGTGACCCTATTTTTTTGTCAGATATTTAGTTTGTAAGCATTTTCTCTTTTTCAGTATGTTGTCTTTTCTCTCTGTTGGTTGAGTTTTGTTTTTTTTCCATTTTTGTAGGACTAAGGTTGCAATCCCAGTCCAGATGCCAATGACATTCTTCAGAGGTATTGAGAAAACAATATTAAAATATGTATCAACCCATAAAAAACACTTGAATAAGCAAGGTGATCCTGCATAAAAAGAACAAAGCAGGAGATATTCCACCTTCTGACTTCAAAATACACCACAAAAGTGTTTTTATAGCAATGACATAAAATTGGCATAAATACAGACACCTATGAATCACAAAAGAAAGTCAAAAAGTGAATTCACACATGCACAAGTAATGTCTTCCAGTAAGAATGTTAATACACACTCCTAGTAAGTATGATCATTTCAATAAGTACTATTGATTAAATAGATATCCATATGAAGAAGAATGGAACCAAACCTTTAGAAGCTAAGTCAGTTGCTGAAATGATCTAGGTCTCATACACAAAAACAAAACTTCAAAGAGCACACACCCGTGAAACATAATATAAATAGTTGTGTAAGCGAAAGCAAACAGGGATTCACAGGCAGAGTTACAGGACAAAGAAGGTACAAGTGTGTGAGAGAGGCAATGATTGACTCTGAGAAATAGGTAAGGCAGAAGGTTCAGCTGGTTTTAGTTGGCTTCCGCTTGAATACTGAAGTAGGCCAAAGGATGCCAACTGCAGAGCAGGAAACATCTTTCTAGAGACCACAGCTTGTCAGTGGTTAAGAATCATACCAAGAAGATGAAAATGTTATAATCAAATGTTTCATATACTTAGAATACATGTTTAATTCTTAATAGTTATTACAAAACATACTTTTTATATTTACAACCAAATCCATTAGGAAGAATAATTGTGTCTCTTAATCTTTGTAACAGATTCTATCAAAGATATATATACACACACTCATCTATCTATCTATCTATCTATCTATCTATCTATCTATCTATCTATCTATCTAATCTATCTATTCTAACTTTAGAAAATGTTTCAAACATTTGATTGATAAGGTTAGTATATCTTTAAATTTTTTTTTTTTTAAGGTTTTTCGAGACAGGGTTTCTCTGTGTAGTCCTGGCTGTCCTGGACTCACTCTGTAGACCAGGCTGGCCTCGAACTCAGAAATCCGCCTGTCCCTGCCTCCCAAGTGCTGGGATTAAAGGCATGCGCCACCACTGGCTGGCTAAATTTTATGAGTATAAAATTTGGTATTTGGAATGAGTATTTTATGTAAATACTGTCCTTGAACATCGAAATGTGCATGTATCATATAAAAACATTTATGGTAAAAAGTAATGTATTGAATTCTTTTCTATGTATAGAGAGGGTATTTCACTGAATGAGAAAATATGTGAATTATTTTGGGATTTAATTCACTTTAAGATTTTATTACACATAGTTTAACGAATTAGTTAGTGGAAACATATTTGAAGACGTTAGTCAACTCCTTTCTTCTCTAAAAGGCTATGATGTATCATATTTGCTTCTTAATTTCTCACTTTCTAAGGAAAAGTACAAACTCCAGAAATGAAAACATCACCACATTACACATTAAATGAATCAAGATGGTGTAATTTTTATAGTTTCTGCGTTTGGTTACGTGCTCCTGCCCTTCTTGGGAGAGGAACTGGGTGAACTTGTGCTCCTTTAGACCTCACACCCCATTGGCTCTGCTGCAAGAGCAGAGAGCTAATGTTTAGCACAGGATCACATGTGCATCTTGTGTAAATATAGTTTCACGGGTTATGTTGGAATCTTCTGAACTGAATAATGAATGAGACATGTAGGTTTAAGTGATACTGGTTAATCAATAAGGAAATTTATTTATACACTTTTAAAACCGCTGCTGAGAAAATGAAATTTCCTGTAAGGCTCTTCATTCTAGCACCATAATAGAGAGGTATCTACCAAAACATTTAGTTTGCTCTATCATGTTTGATTTTTTAGAAAAATGGCTGCGAAGTTTTCTCTGTATAGCAAGTAAACAGTAGTGCAAATGGGATGAAATAGTTGAAGGTCCATGTGAGGGCAGTTAGGGTGTAAAGATGACTAGATAATTCCATGAGTCATGGTAGAAATTCATGCACCACATAGTTTGGGGGATTTCTAGGTGCAGCTTCATAGAAATTTTGCCTTACAAAACATTTTAAACACTGATCAATTTTCCATTTGCAACCTGAGTCGAATTTGCTGTTAATGATTTTAACAGGAAGAAATCAAAATGATACTCAAGATTATTTAGTATATAAAACAAGGTCATGAATCTCACAAAAAAGCTTTTAATTAGATATTTCTGAAGCCACATTATTAACCTATGACAGAGAGTATTCATATAAAAAAATCTTAGTCAAATATTCAACCAAAGGTTTCCTTAAGTATCTTATTAGCAACTGCATAGGCAGAGTGAGAGGTAACACATACACAAAATATTTTGAGTGAAAATCAGTAAAACCAATTTAAAAAAATTAGTTTCTCTGAGGATGAAATTATTCATTTAAAATATTTTTAATTTTGCCGTTAACGCTGTTTTATCTGGTATAGATCTTAGAAAACGTTATTTTTATTACTGAAATAATTACCATATTTTCAAGCATGGATTCTAAACCTAAAAGACATGAAGGTTATTTTTAATAAGTAAGGATTAAGAGTGACATCTTGCATGTTTGTTCATAGAAGCTAACTAATTTGATCCATGGGCAATTTCACTATCAAGACTTTAAAATATAAATGTTTGATGATAGACATGCTTTATCCTTAAATAACAGCTCTGAGTTTCCATGATAAAGACATCTAATTTGTCAAACGTATATTGACTGTCCAGTAGTGAGCACAGCATCACTATTACACACTCAAAAATTAGATGAGGTGTATTGCTGGAGAAATTGCAAGCAAATAGTATAGTGGTGGAGGTGGCGAAAAGATGGGGCAGAGAAGAGGTTAATCAAATTGAAAAGTTCACAAGAAACTTAAATGGGATACTGTGGTGGACAGTATCCCATTTACCTAATGGGATATACCTAATATACCTAATATACCTAATGGGATAGCTCTGGCCTTGTATTTTGATGTTAATTCCACTTTCCTGGGAGGGGCTGCAGAGAAGGAGTGAATTGGTACACAGGTGACTTCTATTGAACTTTCTGCCCACCTTAATTTGTAAAATAAAGGCTACAGCCAGTGATTGGGCAGAGAAGGGGAGGTGGAGAAATAAAGGTTGGTGGGAAGAGAGAGAGGGTGGAGAGAGAGGACAATGGAGGAGGAAGACAATGGAGGAGGACAATGATGAAGAAGGAAGACAACTGAGGAGCAGGAGATGAAAGGACAAACACATGACTTGGAAAACCCTCAAGTTTATAAGGGTCTTATAGCTGGGGAATAGAATAGTGTAGTGGTGAATCTGCCCAATCTAGGCGTGCAGCTTATATTCATAATTATTGAGTTGTGTTTTCTTTAACCGGTCATATTTGAGTTGGAGATTTATAGCAACAGGATACTATGATGGGTAACCCAATAAAACTTATATTAGGAGATATCAGAGTACATGAATGGGGGTGGGTAAATACTGACATCCTAGTGTTTAAGCAGGACGAGCTCAGGGAAGTGGGGCAAAAAAGGTTTAAGGGTATAGAAGAAGATTAACTAAAACTAAAGATGTATGAAGAGACCTTATGAAACCCTATTATTGCATAAACTAAATATGTGTTTATAAAGGGAGTTTGAGCAGAAGTACCCACATTAGGGAAAACATTAGCATTCCCAGAAGACAGAGGTAATTAAATGAAAGTATCAGTACCAGGTCTGAGATATCTCTCTGAGAGTTATTGCTCATGGGGGCCAGAGGCACCTCAAACAATGCAAGCTAATGATAGTGCTCTTTCCTTGCACAAGATAACTGTATCCTGATGAGGCTTGTCACCCCCACATAATTTCACTGCAGACATAGAGAAATCAGTCTTGAACTGACCAGGACACCCTATTCCTTCTGGCAAGCTCTCAGACTACCAGAAGATGCTATGAAGACTCTTGAGGGTAAAACATACTTTAAGGTCTTCCCAACTCAGGACCCTGCATGCTCATATACCAATTTGCCAGGCAAGGTACAGTAATGGAAAAGCTCTTTGTGAGGATTAAATAAATACACCTTTGACTGGGTCTGATTCCTTCTCCACAGAAGGAAGCTGATACATGTACTATGAAAATGGTTAAACTACACAGGCAGGGAACTCATAGGTCCAAGGGGAGCACCAGTTCATGTTTGACAAGAGGTCATTTTGTCAATCAGTTTCTAAGTATTTATTTTTATATCCGTAAGTTTGTGCTGCTCTCAATCTGGATCAGAAAAGCTTCTTGTTGCGTCAGGTAGTAGTTAATGTAGAGACTCAGCACTCTTCAGACTCAGTACTGAGAATAAGGGACCATGAGTGCTCAGTGGTAGATGGGGCATACCTACCTACACCCTCCTTCAAGGCTTACAGAATAGCACTGAAGAAGTGGCAGAAAGAATGTACAAGTAGAAGACCCTACACCATATGTAAATGAGCATCACTAATTTGACTCAGTATATGGTACAAAAATTAAAGAAGACATGAAGGCAGGAGGGTTTATGTATTGAGAGAGATGTGAAATATTTGGAGTAAGGGGTTAGGAAGTCTATATGATTAAAATCCATGCATACATGTATGAAATGATCGGTGAATAAGGAGAACCAAAAATTTGGCAAAATCAATAGCTTGAAGGAGGATATATTTCAAGTCTAAAATCCTATTTGACTGAACTCAGATTTTAGATTTATTTTTGTGATTTTAATTATGTGTGCATATATGTGTGTTTTTGTATGGGTGTGTGCACGTGGCTGTGGGCATCCCTGGAGGCCGGAGATGTTGGATCTCATATAAAGCTGAATTTAGAGTTGGCTGAGCCATCAAACATGGATCCTGGGACCCAAATTCAGGTTCTTTGCAAGAAGTAGTATAGTGGTATGCTCTTAGTCCAGAGCCATACCTATAGCCACTAACAAATATTTTAATGAATTAGGTAAAATGGATTATTGATGCTACCAGAATTTAAACAAAGAAACAAACAGCAACAACAACAACAAAGGAAGAGAGAAAAGCACTACTAAAGGCAGGAGAAGTGGAAAGTTTGGATGAGTTAATCATCATATAAACTTAGAATAGTGAAACTATCACAAGTTTGCCATTTTGCATCAAAATAAATTCTTTTGCTAATTTGAGGTTTCACTCTACAGTAGTTTAAATAAGAATGGCCTCCCTAGGCTCATATATTCTAATGCTTAGTCATCAGGGAAGGATACTATTTGAAAAGGATAAGGAAGTGTGGCCTGTTTAAGGGAAGTATGTCACTAGGGTTGGACTTGAGGCTTTTAAAAGCTCATACCCACCCCAGTGCTCCCAGTATGCTCTCTTTCTCTGTCTATGGATCAGGATGTAGCTCTCTGCTACTGCTCCAGCTCCAGCAGGCGTGCCACCATGTTCTCTACCATGATGAGAAGTCAGCAAACCTCTGAAACTATAAGCAAGCCCCAAATTAAATGCTATATCTTATTAAGTACCTTGCCAATTAATTGCCTTGGTCATGGTGTCTCTTCACAGCCATTGAAAAGTGACTGACGCATACTGCTTCATATTTAATGTGAATCGTCTCAAAGTGGGTAAAGGAATATCTGGCATGTTTTCCAAAATATGCCATCTAGCTGATTCCTAAACAAATGACTTGGCTTCTACCTTTTTCTATTTGAACATAAAACTTTTATGGACTCTTTATAGTATCTATTCCTTACCAAAACATGTAGTGAGTATAAAATTCTTAAGGATTCCTTGTAAATTCTTTTGATTACTAATTATTGTTATTTTTATTTATTCAACCCTGATGATCCAATCCCTAATTCTTGTGTAAGTTTTAGATATTCAGAAAAAGAAGATAACACATTTCATATATAATATAAAATTTATTCTTATTCCTCTCACCTCTTGCCCCCCTTCTTCTCTAAAATTTTCTTTCCCATATGCATTTTTTGTTTTCTGATATTTTGAGGGGGATTATTGTTGCTATAAATTCATGACTTTAATGGCTGGCCATTGCCAGAGGTCACATTCAGAGCCTTTCTTCTCTTTATCTTCCAGCTCTTACAACTTACCTTTATTTTATTTTATTTTGTTTTATATTTCTGGTCTCTCTTCCAAGACATTCCCTAAGCCATAGAGGAGTGATATAAATGCCATGTTTAGAGCTGAACACTCCACCACCACTGATCCTTCATCCTCTGAATTACTAGAGTCCCTGCATTTACTGTTATCCACTGCTTGGCCTGCTATAAGGTCAAACAGCATTTATCTATGGGCGGAAACAGAGGTTTAGAGGACTGGTTGACAAGGTATCAAATGAACTAAAGAATACTAAATTCACCACTTGGGCCTGTTATTGCATCAGTCACATTTGGGTTTATACTATATGCATGCATTCCTTCCTGTGGAGTTGGCCTCAAATCCAATCAGAGCGAGGTTATCAATTCTTCCTGAAGATGTGCCACTATTGTACAAGTAGGTTATCTTCTGGCATGTTGTTGTTGATGTTCATTGTGTATTGAACCTATACATATTTGTGGGGTATTTTATACTTTGTGTTTTATGAGACTTGCCATGTAGTTAGTAGATCTAAAAAGTAGATATTGCTGGGCAGTTGTGGCTCACGCCTTTAATCCCAGCACTTGGGAGGCAGAGGCAGGCAGATTCCTGAGTTCGAGGCCAGCCTAGTCTACAGAGTGAGTTCCAGGACAGCCAGGGCTACACAGAGAAACCCTGTCTCGAAAAACCAAAAAAAAAAAAAAAAAAAAAAAAGAAAGAAAGAAAGAAAGAAAGAAAGAAAGAAAAGTAGATATTAGGAAGAAACTGTTAAAAAAGAGGTGACTCTTCAGAACTGAAAAATTGGGGTAACTTTTTCTTTATGACAGTAACACCATTAATGTTTCAAAGTAGACAAACAAAAAATCAGGCGTGTAATTAAAAACTCATTCAGTTGGTCAATATTTAAAATAATCAGTTTAAAGAGTCAGATATTTCCTTACAACAAGTATATTATTTTACACAGATACACATAAATAGGAAGATAAACATATAATAAATGTATAATTCTTCCCATATAAAGACATTCATATCTAGTTTCTTGATTATATAAGTTATAAGAGACAAAGAAAATGTGAAATATCCAGGTTACTATGATGGAATACCTAGCAGGAAATGAACACGAGTGAAATGATCCTCTGGCAGGGAACATTGCATGCTGTACAAAAGAGTCAGATGTGCCTGAAAATAAGGTAATATTTTGTGTTAAAGTCTTACTATTTCTTAATGAAAGTCTTATTCATATTTGAACATCCTATGGAAATGGTAAGAAAGAACCTGGTCTATATTTACTGTAAGAATTCTAAGAATGATAGATTAAGAGTCCAAATATTGGTTGGTAATTTACTGTATTATTTCAGCAAAGTGGCATGATCACTGTGAATGTATAGAAAAGATATTTAGTAAAATTAAACATCTTTCCTGATAAAAATTCTTAGCAGCTTAGGAATAAAAGGAAAGTCTTTATTTAATTTTCCAAAAGGTCTCAACAGAAGACTGGAACAAGCATCTAATTTAGTGGTCAAATATTAGAAGCATTCATCCATAAGACCTGAGCAGAAATGATATTACCCCTCCTGCTCAGCATTATCCTAGGTAGGTTGGGCAGTTCAACAGGCCTACTAAATAAACAGAAAAGTGTGGGAAGAGAATAAAAAATTGTCTGCCATGTAAATATCAAATTTATTTAGAAACAATTAAAAATATTGGAAAAGAAAACTTTTACAATGATAACTTTAAATAGATTTGTTGAAATTTTTATCAAGGCTTAGAAATAAGTGGAATGAAATAAAACAATTACCTATCACCGAAATAAATAGATAGATAGATAGATAGATAGATAGATAATATATAAATAAATAAATAGATTAGGTAAGAAAGATATGAAAAAAGAAGAAATACTTGGATAATGGTGCTTTTCTATGGTCCGGATGATCTAGCACTGTAACAATGTCTAATGGACCCTAACTAATCAGTGGACTCCCAATAATTAAGCCAATAATTATGATAGTAAATGGGAAGCTGAATCTTAATTGCAAATTGAGAGGCCAAGAGAAAATGGAAAGGTGAAACTTGAAGAGCAACACGCGGGGAACCTTATGTAGTATCAGTGTTAAGAAACTGAAGGAAGCAAGATCAATGACTGAAGCAGTGTAGGAGATCAGGACTAGTTGGCTGAATTACGATAGAGCCCTACTGTTTCCAACGTCTGCTTCCAAGTCAACTGCGTCTCCCTCCATATGGAAAAAAGTTAAACTTGAGCCGTATCTCAAATGGTCAAGGAAAAAAAATGATGTCCCAGTTGTTGAAAATGTAAATGGAAAACTAAAACAATATGTCTTCTAAAAGATAACAAAGGATACTCTCTCCATAATTGGAGGGGCGATAAATACTTCTTAGTCAGCAATGCATTTAGTAGGAAACGAAAAGGCTTCGAAATGGATACTGTAAAAATTGATTGCTTCTGTTTATGTAAAGTCACCAATAAGGACTCAGGACAATCCTTAGAATGAGAGATTAGTTTGATGCCACCTGCACCTGAGAAATAACTCTGTCAGGTGTTTGCAAATGACTCCGTGCAGTCATCAGGAAAATACAGTCAGCTCATTTTTTTTTTTCCTCAAAGGGGAAAATGTTGAATGGGAACTTCCTAAAACAAGGTACTCAAATGCACAAAATGCATAGAGAAGCTTGCTCAATATGTTTAGTTACAACAGTATTTAGTTACAAATAAAATGAGATAATAGTAAAATGAAACGGGGCAGGAAAGTCTGGCAGGGTTTAAAGTGCTGGATACACCCAGAACAGCAGTCATGGTGTTTTCTCAGTGGTGGAGGAAAAGGACAGATGCCTGGGATGCTAGCCATCCACTGCTGCCTAATTAGTGATTTCAGACCCTTTTAAAAAAGGTAGACGGCTCCTGAAGAACAATGTTCATGTCTGGTCTCCACACACATATATTCAGTACACACACATGTGTACAATTTCACGTATGTGCATGCACAAACATATGAAACAGAATGAATAAACTTAAATGTTGATATGTTGGCTACATTTTTCAAAACTAAAAAAATGTTTAGTAATATTAAATGCATGGAATTCATATACACAGTTGATGATTTTGTAAAACGAGCCTGTCATGTTCCATGTTGGAAGGCCATTTGGTTGCATTTACTAAAGCTGAACACTGGCAAGCCATATGGCCTAGTAATTCAACCATAAGCATACACATAAAAGAAAAAAAATTACATGTGCCTCTCTATTTGTATGCGAAAAGGTTCTAAATTTGTACGCCTCTGGTTAAATAAATGGATCCTGTGATTTCTGATTGTGGTGTAGGTCTTACAGTATATATGTGAAGTTTTAAATATACAATTTATTGTATAATGATATCCTATGACAATGTGTACTTATTGGAAGATCATACATTTTAAAACACCATAATTTAAATAAATTCAGTCCTTTAGAAACTGAAGCTAGTTCTGTCTCAGGAATCCTGAGATAGAATACTGTTACCCCTTCACTTTCTCTGGTTCTATCCCATTGTTATCAAGAAAGTTTACACTTATTTTTGTGGAAGAAATGACACGATTTAGCGCACATCCTTTATCATCATGGAAACCAACAGCTCAGAGAGATACATCCGGAGAATACTGAAGATGTGTGGTCTTCATTGTTCATACTCATTTCCAGTCAACACACCCACTTCTAAATATGCTTCTTCTTGTCAACCTCAGAAAAAAGCACCACTTTGAATTTTTTGAGCTAGAATATATAACAATTTACTTTTATTTTTTTGTTTTGAACTACTAAATGGATAATGATATTTTTCACCATGCCATGAGCATGATGGTCTGGTTGATTTATAGTGATATTGCAGCAGGAAAATAATCCCATTCTTCATATAATACAAGGTATATATGTTTTCCATTTAGTTTACTTCTGAAACTTTGTCTGCATAATATACTCCTGGAGGCCAGAAGATAATCTTGAATACCATTCCTAAAGTTGTGTACCATTTTGATGTCAAAAGTATCCCCTCTCCAGGAAAAAGACATCGGGATGGGTATGGCCCTCATGCCTCACTGGACAACGACAGGAGGACTGGAGCCATTACAAGGTCCCCTTCAATTATTGGAGGTCAGGCCTTTATCCCCGGCTTCTCAGGAATAGAATTGCCAAGGCCCTTCTATACTTAGAGAAGGGAGGAGATGTTAGGAGCAGCCCTGCATATACACTAAAGGCCTAAAATCAGCCATAGGCCTAAAATCAGCAACAGGCCTGACATACATGCATGCTAACACAAAGTCTTGGATCTCTGTGGAAAAACACAGAAACAGAAGGCTATAAGCTATTGTAAACAGGCAGCTTCTGTGGAAATTTACCAGACCGAGTAGTCATAGGTCTTATAAATAGGCAGCCTCTGTGGACAGTTGTGGGGCGGTGGGCTGTGGGAAGCAGCTGGGTGCCTGGTTGAGCAAGCCTTGAACCCCGGACCTTCACCAGGACGGCAGGTGTTTGGCGCTGCCCCCAGGCCCTGGTTCTTTTCATTCAGCTTCGGCCCTCCACAGCCTCTCCCAAAGAGAGGTCTATGACTATCAGTCACGAGGAACAGTGCCTCAGGCCCTCCCACATGTAGATGAGGTATCTCTAAGCTCTCCGACCAAGCCAATAAGCGTTATCTGCTGTCAGACCCTAACCCACCCTGAAACTGTATATAAAGGCTCTATTCGGGAGAAGTAAAAAGAGGTGTGTGTTCGAGATTCATCTTGGTGTCCGGGAGTTTTTGTCTCAAGAGCTGTAACACTTGGGGAGAGATCCGCTCTCCCGGAACCTTCCTGGGGCACCAAGCTGCTTCCTTGCCTGCTAGCCGGCTTCTATCGCCCAGCCCAGGCGCCTCAGCGTGGAGAGACAGGTGCAGCGCCTGGAAGTGACCGAGCTGTGACAGCGGAGACTCGAGCAGAGGCAGCAGCAGAGGCAGGCAATCTCTCCTCCCTGCTTGCACTCGCACCCTTTTGGCCCAGACCTCTCACACCAGGCTGGGTGAAGACCAACAGACAGCGGAGACGTGGGTAGAGGACCCTCCCTGCTCTCACTCTGCCTCAGCCGGGAGATCATCGTGGGACACCCTCCAGAACCGTTCTCCCACAGACAGTACCAACTTAGATAAGGACAAGTGAATCATAGGCAGAGTCATAGTGACCTGTTCCCTGAACCTACACCCAGCTGATACCCTGTTCTGAAAGGTATCTGTGCTCCCCCTGAACACCTATGCTCCAGTACCATTCCCTTCCCCACATCCTGCCTTTTTGTGTTTATAACCTCTGTGTAAATAAATAAATTACAATGTGATTTAAATAACTAAATAAATTTAAAAAAAAGAATAACTAAATAAATTTTAAAAAAAGAAGAGATAACAGTTGTAGCATTAAAAAAAAGTTGTGTACCATTTTTGCTCATGATATTCTTCATTGGCATAAATTAATTACACAGAACCATCTTAGATGTTTTGTTTATTTGTTTGTTTGTTTGTTTTTGAGACAGGATCTTTTGCCAATTAGGCTATACTAGCTGACCACTGAGCCACATGTATCTCCCATTTCTGCTTCCCAATTTCCCCGGTGCTGGGAATTGCAAGTACATGCTACATTGTCACATTTTAATGTGGGTTCTGAGGCTCCAACTCAGCTTTTCCTACTTGTAGATCAAGCACTTTACTGCGTGTCTCCCTAGCCCTACCTCTTAAATTTAATAGATTACATGTAAACTATAAATTATGTGGTTAACACTGAAGTCATGTCAGTAAGAGGCTGTTTCTAAGTATCAAGCACTTGGTTGAATTAAGTGAATGAATAGACAAGAACCTTGCTTAGGTGTTTGAATGACTGCTTTGGGCAGATGGGGTAATTACCAGATAGTCCGTAGAAATGAGACAGCGGTATTTAAACTATACAAAAAGAAATTTCTTCCAAAAAAAGAAAGAGATGGAAATTCTTGTGCAGTGAATGGCATGGCAAAGATTATGTATAACAGCAGCCGAAAACAATATAATCAATTTATGATGCATTCACTTAAAGAGAAGGCAGTACTGTGTCCTGCAGAATCAAACTGGTTGGTTGCCTTTTCAGAGTCTCACATGAAGTTATAAATGGGGCAGGCAGCTTGCTAATCCTTATAATTAGCACAATATGAACAGGAACCCAAAATCATTAAGCCCTACAGCCTTCCCAGTGAGTCAAAATCTTGTCCGCAAGTCTGTTATCCATCTTAATTGATATTGAAGAGTTTTATCTCAAGGTCTAACTTTAAAAAGCGGTTAATTCCTAATTATCCACAGCTCCCAACATAAGGTTAGTATTCCTATGGACACAGCACATAGAACAATGAACATGGTACTTCATAAACTAATGATATTTTTGTATTTATTTCTGAAGTTCAGAATAAGATCATCTGACTTCCTGTTTCCTGGAGCACTGTGGCAGGGGCCCCTCTCCTTGACCAGTGCGTGTCATGTCCTCAGTGTGCTGTGCTGTTACCGTGTGGTGCTTTATGAGGTCCTAGTTATTATTGTTTATGATAATGGTGTTTTAATTGGTGGTGTTGCACCCTGAGCATATTGGTGAAAGCTTCATGATAATTACAAATATTATTATAATAGTTCCTGGAAGGTAAAGCTATATCCATAGATCCTTAGAGTAGAATTCTTGTGGAAGCTAATTGGACTAAGAATCAATATATTTCCTCTGGGGGTAGTAAGAAGAAAATTAAAAAGGACATCTTTTTGGCATCTCTAGACCATCTTGCTGTTACTGTTTTCTTTGGGATTTTTTGTTTTGTTTTTCAAGACAGAGTTTTTTCTGTGTGGGTCTTGCTGTCCTGGAACTTGCTCTGTAGACCAGGCTGGCCTTGAACTCACAGAGATACACCTGCCCAGCCTCCCGAGTCCAAACGTATCTTTTATAACATTATTTCTATTTGATCATGTTTCAATTTGTGTCAGCCATATCAATATCACATCAAAAGCAATATCTTACCTTGTGAAATATAGAAAACATTCACAAATACACATACCAGCAGGGATTACTCAATGGGTAATGGCAATTTAAGGATTATTTAATGCCAATTACTATTTGTTACTAGAAAAACATTTATACATAATAGAGCATTCCTGTTGATTTATTATTTTTACTACTATGTCCTGATAAAAATTGTTTTATTTCTATGAAATTGATTTTAATGGACTTTTCCTGTCTTTGAAAGATAGAGTTGAAGCTTGGTATAGTGGCCTGTGTCTTTAATCCAAGCACTGGGGAGGCAGAGGCAGGAGGAATTTGAGGCCAGTGTGTCTACAGAGTTAAGTTCCAGGACAACCAGAACTCCACGAGAATCCTTGTCTCAAAAAACCAAAGAATGACAATAGACAACAGTCTATCAATGCTATTTTTATCTTTTCTTGGGAGATGATCTTAAATGTGTCATCTGATTATATTGGTCAGGTAATCATTATATTCCTTCCATTAGTGAAACAATGAGTGTTCTTTGTACAAATATTTAAGATTACTATATAATTGGGTGTTATAATCTAACTTAAAAAGAGACAAACTCTACTTTGTTTCTAAGAATAAACAGAACACAAATGGTTTCAACTCATCTATTTTCATAGACCTTATCAGATAATTTTGTATTTTGAGGCTATTTCCTATCACAAATAAGATCATTGATCTAAGTGGGAAAAGTCTATTAATTTGATAACACATTTTCTTTCTTAAATATTTGTGCATCTTTTCCTTTCATTTTTAAGACAGGATGGTGCTAGGTATCGCTCCATGGCTGGCTGTCCCCAGCTCTCAGAAGCCCTTCTCTCACAGCTTCCTATGAGATAAGATTGGTGGGAGTTCCATAGAACATGGATGATAAAACTCATAATAACTTGGTTAACTGTACAATTACTTTGAAAATGAAAACGATGCCACAAAATAGAATCTTCAAACCTGGAACACAAAAGTCATTAAAATTCTGTTAATGGGACTCATTAGCAATGAATTCTATAGGACTTCACTCTTCCTATTTTTTTCCAAGGACTAAAATGGAGGAGAGGAAAATGGTGTTTCACAATGAATACATAATGCAACTTTTAGATTTCATACTGATGACATTAAGTATGCATTTGTGGAAGAATATCAGTTAAGAGGGATGGGATATAAAAATAAATCTCCTGAATCTAATTCTACCATGTAAAAGGTATGAAATCCACTTACTTAATTGGTTTCCTTTTAGAGTGGAATGGACACTGAGTAGGCATTAGACAGTCTCGTTTTAGCAGATTCTAAAGTAGAGGAGAAACACAAGAAGTCTGAGAGTGTGATGAAGAGAAACTAGGAAGTGAATGGATTTTATTTTCCACAAGGTTAACGTTTTGAAAGCTATGTGTTTAGTATGTGCTTCTGAACATACAGAAGAGCAAGGTTATAAAGAGCGTAATTGCATATCTTTATGATGTCACCTGGTCAGATTTTGGTGAGTGATACCAGTTGCATCTAATATTCTTCAAATGGCTTTCTAGGAATTGTTAATATGTAGAAACAGCCATTTTTCTCTGCAAGTAGAGATGATTATTCCCTGTTTTCATTTTCTCTCTTTGCATTACATGCCACCCTCTGTACATACACTAGTTTGAATGCTATGTCTATTCACTAGATTGTAATGCTGAATAAGACATGTCTTCATAGTCCTGGACGTTCACATTACCTCTTCATAAGTGTGTACTCAGAAGTGATTTTTAAATGATTAAATAGATGAGGAAATGTTTTTATAAACCGCAGCTCACTGAGTCAAAGATGTGTACATATCATCTGAGTGCTAATGTGGGAAACCATTTGCAAAGACTAACCAAGAACTAAGTATAATGAATTACTTCTGCTAGTTGAAATGCAACTCGTAAAGCAATCCCTTGGATGTAAAAGAAGTTACGGGGAGCACTTGCACAACACCAATTGCAAATTAATGAACAACAGTAGCTTTTGGCTTTGAGAATATCAAATTAGGAGTAAGTATTCGTGGATGCAGAGATTTAATAAACACCAATTCTATACATGATCTGAAAAAATGAACAATAATTGTCAGGAATGCTTAAATATTATGAAAAGATTGATCAGCACACATATAAGGTCTTGGCGTTTAAGAGATTTGAGCTTGGTCATATACCATGACTATTGGGTGGGCACAGAAGAACTCAGATATATACCGGACAAGTATCTTAGTAGAGTCAAAACAAGGGATTTCTTAAAGTGGAGACCTTTGCCATTTTCTTAGGGCTAACCTTGTAGAATTAACGTAAGTACATAACACACATACACACACACACAGAGAGAGAGACAGAGAGAGAGAGAGAGAGAGAGAGAGACAGAGAGAGAGAGAGAGTTTATATTATCCATTATCATTTCATCTTTTGGTGGAATCTTGACAGTTGACACAGGGTGCTTTTTGGGCATTATGTAGAAGAAGCAATTTTAATACTTTTTCTGTACTAAGCTCACCCCTCCCATCAAATCTCACTTGACAGCTAAAGGAACAAGTCATTAGCACAGTGGTTAGTGAGAACAGTCTTAAGTAGCCACGCTGCTCTTTGTAAGTAGAGTTGGAACATGTCACAGCAGGCATTTGATCAAGACTGCTGTGTACTAGCCCTTAATGGGTGCTTTGAGTCCACAGTGGTGGGACTTAGGTTGAGTGTTTAGACTATTTGGACATGTGCCTGTGCCTTGCAGTGCTTCTCTTTTGTCAGGAGCTGCTGGAACTGCCAAATAATTCTCAAGTTTGTTTTTTTTTTATCTGGAAGTTGGGAGACCTCTGCTTCCTGTGCTTTTACATTTCACCTTCTCGTCTACCATGATGCTTTGTGCAAAGCCTTCCTTCTGGTTCTGCAAACTGAATTCTTCACTGCCCACTCTCGTGAAATGAGTTTCAGCATTCAACTCATTCCTACTTCTCTACTGTGTTCTTTAATTATGCAACACGCAGGCAAGCATCCCACCCCCGGAGTGAGAGAGAGAGAGAGAGGAGAGAGAGAGAGAGAGAGAGAGAAGTGATGGCACAGAGTAGGAATCACAAATCACAGACAGATGAAGCTAGACATCTTCCAATTGTTTGCATTTGAATACTTTTCCCATTCTCATTTTTTTTGGAAGCTTTCCCTGCTTTTCATTTCACGTTTATACGTTGGAAAATGCAGAGACTTAGCTGCAGATATTTTTTCCCTTTGGCTTTACGAAGAATGAACCTTAAATTCTTACTCACATAAAAGCACAATTTCCAAATATAGGATTGGGAGTCAGTTGTGTGCCACAAAACATAATGAAATGAGGGAAGAATAAAAATTATACAACCAGGGGGATAGAATTGAAAAAATCAAATAATTAATTAAACAAAATCCCAAAACACATGATAGCTGATAGTTAAGCAATGTTAGTATCATAATTACAAGTGAGGTGGCATGTTCTGTCTTTGCTATTAGGCCTGCACAGGTGCATGGCCCTCTTGTCACTGCAGCGAGGTGATTAAGTTCTTGCCCACTCCATCTGTCATTAAAGCATCGCAGAGTGTTATTGGTTCAAGTAAATGACTTTTCCTCAAGGCAAACTGAATAAAACAAACTACAGTGAATTCACACTGTGTCTACACAACAAAGAACAAACTGGAAATGTCTCTCTGTACACTTATTTTAATCAATGACTTTTTTTTTTTGTCAGTTTGACACAAACTAGAGTCATTTGAGAAGACAGAGCCCCCACTGAGAAAATAGCGCTACTAGATTGGCCTGTGGGCAAGCAAGCCTGTGGGGCATTTTCTTGGTTAATAATTGATATGAAAGGGCCTGGCTCACTGGGCTTGGTGCTATCAGAGGGCAGGTGTTCCTGGGTGGTAAAGCAAAGTAGGCTGAGGAAGCCAGTAAGCAGCACTCTCCCGTGGGCTTTGTATCAATTCTTGCCTCCAAGTGTTCCTTCTTAAGTTCCTGCCCTTCCTTGCTAGATGATAGAGTATGAAGTAAACCCCTTCCTCCCTAACTTGTTTTATTAGAGCTATTGGAACCCTACTGAGACAATGGATATGGCCATATATAGAAATGAAACTACATTTTACTCTGTAGCTGTCAGGTTATATATGTAGCTCCTTCCTATATTAGCACAATTAGCAAATTACATATTTGGATTTTTAAAATTACATTACACTATAAAATAGTTTAAGAAAGAGGAGTAGAAAGAAGGAGGAGGAGGAGGAAGAGGAAGAGGAGGAGGAAGAGAAGGAGAAGGAGGAGGAGGAGGAGAAGGAGAGAAGGAGAAGGAGAAGGAGGAGGAGGAGGAGGAGAAGGAGAAGGAGAAGGAGAAGGAGAAGGAGAAGGAGAAGGAGAAGGAGAAGGAGAAGGAGAAGGAGAAGGAGAAGGAGAAGGAAGGAGAAGGAGAAGGAGAAGGAGAAGAGAAGAGAAGAAGAAGAAGAAGAAGAAGAAGAAGAAGAAGAAGAAGAAGAAGAAGAAAGTTGAAGTTGTTTAAAAAGGAAATTGGACACTTTTAAAGAATGAGATTCACTATAGCCCACGCTGGCCTGAACTGACTCTGTAGACCACGTTGGCTTCAACTGCACAAAGATCTACTTGCTCTGCGTCCAGGTGCTTAGATTAAATGTATTATAACATTTAACTAAGAAACAATTTTGATAAATGAAATGTATAATAATCAACATGATCAAGAGTTTCTGACACTGAGGGCAAGGGGGATGGGAAAAATTAGGAAGAGCCTATTGGGAATTGCCTACTTTCTCTATTTCCATCATTCATTGATCAATAAAGTGTAGGTGACTTAGAGCAGAGACACTGCAAGCAGGAAGAGGGGATGATAACAAGGGGAACAATAACGATAAAGAGGATAATGAGAGAGAAAAAGAGGAAGACAGAGAGAGGGAGAGAATAAGAAAGAGAAATATAAAGAGATAACTTTGAACATTGCAATGGGAATGAATAAGCTATGTGTCAGAAGCATTGTGGGGTAAGATTGTATGTTACATTTGTAGGAAACTAAATATGGAATTCAGAAAAGGTGTTTTTGTTAAAGTGATGGAAGTGATCTTTTCCTAAATATTGTTTCTAGGCAATCAAAGTCTGAATGCATTAACTCATTTATTCCTTAACAAAATGTAGAGACAGGTATTATCAGCATTTGCAATGTATGTCTGAATAACATACCCCTTGTGAGAAGTCACACTTGATTCTACAATTGGTAGCTCTTAGGCTCTAGGATCAGTGGTAAGCAGAATACTGAGAATAGATGGATGTTTAATCTTTGATTAAGAATTGTACTTGTAAATGTATACAGCAGTGGGCTCTCAGAAAAGGAGACTGAGGTTAGGATGTCACTGCATGTATATTTTTAAAAACAAGTAACATTATATAGACTGTCAGAATATATTTATAATTATATATGTCTGTATACATATGTATGCGTGTAACAACAATAAATGAGAAAGAGACTGCAAATTTGAAAGAGAGGAAAGAAAGGTATATAAGACGGTTGGGAGGGAAGAAAGGGAAAAGGAAAAATGGTGTAATTAGGTTATAATCTTGAAAATAAATACAAAATGAAAAGAAGAAAAGAAGGAAGAGTTGAAACTCATTACAGTTCACTGGAAGAATGCTTGCCTTCCATGTCAAACAAACACATAAAGAACCTCCACAGAAGTGGAGTTAAATCTCCAGCAATTCAAAATAGAGAAAAATTTAGTAGTTCAATTGCCTCTTTTTTTTTTTTTAAAGAATCTATTTGTTTATTAAAAGTTATTTTATGTTTTGAAAACCATGATCTGGAACATTCAAATCAGTTCTCCTAGGAAGGTGACTTGGGAGAAATGATGACTTGGTGAGTAGAGCCAGCAATCTGTAGGCATGTTAAACGATGCTGAGCTGCCTGGGCTTCACTGTGCTCTGACTTCAGGCCAGAGCATTTTGCCCTACAGTGTGCTGACAGTTGAGTGGTTGGAGGCCCGAGCTAGCAACAAGTTATCTGGAAACTTTCTTCTTCTTTTTCACTGGTGCTCTGTCTAGTGTGGTGTCTATTGCTATTCCTTCTGGCCTTTACAGCTTTCTCTTTGCTTTCCTCTTCTTGGACTTTGGGACATCATCCTGGCTGTCTGGTGTTTGTATACACTCTGCTACAGTTTCGACAGAGGCATCGGGAACACTCGTCCTCACTGCGGCCTCCAGGCTGCAACTCGGCTTGGTCTCTTTTCTTGGCCACAGAACCTCTCTCTGCTTCCACAAGCTTTTTTTTTTATGCCTCTTGGCTTGTGTTGGGGAAGAGTTCTCTTCATCTATGCCTGCTATCTCTTTGGTTTTTTTATTTCTTTCCCCTTTTCCATTCAACAAGGGTCTCTGAAAGGTCAGAGCCTGGAGCTAGGCCTGTGGCTTGCTCTTTAACTGAGCCACCCTCTTGGCAAAATATTCCTGGATGGTGAAGACACTAGCTGTGGCCATGGTCGTGGTCATGGTCAGGGAGGTGGAGTTGCTGCAGCCATCCTGAGCAAGCTTCTTGTTCCTCTTTTTCCCAAAAATGCAGTCCAGGCGAGTTTCGTTCTGAGAGGACAGATCCTTCCATTTTGTGAATTTCATATAATGAACAAAGTTTTTGGAGATTTTGGATTTTTCTTTTCCTTGTTGTCTGAGGAATCTGCTGTTTCCTAGCCATAGCAAGTGTTGAGTGCTGCCAAAAGCTGGTTGAAGTCATCCCGGTGAGGAGCACTCCTTGTCTTCATTATTATTTGAAGCTCCAAGTTCCCGGTGGTTATTTTTAACTTTAATTTTGATATATTCCGTGGCTCTTTGCTCCTGATCCCCCAAACCCTTTCCTTTAGACCACCCCATCTTCTCAAGCATCTTCTGGCCAAACTTGGAATCATCATTACTCCACGCAGTATTTCTGGGATCTACAGCCCATTTCTGCTTCCGTCTACCCTCTGCTGGCATCGACATTGTCGGGACTCTGTTGAGCGCTGTCTCTGGCATGACAGACAGTGGTTATGAGGAGCCTGAAGTGTGGTTAGGGAAGAAGCCGGCTCAGAGAGCACGCAGGGTCAAGAGTTTCACTGGAGCGCCTCAGTTGCCTCTTAAAGAAGTAATATTAATAAGAAAGTAGTAGGCATCACCTATAAAGGATGGTGTGATGAACACTGTAGAGAAAAATCTGTCTTATTCAAACTTGGCTCTGCTATTTCCCACAGTACAGCCTAGAGAGATTAGCTAAACATCTATGTTATCCTTATTCTTGCCTTGTAAAATATAAATAGTAGCAAAGTTATTTAACTCACTTATGAGAATCAACCAAAACCGGGTATGTAAAGCACTCTGAGTGGTATGCATTGTGAAACCTTTCACAAATATAAGCTTTTATTATGTGATGGATCTTCTGCACAGTAAGAGAAATGACTCTACGCACCAACAATGACAAGTTCCCCATGACTGAGTTCTATGTGTAAACATTCAAGTTGCAGATAATATACACAAAATAATATTTATGAGAGCTATATTCTCACAGAGACATTTATTGTGCGGATACACACAGCTATCAGGATGGTTTCTCACTACTTCTCTGTCATGAAATGGGGCGGGTTCAAGAGAAGGGTACAGTTTCTGTCAAAGTTAAAACTCTTTATTTGTTTTGACACAAACATGTGAATAGATGAATACACTTACTCCTTTGTAAAAGTGAGAAAATACCAACTTCCGTTGTTCCATTGAGAACAGAAATACATTCTGGAAAGTTTTCAACCATATTCCTGCCAAAAATGGCTTTCATCTTTTTTTTTTTTTTTTTCCAAACAAACACCAATGCACTGTACTACTAAGATCTTTAAAAATATAATGAAATATAAATATTTTCCTATCACTAAGATGATGTTCTTCTTTGGAAGATTCTTAGACTTTTGCAACCTCCTTGGGGTTTCCTATGATTAAAATGGGTATTTTGGGGGTCCCAGGGCAGTGTGGTTAAATCCCTTCACCTATGAGGGTAGATGGCTGCAGAATTTACTCTCAGATGAATATACATTCTGTATTACCTTTCAGGGCACTGGAACAGGCCCATATCCCTATTGTTTCCACAAGATACAATCTTAAGTTTTTATCTTAAGGTCTTTCTCACGCCATTTTGTACACACACCTGAGTGAATCTCAGTAAGATTTGTAAAAACTACAAACCTGATAAGAATGTAATTGACTGACAAAGTTTCTAGAGTGATGAATTCAAGAAAGAATCTGGGATCGGGATGAAGAGAAATTTAATGTCAAATTTTCAGAAATCTAAGCAAATAAACATTTGTTTTTGGTATTAAACCCATAGATGTATATGAAACATCATTTTTCTTTTCCATGTGTATTTAGTTTATCTTACGGTTTCAAATTTATTCCATTTGTTAGAGAATGCAGACACACACATGTATATATATGTGTATATATGTATATATATATGTGTATATTTATGTATATATGTGTGTGTCTGCATGTGTGTACATATATTGTAAATGGTTATTTTACTTATATACCCCTGTCTGCTAATGTAATCTAATCATATAACACACACACACACACACACACACACACACACACACTAGGGGTGTCAAAGACGCTTCTGTGGAAAGCACCTGCTTCTCAGCTTAATGACCTGAGTTTTGTTCCCAAGATCCACGACAGAATGAGAAAACTGTCTCCCAAAATTTGTCTGGCCTATATAACTGTGCCATGACTCATGTGAACACTTTCCAAAATGAGAATATTTCTGACAAATTAAAATGTTTTAATTAAATCACTGGTTTCCATACAATGACGTTATTCAGAACCGAAATCACTTTGATTAGCACAAATAACCTTTGATTCGGTTGAAGATATACCTAGTAATAGAGCTACTGCCTACCATGGAAGGGTTTGAGTCCAGTCCTCGAACTTGATAATATGTAAATGAAAAATTGAGTAGTACTGTCACTTTAATTATAATTTTTAGATTTCCACTGGTGTAGATTATATTAATCCTAACTTTTGTAGCATTAAGGAATTGTCATCTTAATTTAAAAATTGTTAGCATGGCTTATTACAAAATTTATGTATATGTATATTTTTAGTTTTTCCCTATTAAGACATAAACTAATGTGTGATATGACATTAATTTCTCAAAAACATTCTGAATAATACTTGACATCACAAGTTATCAGAGCTTGCTCTCAGCTTTGACCAGAGCATCTGTAGTGGTCAGTGGTCAGTTGAAAGATGCACGACTATTTATAGTACTGAGAAAGATACACTGGTTCCTTACCCCTACATGAAACATTAGTATTAAGCCTTTACTACCAAATCTCAAGGAACATCAAAGAAGAGGAGGCAGAAAGAATGTAAAAGCAGAGGATGGGAGGACGACATTGAAATGCTATCCTCTGGAAACGACATAATATAGGCTTCGATTTTTTTCAAAACTGACTTTACTGGACCAAGAATCTCCTCTCCAACCTATGACCAACACGGCCATTCTCCCTACATATACAGCTGGAGCCATGGGTCCCTCCCTATGTGCTCCGGCTGGTGGTTTAGACCCTGGGGGTTCTGGCTGGTTGGTATTGTTGCTCTCCCCATGGGGTCGCGAACCCTTTCAGCTCCTTCAGTCTTCACTCTAACTCCTCCACTGGGAACTCCATGATCAGTTCAATGGTTAGCTGTGAGCATCCACCGCTATATATGTCAGGCTGGATGCCCCAGTGTGGGGGAATTCAAGGGCAGGGAGGTGGGAGTGGGTGGGGCACATTCTCATAGAAGCAGGAGGAGGGGGGATGGGATAGGGGTTTCTGGGTGGGAGGAAAATGGGGAAAGTGGATAACTCCTGAAATGTAAATAAAATATTCAATAAGAAAGAAAAGTAGTAAGACTACTGCAAATCAGTCAACATAAAACCACAGGAAAATGATCTGAAAGACTATCGTTATTCATCCATCTCTGCCTTGTGACTACAGACATAATGTTCCACTGCCAAGCCTACCACATCATGATGGATCTTACCCTCTCTAACCCAGGAGACAAAATGTACCCATATATTTGCCTTTACCAGGTTCTTATGTAGTCACAGTAATAAAAAACTAACTAATACAGAAGAGTAAAAGCAAAACAAAACTGACTTTATTTAGGGTTCTTTAAAGTTTCAACCTTCCTTCTAGACAACTAATCAGAGGTAAGGGAAAAAGAAGGATATTAGGAAAAGGGAGTTGTGGATCTGTTTAGAAGTAGTTTCTTGGAGACAATTTCACTCTTCATTGTCGGGATCCCAGCAATCCAGTTCATTGACAAACAGCAAACATGAATCAGTAGCTGTGGCAATAATCCAGAAGAAACAGCAAGACTCTGCTGAATTGGCACACATCAGGGGAAGTGACCAGAATCACCTGGAAGGCCACGGGAAATTCTTTGGCATGAAGTGAAGACTGGCAAAGACCAGCGAAGAAGCAAAGCATTACATGACATAAAAATTGCAAAAGCTCTCACTGTTTGTGGGATTCTGTTTAAATTCTTTCTAAGCATCATATGTCCTCTTAAGTGTCTGTTTTCAGCAAAGCATCACAAGCCCTCTCCCAAGACAGATTAAAGAAAAACATTACATGACACAACTGAATTGTTAAAGAAACCAGAAGTTTCCACTTCAACATAGCTATCACATTATGAACTTAGCAAATGAGATTACTTGTACCACAACTTACATATGGTCAATCAAACCAAAATCTTGATATAGATGGGGTATACTATCTCCATATTTCTCACCAAGGAACTGTTAGCAGTAAATACCGGCTGGGTGGTGAGAGATTCATGCTTTATGGGAATTATGGTAGTTTTCTCATGGTCCAGTGGATGGCCCTAAAGCCATTAATATAGGGATAACACAAAGTAGATTTAGTGACTTATAAATAAATGGAGACCTGAAGCAAAAGAGGGTATGAATACGGTGGGAGTTGAAGGGGTAGGAATGGTCAAATTTATTGAATATATGAATCAAATTCTCAAATATAAAGGAGAAGATATTATACATTATATATACCCACAGGTATACATAGATGTTTAAACTTTGCCTTTTATTTTTCTTTGTTTACTACTTACAATATATTTCCATTAGTAATATAAGATATAGTCACACATTTTTTTCTAGACCTCATAGTTGGATTATTTTACTTGAGATTTTTGTGACATAACTTTGGAAGTCGACGTTGGTAAAACAGAAAGGAGAAGGTGAATTTCCTGAGAAAGTAACAGCTTATATCAAGGCATAGAGAAAATTGGTTAGGCTTGAGGGAAGACAGTAAGGGTGGCATCTTGGATTGTTGAGAATTGGAAGCAATGAGACGGATGTCATGGATGGCTAAATAAATATTGGAGACTACAGGGGACCTGCTCTCTGAGGAGAAATAAAATTACCACATTGAGAAAAAGTGCTTTTAAAATTAGAGTAATAACCTCAAGTGATGTGCTTTCTTTAAAGTAGAACAATAAGGAAAAGAAGTTCTGGAAACAAAGTTTTAGACCAGAGAGGAACAGTAAAAGAGGGGCCAGGTAAAAAGGTTCAACAGTTCATAGGTAAGTACTTTGCCAATTTAAAAACAAAAAAAACCCAAAAAACAAACAACAAAAAAAAACAACCAAACCTTGGTAACAATGCAGAAGGAAGAAAATAAGACAATGGAAATCATGATGTTTCCCTAGTGTTAGGAATTCAGAGAGGTGGTGATGTCTAGGTACCTATAATTGATCCCCTTCTCAGGTCAATTTATGTACTAATGATTTTGTAATCAATTTCAGCAATCAGTCATTCTTTTTGTTAATCTTGTGTGTAGAGCATCCTTCATAGATTCATGTGTTTGCACATGGAGTCTTCCTCTGGTGTTGCACATGGAGTGAGGTTTTAAAACCTCTCTGTGAGGTTTTAGAAGGTTTGGGACTGTGGTGTAGTTAGCATATTCAGTTTGCTGGTGGTTAGAATTGTAGAGTCCATCTGATTCAGGCTTCTCTATATTATTGCCTGATCCCATGAAGTGACCAGCTCTACAACTTCTTACTATGTGGTTCCTGTCTATAAGCATAACAGAGTATCATTAATAGTGTCAGGGATTGATTGGGGTTTGCCCATGGGATGGGTCTCAACTTGGGTTGGTCATTATTTGGCCATTTTCTTAGTCTCTTCTCCAACTGCCATCACTGCATTTCTTGTAGATAGGATGATTTTGGGTCGAAAGATTTGTGCATAGACTGGTGTCCCTATTGCTCCACTAGGATTCCTGCCTGGTTACAGGAGGCGGTCTCTTCAGGTTCTATATCCTATACCTGTAATTCTATTGAGTATGCTGTTTCATTGTTTGCAA
Source organism: Mastomys natalensis (assembly GCA_021653895.1). Taxonomy (NCBI): domain Eukaryota; kingdom Metazoa; phylum Chordata; class Mammalia; order Rodentia; family Muridae; genus Mastomys; species Mastomys natalensis. Next base: position 353,884 of record JAJTUV010000460.1, read on the forward strand.
TTGTTTTCATCTTTAGAGACTGTTTTAGTAACTTTTCTTGTTGCTGAGATAAAATGCTCTGACAAAAACAAGTTAAGAAGAGTTTATTTTGGACTGCATTTGGAAGTTATCTATCTATCTATCTATCTATCTATCTATCTATCTATCTATCTACTTATTTATTGTCAGTGCAGTCAGAGTAGCAAGAGCTTGAGGCAGCTGGTCACATTATATCTGCAGCCAAGAAGCAGAGAGTGAAGAATGCTTATGCTCAACTCAACTTTTTTATATAAAGCCCAGAATCTCAGCCCAGAGATGGTTAACAGCCATGGTGGGTAGACTTTTGCAGTTTAATTAATGTAACCAAGATACTCCACCATGGGAATGCCTGAAGACCCATTTCCCACTTTATTATAGATCTCAGTAAGTGAACAGTGGCGATGATCATATTGTCATATAGATTAAGCACGTTATAAGGTTAGGTCGCTACAAAAAAAAAAAAAAAAATGAAACATGAAACAGTTCTTCTGCTCTCATTTCAACTGAAGGGCCTTAAAGTCCAAAAACTATCTCTTGAATGTTATGTGTGATCTCAAACAAGGATCCTATGAGAGGAGCCTTAGTGGGCACAAAGCAACTGAAAATGAATGTTGTAGTTCACACGAGATTCAATTTAATTCTGGAAAAAATTGCATTGAGAAGAGGAAAGTTTCATTCCTGATAAATCTGTTCTCTTTATAAAGGATTCAGAGGAAATTAACTCATCATGCTATTAACTAAAGATCTTCATCTCTTTTGTCAGGCTGTGCCTATCCAACTGAAAAGATCTGACTCCATTATTAGGTGCTGTACTAATGCCAATATTGATGCCAGCATGGCTTTCTCCATGGTCAATTAGATCATTTATTTGGAGATGGGCCATTATTATAAAATAGTAAGAGGCAAATGGAATCGATTGCACTGTATCGACAAGGTATACTGTCTTTTTGTATCATTTGAACAGACAGATATTAATTTCACCCAGAAGAGAACTTACTTTGTTTAGGAAAGGCTTTATACTCTACAAGTCTCCTTTCAGAAGCATTTATGTTATTCAGGGCATAATTTTTGAGTAATGTGGAGATACTATTGCATGTAACAGAGTAACAGGTAAAAATGAAAAAAAAAAAAACTTGAAACTAAAATGCTTTAAGATATTAAATGAAAATCTCAAATTACTTAAATTTTAATTGATTTTGAATATTTAGGGTTTGTTATGTCTAGAAATTTAGGACTGAAAACTGGGAGCTTGTACTTAAGGGAAATTAAAACTGTTTTATGATATTCTGCAAAAAAAATGGGAGTATAGATGAGATCAGTAATGTCAAGAATTGCTGCACAGATGAATTTTTAAAAGGAAAAAAATGATAATGCAGAAAATTAAAGAGAAGATCGACCATTATCAGAAGTTTTTTCAGATGACATTGGCACAACAAAATACCATTTAGAGAGTGATTAATTTAATGAAAATAATTTAGTATTTTTATGATTAATTTAAAACCAAAACATTTGTTCTTAAATGTAAAAAACAACAAACACTGTAGTCCTCTTAAACTGTATGCCCCACACTCCAACAACTGCAGCCTTCAAGCTGTGTCCTCACACCCACTCTTCAACAGCTGCAGCCTCCTAAGCAGAAGTCCTCATAACCCAACTCCAACCATCCTAATCTGTGCTCCTCACACCCCAACAGCTATACCCACTAACCTGTTCTCCCCACACCTCAACAACCGCAGCCCCCTAACCTGTACTCTCTGTATCCCAACAACTATAACCTCCAAGCCCACACACTTAACACCCCAATAACGCAGCTTCCTAACCTATACTCCTCATCACACCTAATTTATGTATCACCATCAGGGAAACAATTCCGTTCAGAATAATAAATGATGCATGCAATGGTTATAAAATGTCTTTGGAAAAAATTTTTAAGAATTCAAAGAGCTACTAAAACTGTAGAAGAGGCTATAGAAAAGGAGAATAGAGTGATTTATGTGAAGACAGATGCATAGTAAAAAAAAAAAATGGCTAGTAACGTTAAAGGACTCAGACCACAATATTGCTACATTCTTTTTCTTAGACGTTGGTGGATCTAAACACTTTAATTCGGCAATTTAATTAACAGTCACAGAAGGGATACTTTATATTTCCAAATATAAGGGAAATTCTTACTAGATTGTACTGTGGAGGCTAAAGGATACCAAGGTGTCTAGCCCAGTACTGGGAGGTGAGACACTTGGAAGGGCAACTTTTCCTTAGAGTCGCCAATAGCTTATGCTCTTTGGAACTCTCTAACACTTACATTCAGCCTTTCTTCATTCTTTTTTTTTCTTTTCCTGTCAGACCTTCATTAAGACCTGTTACCCTTTCTGGAGTCCTTCAGCTCCTTTTTCAGTTCGTACCTGTGATTTTTCCCAAATAAAAATTTGCAGACCTACTTCTATTGTAATATCACCAACACCAAATGGCACTGAGATTCATCAGAATTCAAATGCGAAGATTAGGGATTTGAGCTAGCTTCTGCACAGACTGTGGGTGATGAGGTGGGAGAGTTACATTCTGTCACACAAGGTAAACTTTTATTGCCGAAGGTTTTACTTGTGATCAAGAAAGTGTCTGGTGATGAATGTTTTGCAGGAGTGTGAAGAGTTGGGAACTTAGAATGTTTGGTTTAACGATGCCTAGTTGTAGCACTGACATTTTCTGGTTACTCATGTAAGGTAATCTCCAGCACCCTCCCTTATAAAGAGAGATCGCTTCCTCTATAATTGAAAATTTTGGAGAAGCTACACCTGCACAAAGACACTGAGCATTGATCCTTTTACAAAGTGCTCATTTGTCTGTGCTGCCTGAAGTCAGATGATTAGTCCCAAGTTCCAGAATAATCATTCTTTATGAGTGAAGAAGAGGGGAAAGCTATATTATGTGGTAGGAAGTTGGAATAATTAGCTGGCTTTACTATTTTGAGTCAGAGAATTAGCCACAATGTGCAATTTTGGTGTATAATTGTATAAGGAATATTCTTTGAGGGTGTCTTAGTCAGGGTTTCTATTCCTATACAAAACATGACCAAGAAGCAAGTTTAGAAGGAAAGGGTTTATTCAGCTTACACTTCCACATTGCTGTTCATCACCAAGGAGGTCAGGACAGGAACTCACACAGGTAGGATCTTGGAGCAAGAGTGAATGCAGAAGTCACGGAGAAATGCTGCTTACTGGTTTGCTTCCCCTGGCTTGCTCAACTTGCTTTTGAATAGAACCCAGGACTAGCCAGGGATAGCACCACCCACAAGGATCCCTCACCCCTTGATCACTAATTGGGAAAATTCCTTACAGCTGGATCTCATGGAGGCATTTCCGCAAGGGAGGCTCCTTTCTCTGTGATAACTCCAGCTTTTGTCAAGTTGACACACAAAACATAAGTACAGAGGGAGATACTTAACTCTCTTTGGACAAGAGTATATGATAAAAGATCCTAAAGATGGACCATACCCACTTTAGAGGTCCTTTTTGATGAGCAAACAAGATAATGGTAAGTATACAGTGAAGAAGAAATGTCTGAGTTGTCTTGTTATGTATTAGAGGCAGGAATAATGAGAATGGAGTAGATGCAGGATGAGAAACTGGAGGACACACCAGATAATGAGGTTTTCGGGATCCAGGGAGATGTGACTCCCTGTGGTCATCATCAATGAACTGGGAAGGGGACTTCTAAAATCACCAAAAATTTCAGCTGATCCTCACAAAAGTTTTCAGCTCAGTCTATCAAAGAGAGAGAGGCAGATGTGTCTTCAGAAGACACGTAACTGAATTGGACCACTGAGATAGCAGCTCAGAGGTATTCTAAAGGGTACTAACATAGAATCAACAGCTAAGGAAGCTTGGCACACATGGAGCTGTGAAAGTGTGCAACATGGGAGGAATCACGAGGGCACAGAGAGGAAGAGGGTGAAGAAGAAAAGGAGTATTCCAAAAGAGCAGGATGTCAGGATGGCTGAGTTATACTGTGCCCCATCAATAGGTTTCACATGTAAAAGTCATTGACTTGATTTCTTCATTTGAACAAGCCTGCACACAGAATCTATTTTTTTTTTTGCCTAAGAATTCAACCATAATAATGGCAGGTAAATATTCAGATGATTTTTCTCGTTTTCCCCTTAAGGGCTTCACTACCACTTATTTGGGCTATTACATGCAGACGAAAAAGGAATAACAAGCCCATTCAAAGTCTACCCCATACAAGTTGTGATTTAGCACTGACACTTGCATAGTCCGAGTCTTCTTCAAGTTCACCATGTTAAAGCGGACTTTTATGGAAGCATTCCTACAGGGTTCTGTTAGACAGAATCATACAGTTGCCAGCTCAAAGTCTGTGTTACTGTTCCACATCTGTAACAAAATACCTTGAATAAGCAGCCCATAAGGCTTATTTTGGCTTATGACTTCCATCATTATTGCTGAGCTCTCTTCTGTGCCTGTGGCAGCATTCCTATAGGGAATTGTGGCAGGAAAACAATTCACTTTGTGCTTGCTGGGCACAGAAGTGTGTGTGTGTGTGTGTGTGTGTGTGTGTGATACTATTCACTTCAATATCACCCCAAATGACCTAACTTCTTTCCATGAAGCCCCAACATCTAAAGGATAATAACCTCTCAAAAGTTACACAACCTTACAACTAAGCTTTGAGCATACTGTCTTTAGGGCACACTTAGAGTCAAATTCAGAAAAACTTAAATAAATATTAAGAATTGATCATCCTGGAAACAGTGCTTAGGACTTTATTTTTGGGATTTATTTTTAGGAAAAGTAACCTAAGACACAGTTAAAATATTCAACAAGCTAATTTTCATAAAAGATCTCACTGACAGGGTATAATGCTACAACAGTGAGTCCAGAGGCTTTCATTTAACTAATGTATATGAAAATGCTAACATACGGTAGCCATTCTGAGGACACACATGAAGCACCTTTCAATATCATATAGCAAACTCCCACATATTTAATATAATTTAGTTCTGATAACTATTCTCACTGTTAAATCCATGGTATGATGAGATCAGATTTAAATATTATGACTGGATGGACTCTGGGTTTTGTTGTTATTTGTCATTTGTTTTCAGGTTCTTTTTTTTTTTTTTTTTTTTTTTTTTTTTCAGTTTTGCGTAAGGCCTATTTTTAAACTTTTACCTCTTGGGTGCATGTCACAGAAACAGCCTGATCCATTCCATGGATGATATGCACACTAGAAAATAATCTGTACATGGCAACTGGGAACCTGTTTTACTTTTTTTTTTTTTTTTTTTTTTTTTTTAAGAGTTTCTAGAGCTAGAACCATGAGAGTGCCCATCCTTGGTCTCACTTGTAAATGCTACAGTTAAAAATGTGTTGGCTGTTGAAAAGGGGGAAATGGGTAGATATTGATTGATATTTGTGTCTTCACACTTTCTAGATGAAAGCCAAAAGCGGATTGTAATACATTCCAGACACTGAAAAACTGAAGGGAAAAGAAGCCTTCCCACTTTGGGAAACTGAGTGGAATACCTACTTTATATATATATATTCTATGCTATATTTAAATTTTTTCACAGAGTGGCCAATGATCTTACCATTTGGCTGGAATCTGGAAGAAAAATTAGTGAGTATTAGTGAGAAAGGCTAGAGAGATGGCTCAGTGGTTAAGAGTGCTTGCTGCTTCTGCAGAGGACAGAGTTCAGTTCCCAGAAACTATGTTGGGTGGCTCATAACTGCCTGTAACTATAGCCAAAGGAGATTCACAGGCACCCACAGACAAATGTGAGCGTGCCTGTATGTGCACATGCACATGAACTTGCAAACACATACAACCAACCCGCACACACACAAAATTTAAAAATAATATTCTTTAAAAAGAAACAAGGATATTTAGAGCCTTATGGTTGAACATATGGAATGAGATTGGACACACATTTTTCAAGGCTATTTGTTTTACACTAATGCAAAATATAAAACATTTAGCATTTATGGGTCACTAAACAACCAAGTAGACAAAAATAACTCAGCCACTTGGTGCCAACCTGCTTCAGTTATCAACTCTCTAAAATTTGGCATGGCCACAGAAGTAGAGACAGAGTCCAGGACTCAATAGTAGGCTAAATATTCCATTTTACTAAAGATAGTTAAGCTACTACTATTTCTCCCAAATCCCTAAACTTCAAGTTAGACACCAAAATGTAAATTCTCAACAATAAAAGAACTTCTGGGGGAAATCACCATCCCCAACCTCAAGCTGTACCACAGAGAAATAGTGATAAAAAAAATCACATGGTATTGGTACAGAGACAGACAGGTAGATCAATGCAATAGAATTGAAGACTCAGAAATAAGCCCACACACTTATGGACACTTGATCTTTGACAAAGAAGTCAAGACCTACAGCAGATAAAAGAAAGCATCTTCAATATATGGTGCTGGTCTAACTGGCAGTTGGTATGTAGAAAACTGAAAATAGATCCAAATCTATTGCCTTGTACAAAGCTCAAGTCCACGTGGATCAAGGACCTCAACATAAAATCAGATGCATTGAATGTAATAGAAGAGAAAGTGGGAAAGAGCCTCCAAATCGTTGCCATAGGGGGAAATTTCTAGAACAGAACTCAAATGGCTCATGCTCTAAGATAAAAAAAAAAAATTGATAAATGGGACCTCATGAAACTGGAAAGCTTCTGTAAAGCAAAAGAAAAATTTTGTAACAGGATAAATCAGCAACCTATAGATTGGTAAAATTCTTCACTAAGCCCAAATCTGGTAGAGGTATAATATCCAAAATATGTAAAGAACTCAAGAAATTAACTTCAAAAAACCAAACAACCCAATTTAAAAACAGGGTACTGAACTAAACAAGGAATTCACAAGAGAAGAATCTCACCTGGTTGTAAAGCACTTAAATGCTTCAAGTCCTTATTCATCAGGGAAATGCAAATCAAATTTACACTGAGATTCTAATTTACACCAACCAGAATGGCTAAGATTAAAACTCAAGTGAAAGCACATGCTGGTAAGGATGTGGAGAAACAGGAAAACTCTTCCATTGCTGGGAGAATTACAAACTGGTGCAATCACTCTGGAAATCAATCTAGAAGTTCCTCAGAAAATTGGAAATAAATCTACCTGAAGACCCAGTTATACTACTCTTGGGCATTTACCCAAAAGATGGCCCATCATACCACAAGGACACATGCTCCAATATGTTCATAGCAGTCTTGTTTGTAATAGCCAGAAGATGGAAACAACCCAGAAGTCCATCAATTAAGAATGGATACAGAAAATGTGGTTCATTTACAAAATGGAATACTATTCAGCTATGAAAAAAGAGGACTCATGAGTTTTGTAGGCAAATGGATGGAACTAGAAAATATCATCCTGAGTGAGGTAACACAGACCCAAAAAGACATGCTTGGTATGTACTCACTAATAAGTGAATATTTTCCAAAAATACAGAATACCTAGGATATAACCCACAGACTGCAAGAAGGTGATAGACAGAAAGGCCAAATGAGGATGCTTTATCCTACTTAAAAGAGAGAAGAAAATAATCAGGGGAGGCAGAGAGAGGGAGGGACCTAAGTGTGAGAGGGAGGCAGAGGGGAAAGGGGGAAGAAGATCAGGTATGTCGGACAGGAGAAAAGCCAGTGTGCCAGCAGAATGAATGGAAATATGCAACCTCAGGGGTGGGAGGTGGTGGGACCCTATAGAAAGTACCAGAGACATGGGAGATAAGAGACTCTCAAGATTCAATGGAGGTGATCATTGAAATGCCTAACTATTGGGAGAGGGAACTGTAAGAGTCCTCCTCCAGTAGATAGACAGGGCTATAAGTGAAGACTTGGTTACCAACCCACAGTCAAAATTTCTGACCCAGAATTGTTCCTATCTAAAAGAACTGCAGAGACAAAAATGGAGAAGTGACTGAAGGAAATGCAGTCCAGTGTCTGCCCCAACTTGGGATACATCTAATGGAGACAGAACCCCAAGGCCTGACAATATTACTATTTTTATGGTGTGCTTACAGACATGAGCCTAGCATGGCTGTCCTCTGAAAGGTTCAACCAGCACCTGACTGAGACAGATGCAGATACTTACACCCAACCATTGGACTAAAAATGGGACTCCTTATGACTGAATTAGGGGAAGGATTGAAGAAACTGAAAGGAAGGGTGACCGCAATAGGAAGACCAGCAGTTCCAACTAATGAAGACCCTTGGAACTAACAGAAACTGAGCCACCAACCAGGTACCATACATGGACTTGTCTGAGGCCCTCAGCACATATACAGCAGAAGACGCCTGGTCTGGCCTCAGTGGGAGAAGACATGCCTAATCCTCAAGAAACTTGGGGCCCTAGTAAGGGGCTGGTGGTGAGGGATCATTTTCTTGTAGATAGGGGAAGGAGGAAATGGATGAGGAACTATGGGAAGGGAGACTGGAGAGCGTGCACCAGCTGGATTGTAAAACATATAATAAAATTCTAGTATGGTATCATCCCAAGAGAGATCAATGAGTACTTTGAAGCAAAAGTGACTATAATGAGCTCTTTCCAGGTTTGAAGGGACAATAGTAACTTATTATCAAGGTGGATATCTATTCTATAATATATTTGAATTTCTTTCCTTCATGGTGTTTCAGTTACTATCATAATGGTGGGTCCCTAATGAAATAACATACTCACCAAAAATCATAGAGCAGCTATTTGCTTTCGTTTTTAAGAACTCTTCACTGTTTTCTGCAACTTTGTTTTTCTCCTCAGAGGTAGAGTCCTAGAATCTAGCAGTAGACAAGTGTTCCAACAATATAGTGTTACCTTTTTGTCTGGTCATCCTAGACCTCTTGAGGCAAGAGATCAGCAGGACACAGGATGTGTATATGATATACATAATATGTCAATATATTGAGACTTTATTGGCTAACTAGTGAGATGCTAGCTTGCTAACCTCATGTAGTAGGAATGGGGAAGGTCATGTGTGGAATCCAGGCAATGCATGTGAGTATCTACTATCATGCCCTTGTTCCCTTGTAAATATGAAAGCATGTGTGTGGTAACTTCTGCTTGAAGATGGTATGATTACCAAATATACAGCCTGCTCCACCAAGAATGAAGACTTTTAGCATCCCATAAGATGTACCAATAAACTGCTCAGGTGTTCACCTGATGAGAAGAGAATTTTCAAGATGCAAATGGGACTTAGTTAATATATCAATTTGGTCCTGAGATCAGCTCACTAGTCAGAAAGAGAGGCTCTTTAGGACAAAAGGATTTATCCTAGTATCTGTGATGAGAAGATGTATAAGATGCATGATGCATGAGATAGCATAAAATTGTTCCTCTAAGAGTTACAACTGATGAACAAGTGATCAATGACATAATATTTTGAGCATAGAAATCAATCTCCACAACTATGTTAAGGCTGCCATTTCTAATGTTTTTCCTTGGAAGGATGGAAATTCCCACAAGGTATATAAGATGCAATATTGTATACACCAAGCAGAGAGAGACAGTGATGTAGTCTTACAGTCCATTTGAAGTCATGACGTCAATGATCTAAAGAAAATTCCACAAAGAGCCTCACATTAGTGCCATTGTAGTGATGGAATCTTTAACATACAGATCTTTCTGGGTTACTCTCTATATTTAAGCCATTAATTTCAATCTCAGCTTGTGTACTTCTGAGAAATTGCAATGACTTTTGTATTGGGTAAAAACACAAATTAGTTTGTAGAGCTAATTTGAATAGACTGTATACCGAATCAAGATTGATTTGTAATATTCATGATTCTACAAGTAGTTTTTGTGTTTTGTATACAGCAGTTGACAGATTAGCTCTCTTCTATTGATAACCGACTATGTTTTTCATCCACTCAGTAACTTTTTAATGTTTTCTTGCTCTAAATAAGCCAGCACGACTAAACCAAGAAGAGAATGGGATGTATAATTTCCCTACAAAACTATAAACATAGCTCCAAACATATGCCTAATGGCAGAATAGTCCTGAGCCAAGGGAATGCATCAGAAAGTGAAGTAGGAATATGTAGAGAAATAAAGAACAATGAAAGTCAGAAGTTCCACCTATTTTAACATTCTGAAATGTTTAATTTGCTTAGTCTTTTAATTGTGTTCAAATCTAAAATAAAATAACTCCAGAAAATGGTTTTTACGTGAACATTAGTGAAGCAATTATAGAGTACCTCATCCAAAAGTTTGTTGAACAAATATGGAGGGCAGATACTTCTCATAATTCTCACTAATTTCATAGAGAAACAGAAGTCAGTAGTTGGATAGACTTATACATTCATGTTTGCATTATCAGCATCCTTCTTTGTTTAAATAGTCCATAGCATCTATTATACATACTTTCAGATAAACATTGCCCAGAAATATTGATAGATCTGAAATTAAAAGATATTTGGAGAGGGCGTCTGTGAAGAAGCATGCTTACAGAGATGTAACTGACTCAGCAAACAAGTATTATAAAGACACAGGACCAAATACCTAAAGCTATGGCCCTTTGGTCCTGTGAGTCTTAAAACAACATCATTTCACAAGTGGTTTTGCTGATCATATTACTATAAATAGCCAAATGACCGAAATGAACATCACACTTTGTTGTCATAATGTTGTAGCTCATTCAGGAACAGAAGCCTGTCTGTATTTCAGGAGAAACTCAGATGGCTCTCTGATATTCTGTTTGATCACAGCTTCTCGTGAGGTACAAGGCAAATTCCTGGCCTTTGTATATTTTTGACACACAAAGAAAGGAACGTTTCTCTGAGTTTATCCCATTCACCAGTCCCATACACATGCGCCTTACAGGGGCTGGAAGAGGAAGTTAGTTGTCAGAATTCCTATTAAATATAGGAATAGATAAAGTATAAAGGGGAAATGATGACATATGCCAAAATTAAGGGGACAAGAATCTTTTCAGAATGTGTTCCAAAGAATCCAAACAGTTCTGTGACAGTTTAGACAGGAAAACTCATTTTATACTGAAGTAATGTAGGGTTGTGCAAACCTTCATATCAGTTGATAAAGAAAAATATTACTTTCATAGGTTCACACAAGAAGTTCAAGTATTTCATCTCGGCTTCGATTTTTAAGCCATTTTCCTGCAAACTGGCAAATTTCTGCCTCCAGCAAACTGATGAAAATTCATGGGTGTTTTCATTCCTCCAGTTTAGGGCAGAATAGTAAAACTTTTGCCTTAGATCAAACTTTTGAATATTTGAGAGGAGGAAAAAAAACCCCACATCACTTCTCAAATGTGAATACCCAAAGTGAAATGTGGCTGTTTCTTACATTTTTAGATTCCTGGAAGTTTTCCACTAACTTCTATAACAGTCACTCTGCAGGCTTCCGCTATAAATGTTGCAGGAACTATCTGGGGAAATATTCTATTGAGAGGCAAGGCAGGATTATCTAGCAGATAGAGCGTGGAATTTGGACTTAGACAACCATCTGAGACCTGCACCTGCCTCCTTCAGTGCCTTATGGTACGCTCTGTATAAATGATTCAGATTCACTTTGCTTATATTTTTCCCTGTGGCAATAGAGGAAAATGGGTTAAACCTTAGTCCCTTCTTAGTCTCTCAGAGTAGTCTATGAAGGTAAACCTAACACTGTTTATAAAACGGAACAACCTTTAACCCAGAAAAGTAGCACCACTGAGTGGGGCCAGAGTGAGTATCAAGATTGTAGATTCCTAGGACCTGCATTCTTACAGGGATGCCTAGGACACATAATCAATAATAGGAGCTACAAATGCTAATTCTGTCAGCACATATCTTTTCTTCAGTACCTAGACATATTATTGTCTTTCTCACAAATTCAGTGAAGAGAGACAGCAATACATAACAACCAGTCAGCTGACATCTATCAACATCTATCATAAGCAAATTGCATTGTGATGCTGTAGGTTTAGGGTTTTGAAAACCTACTTCTTAGGTACTTAAATGCTTTACCCTCCCATCTAGCCCACCACCTACCAGAGGTAGAGGAAAGGAAAGGTTAATAGAGCAAATGTGTTTCTGTTTAAAAAAGTTCTTTGGAGCAAATCCAATCTACATTGTCAGAATATCAGTAGTTCAGTTCACATAAATCAATAGTGGCAGCTTGATCACTTGCAAACATCATTTACATATCCGCAATGGAAGTTCAATCCAGAAGAAACTGAGAGGCTCACTGTGGGACGCATAAGGGTATCTGGTCTTGCTGGCATGGGCTAGAACCCCGAGACTCCAAGGAATATCAGAGTTCGGCTCGGTCCAGAACTCGGTCTACAAGCATGTCCAATCCATGACTACATGTTAGATCAAGTAGCATAACACCCATCCCAAGTGCACAGTAGAGGTGTGACTACAGGCTAGGCCTAAGATTTACATACAATGAGTCAAGAAGGCGGCACCAATTAGCTCTTCCAACCTTTCACTTCTCGTCTATTTATCAGGCCTGCCTATGGGGTACATCGATCCTCCACATCGCCATGACAATAAGCTTTTGGAACCAAGGCCTGCTGCCGCCGAAGCCTCCAGCCACTGGAACCTGGGACCTTTCTCTGGTAGGGAGACAGGCTGCCTGGAAGCCTCCAGGCAGCCTCCACGTCACAGGTCCCGGGCCGCTGCTGCGTGGGCCAGGGGCAGCTGCTGTGGCCCCCCAGGTTTTTTACCACACTCTACCAATAGCCTGAGTCCCTGGAAGTGGCAAGAAGTCACTGGAACACCATCAGATGTTTTGTGGTTTCTTTCTCTCTATGAAGTCATGACAAATGATGACCAGTAAAGAATGCCAAAGTGAAATAATACCATACAGCATCATCATTGAAGACCAGTGGCAGCAAAGTACAACAATGACCATCAAAGAACGGTAAGGTGTACCATTGTCACTGTCTGTTGGGTTATATTTATACTCTTTCTAAACATCATGTGTTCCCTCAAGCATCTGCTCTAACAAAACATCACATGTCCCTTTTCCAGACTGCTTCCAGAAAAACCACGTGTCTGTTCTCAGCAAAACATCCTCCCACATGTCTGCTTCATCAAAAAATCCATCCTTTTATAAGACAGTTTCCAGAAAAACATCACACGACATGACTGAGTCTCCAAAGAATCCAGAAATTTCCACTTCATGATGCACTTCACACATTTTTTTGAGAATCTACTGGAAGTGTAGTGATTAATAAAGCACACTTGCTGTTCTCTAAAATACTCATGCCTGTGTATTGATCATGTAATTATGAAGGAGATATGCCTGAATGACAAAAGATCACATATCTTAGTCATACATGACAGGTGACAGGTAATAATTATGAGTTTAAAGGAAAACATCTGTGACTGAGGACAGAATAATCTTTGTCACATCTTTGTGGAACTAGGACACACACACCAATACAAAAGGAAAACACACACACACACACACACACAACACACACACACACACACATGTGAGTAGTGCATGCTTAAAACTGTAAAATTTTCTTGATATAAGAAAATACTTGATGCTAGAGAACTCACAAAGTAGAGAGGATTTTATGGCTTATGCTATTGCTGGTTGGAAAATCCTAGTAGCAAGTGCTGGTGATGATCTCCTGCCTGCATCAAAGGCAGAAAGGTAGAGCAGAAATCTGCTCTGTGCTGAAGAGACCAGATTTCAGGAAAACATCTCTTGACAACAAATCATTCTCTTTAAAGAAATATTTGACCCTGAAAACTACATTGCACTTTTGGAAAAGAATACTAATCCATTCATTGATCATGAATGCTCCACCTCGTTAAGATTTCACCAGGCTCCACACAGCAACCAAACTTGCAGCAGAGCATCCTCTAAGAGATAACCCATATCTAAGGTGCTAAGGACACCATCACAGTCACGTGATGCTGAGCTGGTGATTCATTAGCATCTTGTCTCTTGCTACCACATCAAATCTCACTGTTACTGATTTTAAACAGTTTGGACTAATCCTACTTCCTATTCTATTATAGAATATGATTTTGACATTTTGTTGGCCTATTAATAAACTCTGATCCAGAAAATCAATATGAATGTGGCTTATGATAAATTCTACAGTGAAAATGGTATTGCATGTAGTATTGAGGAGAGAAACTACTGGAGGTGGAAGAATACGCTGATACCATCATGAGACTCGGAGTTCCTCATTTAAATTTCCCTGAGCATCTCTTGTTTCATTACAAAGACAGAAGCTATGCTTTATATTTTTAAATTCTCTTGAAAACCACTGCCCTTGAAAGTTATATATTTCCTGTTGCTAGAGGAGACAGCCTCATGCTCTTGGATTTTGTCAGAATCCATGATTATTTTTTGTCATTAAGCTCAATATCTCAATTTTATAGACCTTGGATCCCTCAGTAGAAACAAACCAGATGGTGATATGATGCTTTCAAAATGAGCTCTAACTGTAATTCTCAATTTAATCATAGCTAAACTAGGCATTCCCAAGCTCTATTAAATTTAATACTCAACTCAGGTTATGCCTATATATGTTGCCTTAGATGAATATGCTGGTTTGTGGCATAGGAACTTGTACAGCAGTAGTGAGTAGTGTATTTATGAAACCTACAGAGTGTGCTGGCTTTTATTTGGCTTACAGGCAGCATTTTCGTCTCTTAAATAAAAATTTATTTATATATACCACCAAGGAGATTGACAAAATGAAATCGTCAGGTCAGCTCATGGAACATATTTATTGATTTTCAATGAGGTATCTAATATACTATTGGTGTACTCAAAACATTCAAGTTCCTTTGAACATCCATGTTTTAATATGTCTCAGAGATAGTATTTGGAATGTGTTCTACATTGTAATCATAATACATTTCATAAACGATGTGGTTAGTATTAGTATATCAAAAAGTAAAAGTTAACTATCTTGAAAAAAAGGATTTTTTTTTAGTAAACATGGTTTTAAATAGCTAATAATAGGGTAAAGAACTAAGTGTTTTAAAATGATTGAATATATTCATTTTTTTTTCAATTTGAAGAACTATATTGGACTTCTATAACATATTATGTTAGTCTAAATCAACACTATAACATGTATATATTTATTTAAGCTTTGTAGTTTGTATACCACATATAACAGAAAAGACATGAGAATATCTTTAAAATATCTTTAATGCTCTACATACAAATATTTAACATCAAACATAAGAGATACTTTATTCATTTTGCTGTTCCATCAGCATTCATTGTGTATTTAGCTTACAATTAGCCTAAACTCCATCTGGCCACATTTCCAGTGTTACATAGTCACACCTTGCTAATGGCTGAAGCAGTGTCCGTCTAAGAAGCATAAGTATAAAAGTAAATGACACAGATGTGGCCACTGCCTTCATGGGGTCTATACTCTAGTACATCCAGCGAAAGTGCAAAAATGTATAGTATACCTTTGAAAAGTATCATATAAAATTAATATTTATGAATAAGTTTCTTGCATTTAAATATTTTCATTTGACATATGCTTTATATAATATAGTTTTCTATGTGAGAAAAGTAAATATTTGTAAGTATATATACTCTAAATTCACACAATTCTGTACTCTGTTTCCGTTCCTTTATCTCTGTGCTTGCCTTTCTGCCATATTAAATTTTATATTTAAAATTTGAAGTTGAGCATGATCTAGGAGTATAATCTTTTTAATAACGTTTAATAATCTTTTAAAAATCAGTTTTACATTAGTTAAAATTAAAATAGGCTGATATGAAAGAAAAGTTATCAAAGAAAATGTCTTTGGTTGAAAGAAACTTGAATATTTTCCATGTGCCGTTTATATTGTTGTGATATCTGTAATTTCTTCTGACATATATCTGCAAAGGCTTCCTACATAGTGCAATAGGCCTCCCTTAGCTTTATTTTAGGGCTTTATTTTTCTGAACTCTTACAATTACGCTTTAATTATATAAAGAGGTGGCTTGACTATAGTATGTTGGTTTGAAGAGGTAGAATTAAACCAGAAAGGCAGAGTGATAAAAGTTTGTATATTCATACCTTAGTTGATTTCATGTTGCTCAGACTTAGTTGGTGATGTGCTGAGGGTGGTTAATTATTGAGATTTGACACAAGCCAGAAAGCACGCATGAAACGAAAGTTTAGTGCTCATTCATTTAACTAGATATACATCTCTTCCCACATGCCTTTTTAAAACAAAGTTACCTTAGAATTCCAGACAGTGTTGTATAGACCGAAGTGTTGCTCTGAGAGAATCCACTCTACACTGGAAGTCAGTGCTTGAGTAGAGCTGGGCTGGGCTAGAAACTCTTTTCATCTAGAAAAGCAACATAAATAGAGTATGAGTAAGAGAGTGGACCTTGGCAAGACATTGGGAGAAGAGAGCAAATAGCTTCAGTCGGAGGCAAAGTGGCAATGTAAGAAGCATGAGCTAATGGAGCCTCGAATATCAAACTTGATCAAAAGGTGATATGGTGCCAATCAGGGAAGTGACACAATGGAAATGGCATGGTTGGAAGTTTCATCTAGCAGAGGTGATGAGATGATTTAAAGACACTGCAGGGAAATATCGAGGAGGTTGAACTGAGAGGCCAGATCCAATAACAGATTTGGAAGGCTTAACAGGACTTCTTAAAGTGGGAGACTCAGCTTTTTTTTTTTTTTTTTTTGACAGAGTAGATGTGAATGGGTAAGAGAAGGGTGAAGGAAAACAGAATAAATGCATTACTAAGCTTGGGTTCAGGATGTTTGTAGGAAGTTAGGTGGCTATAAAAGGGGAAATGAGGGTTCTTCCATGGTTCAAAGCCAGAATATGACTGTGGTAGTGAATTTTGTTGAGTTCTCTGTTGTCCAACATAAAATACAGTACGGTTTCATTTTATGTTATTATTCTTAGAAGTCATTCCTCAAAGCAAAAGTAAATTGAAAGTTGGTTGAAAAATTACTAAGCGAACTAGGGCAACGCTTCCATCTCCTCTCTGAGAGCTACGTATTCGGGTTTGAATTATTTAGGAAGTTATGAAACAAAACAGGATTTATGTTTGCTTTATTTTGACATATGGTTTACATTCTGAAAACTTTGCCCTAGGATGGTGTGGCATGAAATTATGAAGATAGAGTTGGGCATTGCCCAAGGAAAATCACAAAATTCAGAACAGTAATAGACTTTATAAATCATATAATTACATGAGTAGAAAAACAATAGTTTTCTTGAGTTACTATCAGGTTCCAAGTCTGTTGAGAACATTGGCTATGTGTGTTTGTGTGTGGGGTGTGTGTGTGTGTTGTGTGTGTGTATGAAAAAACTCTTCTTGTAGATAATTGGTTTTCTAGTTGGGAACAAGATCATCAAGTAAAGAAGCATCCATATATGTATACAATTATTATGTAACTCCTTGTTACTGTTGTATTTTGTCCCCTAAACATTCATATAGTCAAGTTCCGTTTTCTAATTTCTTAGGAGATGATACTATTTTAATAGGGTTTTGGTGGATATGAAGAGTTCAAAGGGTCATTTTGGAGTAAGATGCAACCCAACTTGACACAGCTGGTCTCCTTGTGAAAAGGAGACATTTGGACATACAAAGGCAAGTACCATCAAAGATGAAGGCAGATATTCTGGTGATGTTTCTGTAGGCTAAGGGATGAGTAAGATTTCCAGTAAAGGAGCAGAAACTAAATATATTTTTCCTCATGAACCTCAGAAGAAAATCACCCCTGCCAACCTCTGGATCTCAGATGTTAATCCCCCATAAAGGTTAGACAATGCATTCTGTTGTCTAAATTTCCAGGCAGTGATATTTTGTTAATGAAATTCTCACAAAGTAATAAAGTAATAGAAAAGGAAGATTATGTAAAACATTGGAAGCAAGTATGGTAATAAAGGATTATGTCATATTCACTGGGCCCTTATATTAGTCTGAAATTTTCAGAATGAGAACATAGAACCATGTGAGTTATATAGGATATGAAATGTACAGAGTATATCCAAAAGCTCTGAACTAAGGATAGACTTGCTCTGTATATGGTATGGAAAAGAAAAGGTACATGCTTTTGGTGAATAGCCATGAAGTGGTAGAGGATGAGCCTCTTAGATCTCGAAAATAACTTGTTTTTTTATCCTAAATATAGTAATGAGTTATCACTGAATTTTATGTGAGGGTAATATAATTCAATTCACATTTGAAATATATTATAACTGTTAGGTAATAAATGGTGTATGAGAAGAAAATAATTTCAAACCTTAGCCATAGTCCAGGTTATAAGACACAAGGTGATTTTGGAGAGTAGACTGCGGTAAGTTGAGAAAATATTTAATGCTGAAAGGTAGAAAAATATATTAACCTGCATAAGAACAGCTTTATGTCTTAATCTAAAACTTCTTGTGTGAGATACTGTTTATTAGGAACCTAAGAAAAAACACTATGAGAAAAAAACCAGAAGAATAATAAATGAGGTCATTTTGATGGACAGATTAAATTTGACATGTGTGTATATGTGTGTGTGTGTGTGTGTGTGTTGTGTGTGGTAGGTCAGGAATAAACACACAATTAGGAATTTTTGCTTCAAAGAAATTTGTGAGGAAAGTAGAGCAATGGAAGTCAACTCCATGTTCATCAGGAGCTATCAACATAGTTTAAGACTACAAGACTCCAGATCCTACAGACAGTGTTTCTGCAGGGACTGATCACTAACGCCAATCTTGGGTTAAATACTAAGGGAGTCTTGCTTCAGTTGTACTGACAATAACTTTGCAAGTGCCTGTGTAGCAAACAGGAAGGTAGAGACACAGCAGTGACACCATGTCAAATGCACGAACTAAAGTTAAGAGGCTTAGAGTCTATTTTAGCTTTGCCACTAATTAGCTCAATCATGTCTCAGGATAATGAGTATGCAGTATCCAATGAACTCTAAGATACCTATTAGTTTCAAAGTTTGATGACTCTCTAGTAATTGGACTTTGGGGGTACATAGTCTAATATTCTTTTACATGGGCACAAGGAGGTACACAGGAAGGTCTTTGTCAAAAATCTTATAGATTTTTTTTATAAACTCCTCTCATAGCTTTAGCTTTGCTCTTCAAGGTTCCAGTGACATTGATTAAGCTAGGTTCAAAGATATTAATGGAAATATCTAGAAATAACCCATAAATTTACATCATCATTCTGAATAATTCTGAGGAGACAGACAAAAGTCACTTGCTGTTCCCTCATCATTTTGTCCAGTGTATATATGATGTATATATGGGGGTTGACAAAGACAAGAAAAGAGAGAGATAGCAAAACCCATTTACCGAATTTTACCATTTTGTTTTATAATTACAGTTGTGCTTTATCAATACTGTTAATCTCTTGTATATGTTTATAAACTTATTATATTATAGGTATGGATCTGAATATATACAAACATACATGCACACACACACTGTATGTGTGTGTTTTAGTGCTGGCCACAATTGCCAGCTCTCACTAGGGTCTTTGATGACATCCCCTGAAGATGTGAGCGATGACTGTATATATATGTATATATACATATCATAAAACATGGGATACTCTATGGCAGAAATTTACACTTAAAATGTAGAATGTAATTTAAAATAACTCATCTTCTATAAATGTACATATGTGTAAAAAATCTAAAGAGTAGGAAGGATGAAATTTTGGTTTATTACTAGGAAAGAGGAGGAAACAGACAAGGATGATTCCTAAGGAAAGGGTCCAGGGAGTTGATCCTGAAGGTCCCTGTTATAAAAGCAACGGGGATTGAGAGTTTAAAGTTAAACTTCTAATTTCCTAAGTAGTTGCAGACAAGCCTTGGCTGACCATTGAGACTTTGTGGTAAAAGAAAATTTTGTTCAATTTCATAATAAAAGTTTGGTTTGCTTTGCATATAGCAGGAATAGTTAAGGTTTATACATTATTCCTTATATGTTTACATTTACATTAATTTTATTTCTCTATCTATGGGCTAGGACTTGTACTTTTCATTTTAAATTGTTGAGGCCAAAAAGATTTTCATTTCAACATTATGAATATTTTAATACCACATCATTAATTTCCTAAGGTTGGGGATGATGTAGTGTACATTAACTTTGTGTTCATTGTTCCGTTTTGAATGTTTTCTTCAGTTTTATTTAACCATCTATGACTCTTGTGCTTCATTTGTGCTGGGCAATCTCACATTCATATTTATTTCAGATAAACACTGTTTTAAAGAGAGCACTAAGGATTCCAATAACAAGCCTCCATTTCCTAACTGTTCAGCCATTGCTCGTGGCCTCAGAGCTGGTCAATGCTGTTCAGCAGAAAAGAGAAGAATTGAAACTCAGTGGCATTACTTGAGACCATGTTCTTGCTAAGCCATGATTGACATGCGTGTTGGCGTAAATTCTACCTCAACCTTATTTTCAAACTTTCTTATAAAGTGGGACGCTCATTCAGTTAGCATATAGTCTAAATATACCGAACATAGTGTTCCTGTACTTTGCACATAAGTGGTGTGAAAATTTCAGAAATATACAGTAAGTGAAGGAAATATCTATCTTTAGGGAATAAAGAGATGGCTTAGTGGGTAGCATGCTTGCCTTGCAAGCCTGATAACCTGAGTTAGATTCACAGGACCTGTGCAAAAGCCAGATTGAATAGTGCAAGGATTTGTAATCCTAGAGCACCTCTATTTGGCAAGGGGAGACAAAGACAGGGCATTACCAGAAGCTCATAGGGCAGGGACAATGTCCTCGCCAAACAAGGTGGACGGCGCTCTAATGTCTTCTAACATCAACGTGCATGCCTTGATACATGTAGGTCATGTGTCCACTACCTCCCACAGAACGATGTACACATAAAAGCACACATTTTCATATATACACATACATAGCAGACCACAGGAAGTGCATTGTGTTCTAGACACAGGCAAATGACTCTCCTTGATGCTTAGGCTCTGCTTTATCCAAATATATTTTTAGCCATGACAATGTTGTACCTTTCTACCGATGCTTCACACTATGTTGCTGTTTTCAGTGTTAAGTGGAAGATTGTGTTATACTCATGGGTGTAGCTTTTCACTATTACGGATGAAGAATTTATTGGTTGATTTTCTAAAGGAGAAAACATTGAAGACAACTTCAAGAAAATACTAAAATGTATTTAACAAAATGTCCATAGTTTAACTTTATTGTCAATAAATATTGCATCACTCTTTCTTGTTTTCTCAAGACCATTGTTCCTACTCTGCACCTTAACATTTTTGTGCTATATTTAAAGGATGAGCCCAAAGCATGGAAAGCTGTTGTTTTCAAATTTTATTAATGTTTTCCAACTCATCTCCCTGTTTGCCTGCTGACAGCCTGCCAAAATCACCCTCCAGTGAATTGTAACAAGATTGGGGTAGCAATCACAGGACCCAAAATGACTTTCGGATAATTAGTAGATCAGATCTTTGTCACAGCAGATAGTTGCTTCCCACACATCTCTATTTTTAAGCCTGTGTGTCATATAATGTGTGTGCATTGTCTGCTTCCGAGTGAGGCACACATCTTTGCATTGCATATAATACAGTTGAGTTGAATGAGAAATTTCATTCTTTTATCATTTTATCATGTGACTGGATAACACATGAGGTCTGCAAATTTGACAAACAATTGAAATCACCCTTGGCTTTAAACAGCGCTAGAAAGAGGAGGATTTTTCTATTTCTTTACTAAGTGAAGCAACTCAGCCATCACAGACTGTTTTCTAATAAATGCAGGAAATAAAAATCTCCTTAGATGATCAAATTTTCTTTCATGCTAATTAGCTCTGACTAATTTGATTGGCAAGCCTAGCAGGTCAGGAGATTAGTTTTTGAGTGGTACAAAATAGGAAAACTTTTTCAGTGATGATAGGAAGTGATAAGTTGAAGGAGAAAATAAAAATTTAATTCTAGGATGTTGAAAGTTTAAGGTTATCTGCTAATAGGCTTTCAAGGGAATCAACCAGAAGTTCATAGGTAGCAAATTATCATCTAGTAATCTGTTCCATTTAGAATACTATCCAAAGCTACAGCCTTCACTCACCTCCTTGACTTACTTTGTTTTCCCGTTAACACTACAGCCCATAGAGAGAATGTGTATCATGTCAAATATGAAATTCTGGGGTGCTAAGGTGTGCTTCAGCATGAAAGCAAATTCCCTAGTCTTTGTAGTGCGAGTCAATATATTGGTACATACCTGTAATCTTAGCACTTGGGTGGAAGAAGGTTGAAGACCAAAAGATCAGAAGTTTAAGGTCATCCTCAGTTACATAATGAGTTGGAGGCCAGCCTTGGCTACATAAGACTTTGTCTCAATGACAAAGTCATAGTTTTTGTAATTATGGTCTCAAATCTAAGAGGGTCAGATAGGAATTACATAATGAGTGAACTGATGCTGGAACTGAAACAAAAATGAAAATGTCAGGACCTCAGCTTTATATATTTTTAAAAAGTGCATTTTATAACTAAACGTTTCACCTGGAGAAAGCATACCAACTTTAAAAAGTAGGTTATTTTTGGTTGTGAGCCTAACCTTTAATGGCTGAGCCATGATGTGGATGCCAGGAAGTGCTTGCTGCCAGGAGTCTGATACAGCTGTCTCCTTAGAGGTCTTCCAGAGCCTGACATATACAGAGATAGATGCCCACAGCTAACCATTGAACTGATCATGAGATTGCCAATGAAGGAGTTAGAGAGAAGACTGAAGGAGCTGAAGGGGTTTGTGGTCCCATGAGGAGAGCAACAATACCAACCAACCAGAGCTCCCAGGGTCTAAACCACCAACCTGGGAGCACATAGGGAGTGACCCATGCTCCAGCTGTATATGTAGGGGAGGATGGCCTTATTTGGCATAGGTGGGAGAGGAAGTTCTTCGTCCTCTGAAGGCTGGATGCCCCAGTGTAGGGGAATTCGAGGGCAGGGAGGTGGGAGTGGGTTGGTGAGTTGGGGGCACATCATCATAGAAGCAGGAGGAGGAGGGATGGGATAGGAGGTTTCAGGGTGGGGGGGGATGGGATAACATCTGAAATGTAAATAAAATATCCAATAAAAATTAATTTCAGTAAAAGTAGGATATTTATCAGTATAATGGGCACAAAGGGCTTTTCTAGCTAACCTGATTTTTGTTATCTCTAACAAGATTGACCTAGAAATAATCCAATGAGTTTCTAACATGTCCTAAATGTTTACAATATTATTGAGATCACTTAAACATTGGTGATTTAGGAGAAGAGACATCTTAAGTCAGTTTTAACAAACTAAATATAAATAGGTACACACTGTATTAAATATTCTAAGTTTTGATAAATCTCCAATAAACAAATTATGCAATAACTTTTATCTTCATAGATCTTATAATTCAATGAGTCAAAAATTGTATAATATATTAACATGTAATAAATATTGCAAAATGAGAGAGATTATGTAGTTTTAAAAGTATATTTTTATTATATATGTGTGTATGCATGTGCTCATACATGTGTATGAGCGAGTGTTCTTGTGTGTGAAGCACATATGTGCAAGTGACCACAAAATACAGAAGAAGGAATCAGATCTCTTGGAACTGGAGTAAGAAGCACTTGTCACTTACCCTATGGATACCAGAAGCAGGACAAAATTAAGTCTCCAGATGTACAGAAACAATATTATAACTGAGGTTTTGTGTTACTAGGTATTCATGGTATTCCACACTTGCACAATTACTGGTTAATAGTCCATAGCTGAGAAGCAAGACAGAAGTTAAGGAGGTACTTTCCTGGGTACTAGGGTAGTCTCATTGATCTCATCTCTCGGTAGTAAGAGGGAGGGATCGTATGACATGGCAGCCGCGTTGTAGGGTAGGCAAAGAAGGGTTATGCTTAGTCATAAGGAGAAGAAGGATCAACTGCTACCTCATATCTGGCAAACTGAACAGGTAAAGAATAAAAAGGAATTGTCCTTCAAGCTTGTAATGTATGTCACTGAAACTAATCAGAAAATCTCCTATCTTTCATCACCTACAGGAAAATATTGCATGCCACATACTCTTTATTATCAGTTGAGGGGCTGAGTGCGTGCTGTCCTATGTATAAGTGAGACCAAACTATGGTCAGTCAATTCTGAGTGATCATAAAATTCCATAATCTAGTTCTTCCCTATATAACATACATAGGAAATATATAATTTATAAGGAGAGAGAAATTTGATGGCAGTGAAAATCCATAAAATACAAATTAAAACAAAAAAATGAAGTCATCTTCAGAAAAGCCTCTCATATGAGTTAATGCGAAACAAATCAATAGATTTGCACTGTTTTGTTTTACAGGATAATTAGATTTTCCTCCCACATTAATAATTATCTCAGTTGACTCACTTTTCCTGGTAATGGGATCTATTGTTAGAGATTATTTACTCCTTCAGTGGTGAAAGCTTTCTCACATAAACATACTAATGCACACCAGCAACACTTGTGGATTAGAGTCAATTACATAGTTCTTTGGAATAGAGACACAGGTATTCACATCATGTTTGTTTCCAAGATCCTAAGGGATATTTGGAACCACCCATTCCTAGGCCTGATGTCTAGATCACTTCTGAACTATGGAAATCCATTGTTGCACACATAGAATTTTTTATGTATACGTAAGCCAGAAATGTAGGTTAAATATGGAGGCCCCTATCTATAATTCAAGCACATTTGTTGCACAGCACAGACACACTCATTTGTTTATGCATTATCAATGGCTATTCTTCATAGCAAAGTAATTGCAAAAGAGGCTATGCATCTTGAAAGGTCTGAAACACTTATAATCTGACTTTATGCACAAAGTGTTTGCTAATATTTTCTTATACTATGACCTTGCTGAGAAAACTATGAAGACTTTATAGCCACAAAAATATGCATTCTCTTAGCAAAGAGCATCTATGGTTGTTTAAAGCACTCCAGATAGTCAGGACATTTGTAAGGCTTCATCTCAAGGATTACATCAGTTTCAGGGCTGCTTTCCCAAAATCTTATTTTTACACAGTCAAACCCTGACTATAATTAAAAATATTTTTTACTGAGTAATTTTAAGTAAGGCACAACCAAAGATCCAGTTTCTACTCCCACCTCACATTTGAAGGGAAATATGTGAAATATTCCTTGTTCCAGAAAGTTAATCTCTATAAATGAAATTTTAGATCTAAAAATACGAAGTATTTTGCTTGAAGAGTTTTATATTCATATGTTGTTTATACTAAGGACATAAAATAATTTTAAATGTTCAAAGTTTAATAAATTATTGTCACCTTTGTGGTATAATTGTTATGACATAGGAGGTATAGTGAATACATGACAAATAGTTTACTATAGAAATAAAGAGGAGAATCATATTAAACAGAATGCTTTTTTATGTAACCAAATTTTTTGGATTGTAATTAATGTTTCTTTTTCATTCTTAGGAACTATTTTGACCCTTCTACTAATAAGACAAGACCACAATAGAAACTAGATGTTTACTGTTCCAGGGAGAGAATGGTGGGTTCTCATGAAAAACAAAAGTTTAATTCTTCAGATTTTATGAGAATTAAAACTTTTTTGAGATTCTAATATAATTGCAACATTTTTGCCTTCCATTTTTTCCATCCAAACACTCCCATATATCCCTTCTCACTCTCCTTCAAGTTCATGAACTCTGTTTTCAGTAACTGTTATAGCATGTATATTGTGTGTGTGTAAATATATAATTATATACATATTCATATGTATAATAGATTTATATACTAGAGAGGATATCTAGAGAGGATATATATATATATATATATATATATATATATATATCCTCTCTAGTATATAAATCTCAATCCAGTTCTGTCCATATGATGTTACAGACTCTTACCAGCATAACTGGATAATTATGAACTCTACAAAGATGACACCAATGGATATGCCAAACTGACCTTGGATGAAGAAAATCCCATGAGGCCCCAACCTAAACCAAGAACTATTCGCAACTAAGGAGAGATTGAAATAGCAGATGTGGACTTCCCTAGCATCACAATAGTTTGTCCAGTGCCAAATGCTTAGTCCTGAAAACATACAAACAACTAACATTATGTGATAGATTTTTAAATTTCTCCTTTGGAATGATAATATTAAATAGAAACACTCTTGGTCCATAAGAACTAGAGTTTTATTTAGTTACTACTTTTCCTTTGTGATTAGTTGAATCCAATGATACATACACCAAAGATAGAGAGGGTCAACTGTATGTACCCCTTTGAGGAAAAAGAGGGATCAGAGATGATTGGCTTTCCTGTTTGTGAGGGAGATCACTATAGCACTGAGCAGAGTCATCATACAGACTAAGCTCTGACCAGGCACCAAGTATATGCCTAGCAACAGAACATTAGGTAATTGAAGAGTGAAAACATCTATGTTGATACCTATGCCAATAGAAGTACAGAAGTGGACTTATCAGGAAGAGCTATACCCATGCATTGCTGAGAACTCCATTCCTGTTCCTAGCCTACCTGGGTGCAAATTGAAAGTCTCCCGAGTATGACCTAATAACATGCATACAATGCACACACCCATAAGTCCACACACATGCACACACATGCAGGCACACACCGAGAACACACACACATACACACATACACACATACACACACACACAGAGCAAATGAAGAGAGAGAGAGAGAGAGAGAGAGAGAGAGAGAGAGAGAGAGAGACATTTAAATACTAAATGAACTGAAGCATAGATGAGCAAATTAGATGGGGATTACATCAGTCACCTTAAAATGGAAAATTTTAGTTTCTTTTCCACTACAAGTATGAACATGGAGGTTTGTGAATGAACACAGTAATAAAGGAATACATTCACATCTGTGCTTTTAAGTTTTATCATTAAATTTTAAACTGCATATATTTTATATACTTGTTAAAAACAAGCATATTTACACAAATGTGAAGGTCAGTAATCTTAGGTGGTGAGTATGTGGGTGACTCCTAGGTCATCCATTTGTATGTGTTCTTTAAATATGTTCAAACAAATGTGTGTCAGCTAGGCAATGAGAAGAGAAATTTAGTGTCAGGACAGATGTATTTGTGCCTTTGCTCACTCTGTGCTCACTGAAGCTTGTTAATCTAAAAACCATTCCACCTTCAAGTGTTAATGAGCTAATAAGTCATTTTGAGGTGAACTACTTTTCAAAATTGCTGAAGTCACAGCTCTAGCTGCATTCTTGTTCTATCTATTGGGAGGGAGAACATCACTATCTTTTGCTATAATCTAATATGTAAAAACAAGTAAATATATGCTTGTTATCTCCACAATTTCTTATAACAGAGAGTGAATGGGAACACTTTTATTCTAGTACATGACCTGTTTGAATCTGCTGAGTTTTATACATGGGGACTTAACAGAACACAAAATTATGGCATAGAAAACCATCTCCATCCATATCCAGACATCTTTCTCCATGTTAGCACATAGTTTTAAATATTCAGTTAAGTGTGACTTGAAAACTATAAAATAAAAGGTAAGGTGTGAACTGTAGGTGAGATGCTTGCAGTGAACTTTGGTTAGAATAATACACAAATGTACCCATTTACTGTAATGTCATGCTTACACCTAACTATGATGAGAAAACATTGAATATGAATAATTCCAAATAATGAGACATTTAGTGTTTGATTGATTACACAGTGGTATCACATAGCCATATGAACAAGCATTTATGTGAATAAACTCGCATCCCCCTGATAAGAGTAAGAACATGAGGAATGAGAATAATAACTATTTAGGGCTTTCCTTTTATGCTTGTGTTTAAGATTTCCCTTAATGTTGTCAAAAATTACAGTTCATGCTTCATCTTGGTTTCTAATATTTCTTACAGTATACATTTTCATTCTTATTACACTTTTCCATTAAGTATTGGCTATAAAATAAATGTGGCTATTTTATTACAATCACACATATAAGATAAAATTAATGATCATTAAACCCGTAAATTCATGCTGGGGTTAAAATATCAAATCATTAAGAAATGCTACATCTCTCAGAGATGAAAGACTTAGCATAAAAAAGCCTTTAAGCAACAAAACAGTAACCTGGCTATAACTGTTAATTATATTAGACCCCATGCTTCAATCGTGGAGTAAACAGATATGTGTTATATCTTTAATATGCATTATTTTATGAGGATATTTTGGATGGAACTCACTTTAATATAGAGAGAATATAATATAGAGTGTGTGCTCCATTGTTGAGGACCTCATAAGTTGAACCATGAGCCAATTCACTCTGCTTTAAGGCTGTTTAGAGTGAACAAAGTATTCAGTCTTTAGACTCACATTCACACTAGAATCTATAAACTCAGTTCTTTTTCCTCTCAGGCCTTTGCATCAGAATGAACCTATATTACCATATCACTTGCTTCTCCAGCTTCAAAGTCTTAGGTCTCATCTTCCACAATTGAATGAGCCTGTTCTGTGTAATCAAATGTTTCTATATCTTATTCTTGTATTTATCTTTCTCTCTGTTTATCTATCTACGTATCTATCTATGTATCTACCTTTGTATCTATCTATGTATCTATGTATCGACATGATTATATATCTTTCTCTGGACAACATTGGTCAATACATTGGTAAAACAAATTTTTCATCTCAAAAACAAGGAGAATAAGGATAGAATCATGTTGCTTGATTCAGTGTGCTATGTGACTCTTAGCCCCCAACTGTCTGGATAAAAGAAAGAGAATATAGACTATGTTGATAATTAGGTTGGTTGAATTCAGAGTTGATTTCTTTTCCAACAATGAAAAACAAGAAAATTCTTAATGTACAAAGGACTCAAGGACATGCTGGTTTTAGTCTCAACATATAATGATCTGGGAAATTTAATTCCTAGTGTTATAGCAACTGGAAAAGACAGAAAAGTTGAAACTCAGCTGCACCTTCTCTATTTCTGTCTCTAAGTGTATTAGACAAACACCTAACCTGGAACATGGAGGGATCAGCAAATTGAGGATCTGAGCTGAAATGTTCTCCAAAGAAGCAGAGTCTACTTGGGCCACAAATTCTGACCACACTGAAACATCAAAATGGGTAAGATGGAGAGAAAATATCTGAGAACTTCAATTTATTTTTTTAATCCATAGTTGTTGGTTTCACTTTGGGTAGGTCACCAGATCCTCCTGTTGAAGGTTAATAAAAATTGGTCATCAAGATCTCAAATGAAAGGAAGAATAACCATCAGTGAACAGAACCATAGCCTTGTCTGCTACAGCATATTCCTCAGGGATTTTTACAAATTTTTATCTCACCAATGTTAGGCTCATTTTTTATACTTCTTATTTACCAGATTTTTCTGGTTTGCCTGCATCATTAAATGATGGGAAAAGAATTCAAAACAAAAGAGAAAAAACAAAATGGAATTCATAGCTGGGAGTGCAAACCCATAAAAGAATGCTATTTTTTTCAGGATAAGAATATATAATGTTTCCTCTTTGTTATAAATTAATATTATGTCAACAGGAATTCAGTTTGGTAATTGAAGATTACAGTACAAAGACCTTCAAAGTGCATATATTCTCTGAGAAAGAATAGTTCGGTGAACTTAGAATCAGAAAGGAAGAAAAATTGAAGTGAATTCAGAGGCCCATGGCTACACAAAATGCTGAGAATACATAGTCTTAAATGTTATATTTACACTTTATCTGTAAGACTCAAAGAACCAAAACAGAAGAATAGGAAGAAAATGAGTTATCTAAATACAGGGGAAAGGGCTGTGAAATGGTATCATTTAAGCACACATAACCACTTCAATTGTAAACTTACTTCTGTTGTACTTCCTGGCACGGAATCTACAGAATGTTGGGAAGGCTAACAATAAGTTATAGATAGGGAAGGGCTGATCTGGTCTTACTGATTACTGTTGAACTATTGACAGCTAAGGTATTTGGGGAGAGGACATGGTATAATATTCACTTTTCCCTCCACTGATGAACCCACCAGTTCCTGTAATATACTTTCAAACTCAAATTCATATAGATGAACATGTTTAAACTCACTGGGACACAAAAACATCATGAATATGGGAAAGATATCTGTAGGTAAGATGTGGACTGAAAGTGGAGGAGAGAGAGAAGAGGAAGCATGGATGCCCTGGGCGTCCCAACAGAGATATGGATGGAATCCACTACAATTGTAGATGACAAGGTCATGTCATTAAGTATAAAGTTGAGACAGCCCTACTAGACCTTAGATTTAAAATTAGTGCTAACACCTGTTTGAAATCCAGATCCTGTCCCAACTTTATCTCTTGTTAACATAGCATCATAAAGAACTACAGCTAATTTCCATATATGTCTCTGAAAATGTCCAGAACAAGACTTCCAAATGAAGACTGTTATTTCCAATATTGGATTGATTTCTAGACCAGTCCATGGTTGAGTCTGAATAACTGGTCACATTTAAGAACAATACAAGAGTCATTACAACTTCTCATTTTGATTCTCTGTTCCACAAGATCTAAAAACTTGAGTCAAGGCAGCTTGTGCTATCTGGGATATAGCAAAGCAAAGGTGGGTTGGGAATATATGCCCAATACAGCTTCCTAGTTACCATTGTCAGGGTACTCAGCAAGCTCACAGGTCAGCATTTATCTTTGTCCCAGGATCAGCATGTCTCATCAATCACTCTGGTAGTCACCAACTCCTTCAGCATCCTACAGAAAAACACACACATTCCCTCTTTCCCATATTAGATACCTGATCAGGATCATGCCATATGTCAGTAAGTGGATCCCTCCCTTTCACCTATGCATAAGTATGTCTAGTTGTGGAGTGACATAGACACTCAGCAGAAAGTTCCTTGGCATCCATTTTTTTTTTAAATTTAAAATAAAAAAATAAAAAGAACATGATTTAAATAAATTTGTGGTGTATGGGGATATATCTCCCTCATTTTTATTTTATGAGCACATGTGTTAAGGCTCTTTTAATTGTCAAGTTAAAAATCCTTTGTTTCTTCTACAGTATTTAATGTAAGTTGTATTGATTGTACACCTTCTAATTGTGTTTGTGTTTTGAAATCCGGCATGCCAGTTAGAGGTCTATCAATCAACTTTTGTTTTAGTGCCCTGGCATCACAGAACCTTGGTATTCTAAAAATAGCTTGCAAGTACTAGAAGAAATGAGTCAGACTTTAAATTGAAGCAAGAGGGTAGTGGGTTTGATTATTGCTGGTATAACAGCTTTAATTACATTAATTGCTAGCACCACTGCTTCTGCAATTGCTGTGACACAAGAAGTTAAGACAGCTACTTTTGTTAATCATTTAACAAAAAAATTGATGCTCTTTATCCTATTCAAATTATTGGAAGGAGGTTCAGAATTTAAAGGTAAGAAGCCATCTTGAGTGTCATGCCAAATACCTTTGGATTCATGTTAGTTCTAAAATTTACAGTGGTAGTCATTATAATTAGGAAGTAGTTTAATGACACTTGCAGTGCATTGGGGCATAATTCTAACACCTCTCTGGATGTTTTAAGGTTATATAGTAAGCTTATGAATTTCAAGAATGCTGCTCTGCTGAGCATTGATGTGGTAGATACTGAAGATAAAATTACCCATAGTCTGAGGTCAATATTTCTATTTTGGTCAAGCTTCAAGAGTGGCATATATAGCTTGATCACACTAACCATTTTTGTCCTGGGAATATTTTATTCCTGCCCAGCATGTTAAAGCTTGTTTTTAATAACATCAGCATGTTGGCAGCCAAAGTACGTGGCTTGAACCTGAAAATGGACTTCCAGACAGAGTTATTAAATTAACGGGTTGGCAAGCCAAGGACTGGTAAGATTCTGCACAGAGCCTTCCCAACCTAAGACAGAAGTGCATTGCTTTGGATAATGCATATTCCATGATGGGTAAGGAAGGCATTCTTGTCAGAAAGATCTAAGACAGATTCAGTCTTGTTAATGAAATTAAAAAGGGGGAGAGGCAGTGAGCTTTTGGGGCTGCTTCGGAAGAATCTGATGTGGGCCAAGGACAAGGAAATGGGCTGCTTGGCAGGAATATGACATTGACCAAGGACAAGGAAGTAGGCTTCAGGCAGGACTTTGACATTAGGCTAGAAAAAAGAAATAATTGCAGGTAGAAATCTAAATCTTAGGCTAGAAAAAAAGAAATAATTTCAGGCAGGAATCTAAATTTTATGCTAGAACAAGGAAGTAGGCTTCAGACATGAGAATGACTTTGGGCTAGAACAGGGAAGTAGGCTCAGATATTTTAGTTATCCGGAGAAGTCCTTAGAAACAGTGATCATTCACTGTTTCTTAGAACAGAAACATTCACGTAATTGTGTTTAATGCCTTGCCTGTTCTTTGACTATTTGTGTTTATTGTCTTGCTTGTTCCTTGACTATTTGCATCTATTGTATTGCTAGTTCCTCAAACTAGAAGTGACCTTAATACATGCATGTAATTAAAATGGTACAAAGCAAAAAGGAGGAGGGTGGATGGGATAAGGGGTTCTAGGGAGGGGAAATGGGGAAAGGGATGACATCTGAAATGTAAATAAATAAAATATCCAATAAAAAGTAAAAATACCAGTGGAAAAAATAAAATTAATGAATATAACATTTCAAGTGAAAGACCTGTTTTTCTTATTTCCTAAACTCCATAGCATTGTACATAGCTGTTGGTGAAATACACAAGCAAACCTCTGTTACTTTAAGAGGGAAAACGTAAAAAAGATTCAACCATTGGTATGAAACAAAACACAATGATCATAAAAGATAAAGAATGATTGACCAAGGAATTGAAAACATATTTTATCTATCTGTGACAGACCCTGGATAATTAAGGGTGTTATGTACTTTCAAAACAATGCCCAAGAATGGAGTCCTGTGAGGAGAATTGTGAGTGGTTGTAAGAAAACTCCTAGAAACCAAGACAATAGTTTTATGATGTCAGTTTCTACAAAAACAGACTTTTTCATCAGTTACACTTTTGTGCCCTTCCCAGATATAGCTGATACTTCATTACAACAGGTTACTGTTATTTGTTTATATGCTTCTATGGAAAAGCATGTGTGTGTGTGTGTGTGTGTGTGTAAGCTTGTCCTTGTGATTGTATACATCTTGAAATCATGAGAGCTTTATACAGGTGACTTTTTTTCTTTTTTTAATGGATATTTTATTTATTTACATTTCAGATGTTAACCTTTTTCCCCATTCTCCCCCCCTAAGTCCCCTATCCCATTCCATCC
Source organism: Mastomys natalensis (assembly GCA_021653895.1). NCBI lineage: Eukaryota > Metazoa > Chordata > Mammalia > Rodentia > Muridae > Mastomys > Mastomys natalensis. The sequence continues at coordinate 387,136 of JAJTUV010000460.1, forward strand.
CTCCTCCTCCTTTTTGCTTTTATGCCATTTTAATTTCATTAATACTCAGAGTATAAAATGTCTGATTGTATGAATAACATCAGCTATTTCTTAAGACTGTAGTCTGCTTTATTTTTAGGCTGCATTTTCACAGAGTCTGCAACCTTTAGAGTGGTAAACATTGCATAATACTATGCGTAGTTAAGTGGTTTGCATAAACACTGAGAAAATAGAAAAAAATAAAGAAAAACATTAAAGAATGTCTCCCAAACATAACAAAACACAAAGAATGCATGAAAAAATGCAAAGCAGAAGACTGGACACTGAAGGGAAGAATCAAAGGATGGTCCAGTAGCTGAAAAGCAAGAGGAAAAGTTAAAAAAAAATTAAAACAGGCTACAATACTAAATAATTGTTATTTTCAGGTTAAATTAGATTTGTTCAAAATATACACCATATAGTTGAAGGTTATCACTGAAGTTTTTAGAAGTATAATTGCCATGCTTAAGAGACAAGGAAGAGAAAGTGTATGTAATGATATTAAATGTTTGCTTTAGAAAAAGAGGACAAAGCCAGGCACTGGTAGCAGACGCCTTTAATCCCAGTACTTGGGAGGCAGAGGCAGGTTGGTCTCTAAGTTTAGGGTCAGTGTGGCCTACAAAGTGAGTTCCAGGAGAGCCAGGGCTACACAATGAAGTCTGTCTTGAAAAAGCAAAACACAACCAAACATCAACAACAAAACAATATTGACAAAAACAAAGAGGAATAAAAGAATATAAAAATAAATGCTACTTTGAGAAAACAACTGTAAATAAATTATTAAACTACATCCTTGCCAGCTTAAGGCAATACTATAAATACAATTAAAATGCAAGAAATGGTTAGAGTCAAACAGCTTGTCAGATAGATGAAAAGTTCAGCCATGTGTATAAAGCTCATTTTATAGAGTCAGATTGAAATTAACAGGAAGAGAGAAAATTTACTATTTCACCTTGACTAAAATAATCCAGAAGTAATTTTATTACCTTTAAATGGAGTAAACTTCCAACCAGGAATTTTATCCCTTAAAAATATAAGAAGCAAGTTGTTGAAGTAGCTGTAAGTATCTGGAAGTCACATAACCACAAAACCAGCAGCATTGTGTGTAATGCCGGAACTGATAGAATGCTCTAGAAAAGTAGATATATCTGCTACGATGGTTTGGAACACACCATTTTCTACATCAGTAACTGACAGAAAAAACATGTAGAATAACATAGAAATTAACAGGAAAAAAATCAATTTTTTTTTCTAATTGACATGAGTAAGGTAACCTATTAGGCAATAGCACCTTCTGAAGTCTGAGTGGGACATTTTCTAATGTGGATAATATTTAGTTAGTTAATAGTGCAAACACATTTTGCCAACCTTAGAAAAATTAAAACCAGAGTATATTCTCAGTATCAGTAGAATTAAACTATAAAGAAAAACAGAATAATATTTGATAATATTTTAATTTAAAGTTAAATATGTTTGTTATTCATGTGCACATCTAAGAAAGTATTTTAGAAGTAAATTTAAAAATATTTTTGGTTAAACTAAAATAACACATATAATTTAGAGCATATAAGAGGGGGAGGCAGGGAGATCACGGGGATATGGCCAGCTGTGTTTACGTAAAAAATTTGAGGTCAGCTGGATCTGTGTGAAAACCATCACATGAAGAAAAAATGCATATCAAAGTTTGTGAGATGCAACAAGAGCAGTTGTTTGAGAGAAATTTGTAGTATAGGTGTTTATTTCTGAGAAGAAGAAAAACTTAATATCAGTAATGCAAGCTTCCAATTAGGAAGCTACAGAGAACACATTAATACTAAGGTAATTTGAGAATTTAATTGTTAATTATTTCTTGATAAAGCAATACATTGAATAAAAAGATAAAAGAAAGAAAAAGAGACATGGAAAAGTGTTTTTGTTTGATATTTGTTTGTTTGGGAAGCAAGGTAATAAATGACTGTTTCCAGTTAATTGGCTAAGGTTGAAAGTAAGTCATTCACACAAGTAAGCAATTCTAGAATTGAAAGAACAGTCCCAGTACCGGTCTCCTTTGAGCAACAAAAGGATTATCAAATTTATTTATAATATATATATAATATACTATACTATACTATAATATAATATAATATAATATAATATAATAAATATTACATATAAACTAATTTGATTATTTAGATTAAACAGACTAACTTCCTCAAACACGCAAACTACCAGAAATAGGTAATCCAAGCACTTCCACATATCGAAAGACATTGAATAATGTAAAGGGCTAATCAAGATGAACTCACTGAATAATGTCAAATTTAAGGACGATATAACGCCAGGGTGAGTGTGTGCATGTGTGTGTTTCTGAAAACAGAAGCAGACGAAATAAATATCTTTTAACTTATTCAGGGAAGCTAACATTACATTCTCCCCAAAGTAAATAAGTACATTATAAAACAGTAAATCTATAATTTACTATCTTTCATGAATACTGATGTAAATATCCTCAAAAAATGTTGAAATTACATTTAAAATGTTCCTAAACATTATATTTCCATAGGTAAGTAGAACTGATGATCAAGGGGTCTAAAATTCAGGGTGTGTCAAATACTTCCGGTAGACTTTTCTTGGGTTTTTAAGTGGATTTATAATTGGAAGCTAAATGTCCTTTATCAGGTATATATTTTGAAAATATTTTCCCATCGTCTGCATTTTGTCCCTCATTCTCTTACTTTGCCAGCTTGTTTCACTTTAAAATTCCTTTTACATACCATTCTGAATTTTCACTTTGGATTACCCACAGCTGGGAAAGACAAGTTATGCTACACATTCTGGAGGGCATACATAATTTTTTAAATTTATCTGAATTAACACATTTTAGTATACCTGAACTTTATGAAATACCATATGGAATTAAGTATATGTACTAATCTTAAGGGTTGTGAGTAGCACAAAAGAAAATAAAAGCTATATAGCTTACAAGTAATAGGAATAATATGAAAATATAGCAAAGCCAGAAAACTAGGTATGTCAGACTAAAACTCTTTTTCAGAAAATAGATTTACAGAATATTAAAAATAGAACACAAATAAAATTACATCAATAACATGAAGGTATTCATTAAATAAAAATATTGACTCACATACTGTTCTTAAAATGTAGATAGTTTAAGAATGCCTATAAAAATGCAGAAACAAAAGTCACTGCCATGTAAAAACCACACTTCAAGTTTAAATACATCCATCAAATTGAATCAAAAGGGTAGAATAATATATAACCGGAATGTACTAATCAAAAGAAAGAAATTGAAGAATGTTGTTATCTGAAAAATGTGGAATTCAAAGCAAATGCTTTCTATGAAAAGAAATATTCCCTTTTGATAAAAATAATACTATGTCAAGGTGCAATGATATTCATGAACTTTCTGTAGGAACACAGTTACAGTATACGGAAGAAAACATTTATCAAAATCAAAAAGAAATCAACAGTATCAAATGCTTTTCATCCTGGGTTAATATTGGAGAAATGAACTATGTGAATAGGTTAGTAGTAGGACGATTGTCTAACATGCACAAAACCTTGGGTTCAATTTCTAGCACCATAACCGACCAACCAACAAAACAACCAACCAAAAAACCAAGCCAAGTAGAAGAAAGAAATGACAGGAGCTAAATTGTTATGCAGAAGTTGTAAAATTTAATGTATATTGTAGAAGCTCATGGTACGCAAATATTTTTATATATTTACATGTATGCCTGTGGATATATATGAATATAATAAAATTAATGTTTTTCTTCAAACAGAAATATTTGCTATGCACTAGAGTAGAATATGATTCTGGTTGTTCACTCAGCAAGTTGAAGTTCATACTACCAGGTCTTGCTTTCTAGCTAAACAGAAGTAGAGTTTTTCAGTTTGAAGAAGAAAGTGAAAGGAATTTAATAAGGTGGAGTCATGGAGTCCCTTGTAGGTCATGTGCAGACAGGATAGAGTTAGTAAAGCTGCTGCTTAAAGTTGGAAGACAGTGGATGCTTTTGTGCTAATGAGATAAAACTAGATAAGGTTAAAGTCAAAAGTCAACAAATAGTTAAAAGTACTCAGCTTCTTAGAGAGGCAGAATAATGATATCTCAGGGTTTTTAGACTTTGTGTGGCTTTTGATAGGGACAAATATATTTAAATGACACCAGAACTCCCAAGACTTGAGAAAATGTAGCTTGCTTTTCATCTGAGAAGGAACTAACTTCCAGACTGTATAAAGTACACAAGAAGGTAAACTTCAAAAATATAATCAACAAATAGGCAAAATGCATATATATATATATCTCTAAAAAGATGAATATTTGTCCAGTAAGTATGTGAAAAAGGGATACATAAAGGATAGGATGAGTGAAGGAAGCAGAAAGACCAGAGAAAATAAGAGAGGGCACAGAGGAGGTGAATATTATTAGAACACACTGTATGCATAAATGAAACTGTAATGAAAACCTTCAGATTTTACAATTCACTATGCTTACTCAAAGAGGACAAGACTACCTTATTAAAATTGAGATTGTAAATTACATAATTTAAATCACATGGAAAGTGAAAAATTTTATTTATAAATAATATGTAACATTTTTAGTATTATGGATAAAAAATTCATTTTTGGTTATATAATTACTTCATTAATTTTGTCAATGAATTTTTATCACACTGTTACAGTCAATGATAAATCACTTACCAAAGGTGTAAAGACCATCAGAAACAAACATGAAATATTTGGTTGCAGATAAACAGGAAAATAGAGGAGTGATAATGTGATATTCATTTTAAAGAAATATTTGATACATTTTTTTCTAAGAAAATAAAAATGAGACATAATGCAGGATCAAATTAATGAGATATTGATTACTACTTAAATCTTGAGGATTCTAGAATTACATTTCAATTATTTTTTTCTTTTTCTTTTTCTTTTTGTATTCTTTTCTTTTCTTTGGTCTTCATATTAGTTTACCTACATGGATAAAATACTGAGCTGAGAATTCTCTGAGCCAGGCTGCTTTTCAATATAAAGAGATGACTGTGGGGAGAAAGATTATGAACAAAAGATCTAGAAGGATGGATTCTATGATCCACCCTTGGTGCCGTTGTTTCTATTTATCTCCCCTTTCCTCCTTCTTTTTTTCCTTTTTCTCCTCCTTCTCATTAAAGTACAGGATAATATCTAGATATGTTTTTAAATTAATTTTTAGAAAGTTCATACAGTGAATTTTCTCCTTATTCATCCTTCTCCCAGTTCCTCCAAGGCTCACATCCCCTTCCTACACACCTGAGTCTATCCCCTATCAAGTTCAGTGGTTGTTACGCACATGCTTGTAAATTTGGCCTTGAAGTGGAGCTTGTTTGGAAGATCAGAGACAATCTAAAAATGGCCTGTTTTTCCTTCCTAAAGAACCACCAATTGCCAATAACTACTCAATTGGAGGTGATACTTCATGCCCACCTCCCCTCTACATGTTGTGATTTGTTCTGATGTGTCTTTACTGTTCCATGCATGCTTTCATAACCACTGTTGTATGTGTATGCAGTTACCATGTTATAACTGGAGCATGCTGTATCATTGTATTTATTTACTATGTCTTATTCTTACAGTATTTTCTACACCTTCTTCCACAAAAGACTCTTGAATCTTTGGAGGATACAGTTCATGTTAGACATTTAATTTAATGCTGAGAACACTGACTGACTTCTCTTATTCTCTGCAACTTTGACAGCTGTATCTTTGTTAAACATCATCTACTGCAAACAGTACTCTGTTGAGCGTTGAATGGTATATTAATCTATGCAGACTAATAACTCATTAGTCATCAGTTTAATACTATGCCCATTTAGAAGAATAATACTAGGAAGCTATTCTCCATGGCCTATGACTTGTGTAGCCATAGTTTCTTGGCTAATGATAGTGCCAGGTGTGGGTTTCATTGTGTGGACCAGAATTTAAACAAAATCAGAAAGAAGGTGATTACTCTTTTGATGTTTGAGCAACCAGTACACCAGTGTGCATGTCTTGAAATGCCAGTATTTATTTTTAGCTCACAGGGTTCTAGGTAAAAGTCATAATTACTTTTCTGTTCTATAGTATAAACAGAAACTTTCATCAATATCAAAGCAGGTATAAAGCTTCCAGGTCAATACCAGTTTAATATCTCTGTGTTCTATGACTCAAAAATGTGGTTTCTTTAGCTATAGGCTCTTAATGCCAAAAAATAAACATCCACAAAACCAAGAACTGAGCTAAAAATGGTACACAAAACTAAATAGAGAGTTTTCAAAGATGAAGTATAAATGTCTGAGAGCAGTTTTAAAAATGTTTAACATTCTTAGACATCAACAAAATCTACTTTGAAATTTCATCTGACCTGTGTCAGAATGATTAATGGATATTGATGAAGAAGAAGGAGGAAGAGGAGGAAGAGAAGAGGAGGAGGTGGGGAGGAGGAGAGGAAGAAGGAGAGAAGGAAGAAGAAGAAGAAGAAGAAGAAGAAGAAGAAGAAGAAGAAGAAGAAGAAGAAGAAGAAGAAGAAGAAGAAGAAGAAGAAGGTGTATGGATGTGGGAAAATAGGAACACTTTATCAGTGATAGTGGGCATAAAAACTGGTGCAACCATTATGAAAATAGTGTGGAGTTTTCTCAATAAATTAAAAATAGATCCAACTATAGCACTCTTGGGTACACACCCAGAAAAATCTATTCTTTACTTGCTCATCCATGTCTATTCATGATCTATTAACAATAGCCAACAAACAGAAACAGCCTACATGTCCATTACATAATAAATGGATAATGAAAATGTGGTTTGCTTACACAATGGAATATTAACCAGATATTAAGAAAAACAAAATCATGAAATAACAGGTAAATGGATGGACAGGAAACAATTATTCTGAATGAGATAACCTGGGCCCAAGATGATGAATTTGTATGTTTTTCTCATTTGTGCATATTATTTTTGAATCTTCAGATAAGTATTTTCCTTTGGAATTCCCACAAAGATAAGGAAATTATTATGAACCATGGGGGTGGAGCCTTTGAGAGAAGAGAGATAAAAAGAGTGGTATAAATGTTTAGAGTTGATTAAACGTGGAGGGTTAAATTGAGGTGGAGAATAAGAGGGCAGGGGAGAAGAAAAAGTACGAGGAGGGATAAATAACTTTTAGGAACCCTTAAAATATTCATGATGAAGCCTACCTATGATTGTAGAAGCTTCTCAAAAACATGTATGTTCAAATGAGAGTGCTTAAGCATATGTATGTATGAATATATAAAAATAGTGAAAACATAGTTACCACCTAACAGAACAATACCTGTCTAGCACTATATGTTAACAAATGTAAGACCTAGTACTAATAATGGATTTCTTCTTTTGGAATTGCTGGCCAGTGAGCTGACATAGACTTCAAAAATTAGAGTTTATTAACTATGCTATTGATTATCTAAAATGATAACATGCTCCACTATGTTTATAGCGGCCTTATTCATAATAGCCAGAAGCTGGAAAGAACCCAGATGTCCTTCAACAGAAGAATGGATACAGAAAATGTGGTACATTTACATAATGGAGTACTACTCAGCCATTAAAAATAATGAGCTCATGAAATTCTTAGACAAATGGATGGAGCTAGAAAATATCATCCTGAGTGAGATGACCCAATCACAAAAGAACACACATGGTATGCACTCACTGATAAGCGGATATTAGCCCCAAAAACACAATACCTAAGATGCAACGCATAAACCTCATGAAACTCAAGAAGAAGGAGGAAGACCAAAGTGAGGGTCTTTTGTCCTTTTTAGAACGAGTATCAAAAGATTCAACCAGAGCTCCCAGGATCTAAACCTCCAGCCTGAGAACAGACAGGGGCAAGCTGTCCTCTGAGAGGCTCTAACCAGCAGCTGACTCAGACAGATACAGACATCCAGAGCCAAACAGTGGATGGAGCTTGAGGACTCTTAAAGAAGAATAGGTGGAAGGATTGTGGGCCCTAAGAGATAGGAACTGCACAGGAAGATCAACAGAGTAAATGAACCTGAACCCTTGGAGCTCTCAGAGACTCAAACACCAACCGTGGAGCATACCTAGTCTACACAGATCTACCTCCATGGGCTGAACCTAGGCCTCCCTGCACATATGTTGTAAATGTGCAGCTTGGTTTTTCATGTAGGTCTCAAACATCTGGAGAGGGGGCTATCCCAAAACATGCAGCCTGTATATGGAGTACGTCTTCTTAAAAAAAAAAAAAAAAAAAAAAACAGTTGTTCAGTTATTCATGGAATATTATTTTTTTATATCTCTTGTATTCAGTTTGCAACTACTTCATTGAGAATTTTTGTATTATACTCATGAGGGATACTGGATTATAATTTATATATTTTTGTTGGGTTTACACTTGATTTCACTATTTCAATATTATTTGCTTTGTGAAGGAGCTTATTGTGGTTCTGAATTTTTTTAAACATAACTCAAAAAGTATTGCTTGTTTGAAGGTCTATAGAATTCTTGTATAAGTATATCTGACCCTGGTATTTTGCTTGTTTGTTTCTTTTCATTTTATTCTGTTTGAATGCTTTTTAAATTTTTTTGATTTGCTGAAAATAAAAAATAAAAAAAAAACAAACAAACAAAAAAAGAACCTTTCTGAATGGCTTTTGTCGGATATGAGGACAAATCAAGGGGGTTGGGGAGGAAAGAAGAGAGAGAAGTAGGAAAAAGGAGGGATAGAGACATTGGAGGAGGTGGCTGAGGAGGAGATCAATGCAGTTAAAGTGGAAATATCTACAGCAGTTAGATTAATTTTTCCTGGTTAAGTTCTGATTGTTGAAATCTCAGGCATGGCACTATACAGAAGTCGTCTAAGAAAGCTGACATGAGTCAACTCAGTGAAGCATCCTACTGACTGGACTTGCTTATGCTCAGCACTACATTGCCTGTTTACCTCTAATGTAAAAACTCCTCCCCCAGCTCATCTCTTTTCTGCTGACTAGAAGCTTTGAATCTTGCTCCTTTGAAATAGAATAAAGTTTAAGGAACAGACAAGACTCACCTTTTGCATTTGACCAGCTGGTGTTAAAATTATCCCAGAGCTATAGTTAGATATCTCTTGAAGTCTTTCATGGATGAACAATGAAGTGGGAAGTGCAGAAAAAGAAGAGAAAGGTGATAACATTGTAAAAGGAATTTGAATTGAAAGTGAATTGAGATACAAAGAGCTGACTGGAGAGCGCTTGCCACTGTCCCATCTGAAAGACTCTAGATGTCATCCAGCACCCAGAAAAGGGCACTTTGATCAAACAAATGAGGGATTAAATGTGAAAGTAAGGGTAAAGTCTCCCCAGAAGACATTAGAGGTTTCCTGGAAACATTTTGGAGCATCAGTACAATTAATACATATTAATGAAAATGAAAGCCAGTACTGGAAATGTATAAACAATAAAATGCTGTCATTCATTCAAATGTAGAAAGAAGTATAAAAATCCACCAAAGCATAAAAGAATATTCATTTTGCTAAACTATGTGATGAAAAGATTATAAATAGTCTTTAAACTGTGCTTGGTAAGTCCTTTATACAGAAAGAAAACGTGAATTCACAGTATAATTATTAATCACAGTGGGCAAAGTACATTTACTATCTCTTTTTCTATGAATTTGAAGATGATTTTAAGGGAATCTTCATGGATTGCAGAGTAGAGAATCAAAGACCTTGGGACAATTATAGTTTTTCCCATGTAATTATTGAAGATATTTCTGCGTAGCTTTAGTTGATAGGGCACACATCACTGTGCAAAGCTACACTGTGTGAAATAAGCAATTTAAGTTCTTTCTGAAGTAAAGGCTATTTTATCTAATAATGTTGGAGCTAAACATGTCAGAAACTCTGATTAATTGGTGTTTGACTCAGAGGGCTCATTTAGTGCAGCATGAGATGAGTATTCAAGAGGCACACCTCTGAAGTCCATAACACCTGCTGTGCATGGCAGCCAGCTGTGCATGGCAACTAGACTGCTCACATCCACGTTGCCCAAAGTTCTCTTCATGAATATTTTGGTGGTCAGTATTGTGGCAGAGATAGTGTGGAAGGATACGTAAAGCTGGGAGATATTTTGGGGGTGGTTTGCAAACCTAGCTCAGTGGAAACTCCCTGAAATCTATGAAGGTGGTTATGACAGGACTTCTAGTAATGATACAGGGTCTTAACTGGCCATCTCTTGTCACCAGGCCAGGTTTAGAGTGGTGAGACTAGGTTGTTTTCAATTGACTTGTTGGCTAATGCAGTTACATCGGAAATCTTCAAACAATCAAGGCTGTTCTAAGACAAGCATTGCTCTCTCCAAGATGACAGTAGGGCACTAGTGGTAGGACAAACCCCACATAATTCACGTGAACAAGTAGAGCTGGTTGGTATTTACGTGGAGTCTTCAGCCCTACATTCTGATATCTTTGGTGGAAGAAGGTACTTTGCAGGCTGCCAAAAAAAGAAATGTGAAGCATCAACCCAGCCACAAAACCTTTGACCTACATTTTGTCTTGCCTGCAAAACATTCTAGGCCAATAGTGACACCGAATTTGTGGGAGTAGCAACCAATGTCTGATTTGGCTTAAGGCTTACTCCATGAAGAAGAACCCATACTTGATGTTAGAGTAACCAGGAACCAGAGGCTTGATAGCCAGTTAGCCCAGAGAACAAGGGTAAAACCAAATGAGATTGACATAAGAAAATTATCAAAAAATGACTCCTAATGATATCCTTCTGCATTCATAGATCAGTGACTTATCCTGTCATCATCAGAGCTGTCCTCTGGCAAAAGACGGGAGCAGATGCAGTGACTCACATCCAGACTTTAAGGGGAGACAGAATCTAAATGAGAGGTCTCTATCATCCTTTCTTGCAGAGCCCAGGGAATCCTGTGGAAGAATAAGCAGAAATACGTTAAGAGCAAGACAGGATGGAGGACACCAGGAGAACAAGGCCCTCTGAATCAAAGAAGTCAGACGCACATGAGCTCACAGAGACTGAAGCAGCAAGCAAAGGGATCACATGAGTCTACCCTGGGTCCTCTACTACTAGCTTAGTATTTTTACTGTACTCCTGATAGTGAGAACAAGTGGGTGTCTGAATTTATTGCTTATTCTTGGGACTCTTTTCCTCCTGTTGGGTTGCCATACCCAACTTCTAGACCATAGTTTTGTTTCATCTTATACTTTATTTGGTCATGTCTAGTTGTTATCTCTTAGATACCATGTTTTTCTGATGAGAGAAAGTGGATTGTAGAAAAGAAGAGGTGGGGAGGAACTGGGAGGAGTAGAAGGAGGGGAAACTAAATCAGGGCATATTGAATGAGAAAAGAAATCAATTTTCAATAAGATGAAAATTAAAAAATGACAATCAAGTTCACCTATGGGTTAAAGCTAATTGTAATAAATAAGTAGATACTGAAGTATCTATTTTAGTGAATTCCATAAAGACCATTATTTAATTTGGTATGGTATTAAGGACATGGTTGTAGTAGAAGAAATTATTTAAATCCCAAATTTGCCGCGGTAAATCTCCTACCTGAATGAGACCAGTCAAAGAAAAAACAACTCAATAATTATGGTATAAATTCATGCCTAGATTGGGCAGATTTACCCTACTACTACTCTAATCCCCAGCTATGAGATCCCTTATAACTTGCGGTTTATCCAGGCGCATGGTTATCCTGCTCCAGCTCCTCTCATCGCTTCCTTCTACTGCCTCTACTTCTCTCCTTCTTCTTCTGCTTCTGCCTCCTTTTATATCGAATTCCTCTCACTCTCTCCTCCCCTAAGCCTTTTCCTCCACCTCCCCTTCTACTGCCCAATCACTGGTCTAGCATTTATTTTACAAGTTATAATTGGACAGAAGGTTTACAAGACATCACCTGTGGACTGATTCAATCCTTCTCTGCAGTCCTCCCAGGAGGGTAGAACTAGGATCAAAATACAAGACGAGGCTATCCACAACACATGGTCGTGGGTAAAAGGGCAAAAAAAAAAAAGAAAGTAAAATTAACTTGCTTTATAAACATGCGTTGACCATTAAGTTTTATTTATTTGGAGAAACTAAAAAATATTTAAATATAACTTTAAATTTCTTCCCAAAAGTCAAAAATAGCATATAACTACATTTTGAAACAAAAATTTTAAATCATGACTTCAAATTATCTAAGCATTATAATTAGCACAGAAAATATTTTTACTTGGTACATATCTACTTCTTTTTTCTTGTTTAATTATATCTGTTTCAAATAAGAAGCTACTCTTTTCATTATATTAAATGGAGATTAATAGTTTTTGAATCATTCATACATGCACATATGTATAAAATTTTAGTAGAATTATTCTATAGTTGCTAAAATTCTTTATATATTTATGTTGTGCAAAGAATGTTATTATTGACTTCATATTTAAATTTACAAATGTTTTCATTTGTAATAAGTTCTCTTGTATTATCTTCTTCCATAGCAACTGACATTGAAATCAAAACCTTGCAACACTTTCTCATTTTCAAAATTTTTTACAGTTTAATTGTAAGGAAGAGCCTTTAAAATTCATGGTATATTATTTGTTATTACTCTTATATAGGCAATCACTTCATCCAAACAAAGAATTATACTTAAACAGAGAGGTCATAAGAAGTTATATGAGGCTTGAGAAAAAGGGGTAAAGGGAGGGAGAAAGGTGAGTAAGAGACAGAGTAAGAGACAAAATTTCCTTAAAATTTTGGATTATTAATATGTTAGTAAAATATAAACATTCAAAATAGCTATAATTTTTAAATCACATTTACAATATCACTCATAATAATGACATGAACTGATTGGTTTTCTATTTTAAATATCTATGCTATTTATAAAAGTTTATGATATTTCAACCCTTGAAGAGATTCTTATGCTAGTTGAACAAATCAATTATAGTCATAGTTTTGTTTTTAGTCGAAAGAAAATTAGCTACTAATTTAGAAGAATGTTCTATCCAAATGAAAATTTATAATTTACAGCACAAAGTGATAAGCAGACACATTAGAACCCTTGCCTATTAAATTGTGAATTATCATTGCAGATTTGTTAAAAAAAATAATAGACATTATGTTTTGATTTGTTTTGTTCAGCAGTTTGCTTTCTAGTTTTTGTATTGTGTTCATTCTGGTTTGGAGAGAAGAGTGTACATGTCAGTAAACATTTTGTCAATGCTTCATGTTCATAACAATATTTTATGAGAATTGGGAATTTTGTACTTAATTTTTGAGCTATGCTCCCATTTTTTTTCAGCTCTCATTGCTGCCAGATTTCATTACAACTCATTACATTCTATTCCAACATGAAAACGCAAACTCAAGAAGTAACAAAGATTTACGCCAATTGATAAATCAAAAGGAATTTGTAATACTAGGGTCCAACATTTTTCACATGATGTGTACAAAGGTTCTATTCGTACTTGATCAACTGTGTATACTTCATGTACTACTGGAGATAAATTACCAACTCTCCTCATGACCAGCTGTGGCCCTAATAGTGTCAGGCACTCAGAAGCCCAGTACTTTCCCATGAGCACCTGATGCTAGAATATTTTGGTAGCCTCTGCACTGTCAAGTCCTAATTTATTCCATTTTAGCAACCTTTTGTACTCTGTCTGAAATGTAGGTATTATATATGCCTGGAAAGTTGCAAGCAAAGGCAGCTTAATATCTTGTGATCTTTCTTCAGATATAATAACATGTTAACATGAGACAACTTCTCAAAACAATATGTAGTTAAAGTGATGGGCGTATAAGGAAAAACAGCAGTGTTAGTGAAAAATAACAGGATGTGTGATTTAGAACGAAGACCAGATGATAGTATGATGAAGTATTCCTCAAAAAATATAAAATATTTTCCCAAATGTAAAGGGTAGAATTGAGGTAAAAACATTAGGAATGATAGAAACGTATTTGCTATACAAAATATTACATTGCAAAATGAAGATCTACCATGCACCTCTATATACACAGAGAACAAGTTCAAAATAAAATTTAAAGAGAACATGAATAATAAAATAGTCGGAAACACTGAGAAAAATGGAAGCTGCTTCTCAAGCTTAAAACCAGCTTGACTGGTGCTTAGGAGATATTTCAGCATGCAATATAGCCTTTGCCATGAAAACTTGACCACTTCCGTTTGATGTAAGAGGCCTGAGTATTCCAGCATTTCTTCAAGGAGATGGAAGAGATATGAGATTTATCTGGGAGCTTGCAGGCTACCTAGCTTTGTGAATACAGTGAAGTCAAATAAAAAACTAGAGAGACTGTGCTTTAGCAGGGTGGGAAGTGACTCTCAATGTAGCACAGGACTACACTCACCCACAGATCCAAACACAACACACACAACACACACACACACACACACACACACACAGACACACACACACACACACACACACACACACACACACATTCACACATACACATATACATACACACACATGAATATAATTTTTTTAAAAGAAAGAGATGAAGTTAACAAAGGTTGTAGATATACATTAATAAAAAAGGTGAGAGAAGGCCCAAACAGTAATTAATCATTAAGGTACTAAATGGACTGACATTTCTTAATGAAAATTCATGTTCAAAATATTAAGAAAATTAGAATATATGCTAACTCATGAGGATTTATCACATATTAAATAATTTGAAGAATATATCAAATTACTTTGATGATTTGGTTAGAGACTGGGTGAGTTATTTTAAAAGCATCTCCTCTGTTTTTTTTTTTTTTTTTTTTTTGATTTATTGTTACATAATGCATGGCATTCATACTCAGATTAAACATTAGGTTACCATTTTACTTTTATATGTAAAGGATCAGTATTGCCATTTTGATACACACAGACATCAGAGAAGATATGCAACTTCATATTTTCTGTGTCATACTTTGGTTGTAAATAATGAATCCAATTTTTGCAGATATTTGCACCCAACCAATAGACAGAAGTTGATGACCCCTGTGGTTGAATTAGGGAAAGGCTGGAAGAAGCTGGGGAAGAGGGAACCTTATAGGAGGACCAGCAGTTTCCATGGACCCCTGGGATCTCTCAGACACTTAGCCACCAACCAAGTAGCATACCCCAGCTGATATGAGGTTGCTAACACATATATAGCAGAGGACTGCTGGGTCTAGGTTCAGTCGTAGAATATACACTTAACAGTCAAGAGACTTGGGGCCCCAGGTACTGGTGATGTCTTGTGTGTTTGTGGGGAGAGGACATTCTCTTGGAGATGGGGAGGAGGTATGGTATATGAAACAATTGGAAGGTGGACCAGGAGGAGGATAAATTCTTGACTGTAAATAGGATTAAAGAATAAAAAAAATATTAAAAAATGTTCATGTTTCTACAAACATTCTCTAAGATCTCTTGTGTTGTCTTATGAGTTTTAGTATAGGTTTTCACAAGCAGGAGGAATGGAATAGCATCCCAAAACCTATGGTTAAAGAAACCTTGGTTATTTCTGTCTCTCTGCCTTCGATTTAGATTTGTTTTTATCATGATAACATGCCTGAGCTGATACTTGATAAGGTGGAAAGTCTCCTGGCAAATAGGAGTTGAGCTAATCATCTACTAATCTCATAGATAAGAGAGATATCATACAACTAAATACTTGGCTTAATAGTGAGCACAGTCTAGACTAGGGGAGCTGTCTAGACTCTTGGAAGTACTATTGAGCAATCCTCAAATATTCTCATGATGAGCCACGGAGTCTGAGATGTTCACAGATTCCCCAAGACACAAATCGATACTTGACAAAAGGTGCTGTGATTATATACATTTAATAGAAACTTGAATTTTTGTGGTGCTGATTTTGTGACTTTTGGAAACGTTTCAAACTGTTATCCAGGACTAAAAGCTTGGTAAAGGAACTGTAATTGGAACCTGGAAAAAATGATGATGCACATAAAGTTTTTACAAAATAATTGACCAGATCATTGCCTGCAGTAACTTGGAAGATGGAAAGGGTGTCTAATGAACTTTTGGATTGGCCTAAGGAGGTCTCTAGGCAGAATGTTGGGAGAGTCAGCTGGATTTTCCTAATTGTGTAGTGTGTGTCAAGAAAGTGATGAATTAATGAAAAGCTGTCCAGTTCCTAAGCAGAATTTAAGCGGGATATGAGAGAGCTACACTTAATGGATTGAAAACTAAAGCAGCTGTAATTTTTAGTCCCTCAAGTCAAAATAAGATTGTCAAAATCAAGTATTGCCCAAGAGCATAGACTGAAATGGTTCTTACTCTTTGTAAAACTTGTCAAAGAATTAAGCAGTTTGTCTCACATACTCTGGCTGACAAAATCGGTTGTAGCAATAAGAGGAATCGCACATGGAGGTCTGATATGTTATAAATGAAGATGATTTAAAAGAATATTTGAAAAAATATGGATATAAATCAAATTGTGGAAGGTCCACAAAAGTCTTCAAGTGATTATATGGACAAAGGTAGTATATTTTGGATGCCAGAGATTGGGATTATGTAAAGTACAGAGGACAACAGAAGTCTATCCGTACATGAATGGAAGGTTTGATAAGAGAAAATATTCACGGGATGTAGTTTTATTGAGCTCTTTGGAGCAGGAGAGGTGGAGAAGGAAACCATGTGTGACTGGAGAATCATAGAAAACAATGGACTAGGGAACCTGACCTAGAAAGTAGAGGACAGGCCAAGTCCTGGGACATTCTGTTCTTCCTGAAGCAGGTCACCTAGTTATTCATGTCCAGATGGTCTTCAGAGTTTTTAAGTCAGAGAGGTTTCTATGTGTCTCACATTCTGTATCTTTATAAAGGAAATCCTATTTAATGCCACTTTTTCCACATTTTTTTTTTGCCCTTGTAACCTAGGCAGTAATGGCAGGGTACACATAACTTCTTGTCTTAGACCATAAGTCTCTCAGCCAAAAAGTGTTGTCTCTGAAAAGATTTATATAAATTTCTGGATTTAGAAGTTTATATATAGTGGGCTTTGAGGGTAATACTCTACTTGGATAAGTTCTAGATAACTAGCAGGTGTAGCTGTAAATTATATGTGGTGTCTGTCTAACATTGAAACCAGAAGGGGGGATCTATTAGCTGTAGACATGGCTGTTCAAGGGTGTGTTTGGTATTTGTCAAATTTACACAACCTAGCATATCTGGGAAGTGTCAATCACAACTGAGAAATATTTTTTGGGTGCATTGCTTAATTAATGATTAATGTGAAAGGGTCCAGCCCATTGCAGGTAGTGCCAGTCCTGGGATCCTGATTTGGTTTAAAAAATAGAGTAAACAAGCCTTGAAGAACAAGCCAGTAAGTATCATTATCATGGCTTCTGCTTCAATTCTAGGTTTCTGCCTTGTGTTCTTAGTCATGGCTTCTTTCAATGAACAGTGAATAGGATTCATAACTCAAGTAAACATTTCCTCTCCGGGTTGCTATTGGTCATGGCTTTATAGTAGCAATAGGGACCAGTCAGAAACTAAGACTGCATCTCTTATGGAACTGTTTATTTTCTAATGTGACTACGAGTCCCTCTCATGGAGATTCTTTACCACTGCTTGAACTGTAATTTATATTGTGACGTGTATGCTATAACCTGAATTGTTGGATTAGATAGGCTCGTCAAACTTTTGCCTTCGTTATACCATTGTGTCACCATGAAAATGCTCTAAATGGTTCATTATGGAAGCACATAGAGAAGCAGTTGCCTGCTTATACCTACAACTACTGTGTGGTTTTTTTTTTCTGTCAAGTTAGAAGAGTGATGACTTACAGTTATTGCTGATAAATATTTATGTGTGTGCCAGGAGAAGTTAACTTGGTATGTTTATGCTGTTATAAAATACCATAGACTATATTGCTTCAAAATTAGAATTTTATTTTTTCACAGTTTTGGAGAATGGGAAGACAAAGATCGAAAGTATGAGCAAACTTGGCATCTTTTGAGGAT
This sequence comes from Mastomys natalensis, assembly GCA_021653895.1. Lineage (NCBI taxonomy): Eukaryota > Metazoa > Chordata > Mammalia > Rodentia > Muridae > Mastomys > Mastomys natalensis. The sequence continues at coordinate 405,137 of JAJTUV010000460.1, forward strand.
CCATTGCTATATCCATGGTCTTTTCATGTCTTTGAATGGTGAGATAAGCAAGGTTATTCATTAGATCCTCTCTGGTAAGATTTTAATTCCATTAAGGGGCTCAGTTTTCATGGTTTAATGACTTCCCATAGGCCCTGTCTTCTAATTATTTAATATTGGGAGTTAAAATTTCCGCATAAAAGTTTGGAAGACAGTGACTACACAATCAGCTCTTAATCCCCTTTGATTCACAGAGGTCTGCAACTACTGTTATACTCTCTTTGCTTTATGATTCCAAGTTAGCAGTGGTTTCATACATACCATTAACATGACAGTAGTTAATATATTAGGAATGTAAACTACTTTAGTAAGTAAGTGATTCACCTCAACCAGTACAGCAAATTTCTATTTGTTGTTCATTACAAGAGGGAATGTAGATTGAATCAATTTAAGGAGAGAGTTAATCAGCCTCTTATGACTAGAAAGCTACAAGTAATGGGGTTTCTATTGTATAGACATTCTTTCTTTTATTCTGATTCTGTTGCCAGGCTCAGGAGTGAGAAGAATAGAAGACTGATCAACACCTCTGGGGAATTGCGTTGGTACCCAACCAGGAAAGACAGGGAGATAGCAGACAGCTGCCACAGTGATGGAAGCTAACAGAACCTCTCTGCTGAGGACTGACAATTTTTTTTTTTTTTTTTTTTTACAAAAATTGGTGAGAATAGTTATTTCAACTCACTCTCTCCTTAATAAGCTTAATGGGAGAATTAAATCCTAACAGAGCTACTTCCCACAAACAGGTTTATTTGTAGTTGTTTATGAACACAGGTTCTTTATTTAGGCAGGTGTGGAAAATATAGGGTCATTCAATTAAACATTTTTTCCTTCTAACTGTAGCATTTCCAAGACTCTATCCTAGAGTATTTGTATTGCAAATTCCCCCAAAGGAACATAAGACTTGCAATATCCTGTGACATGACTTGACCCTATGACTGAACCCCCACAGAACATTTTGAAGATTATATTTCACTAAGCACTCTTTGGGGAATCCTGAGTTCATGGCTTGTGCAGTCTGTAATATCTACCTCTAGCTTCAAAGTTTATGTTTTTTTTTTCTTTTTTCTACAAAGACAGCCTTTTTTGCTGTATGTTTTAACATTTACATTTAATTGGTTTTAAATTTAAAGGTAACCTAGTGAAAAATTCTGAAATTATTTCAGATATTCAAATGCATTTCTGGTCAAAGACTATGAGGCCACATTTTAAACATCAATCTGTAATTATAGGTCAGATTTAATGATGAGAATTTTTATAAACACTTGCATATTGAAAAATTCCCACATGGCAGGTATTTCAGAATTCGTATTATGTCATCACTAATCAATCTTTAGGACAGCTCTATAAATTCAGTACAGTTATACTATGGTTACAGTGTTAACATTATGGCAATAGCATTAATACACAGTTATTTAAAGGAGATAAAATTGAAGCTTAAAGAATGACCAAGCCATTAACCAACTTATCTGTTAGTAACAATTCTTAAATAAACTTACTATTTTACTTGAAGATTAACCCACTCTCTTTATGAGTGCAAAGTTACAGAAGAGACAGGATGTTTGGTATTTAGAAGGTATGGTGGTACGAATGAGACTATCCCCCATAGGCCCTTATCATTGAACACTTGGCCTCCAGACGGTGTCACAGTTTATGGAAGGTTTAGGAGGTATTCAGAGGGTCTAATAATTTGAATGAGAAATTTCCCCAAGTCTCTAGCACTTGAATACTTCGTCCCAAGTTTGGTGGTGCTATTTGGACAGGCTTAGAAGGTGTTGCCCTGAAAGAGAAAGTATGTCAGTAGGTCTGGTCTTTGAGATTTCAGAGACTTGGGGCATTCCCAGCAAGCTTCTTCTGTATGGTGTTTGATGCTCAAGGTGTGTGCACTCACGTGCTGCTCCAGCTGTGCTTTTTTTTTTTTTTTTTTGACTCACTGCCATAAGGCACCCTTATCCTTCTGGAATCTTGAGGACAAATAAAAACACCCTTTCCCTTCGTCTCATATATATATTGTGTGTGTGGTGTGTGTGTGTGTGTGTGTGTGTGTGTTGTGTGTGTATAAAATGTTGCCTTGGTGATAGTATTTTTTAACTGCGATGGAAAGAGAACAAAAAGGAGAAACACAACCTCAAATACATAACCACATGTGCTATTAAGAAGCTATCTCTCCAGCCTGGGAACTCCAGGCATTACTACTCTTTAAGCAAGGATCCTGTATAGAGGCAGCTGATCATTGTACTACTAGCTTTAAAGAAGATTTTCAAACCTTCTTCTTTCTCCATTTTGTCACAAGCCCCTACTGTGATGTGGTGCCTCACCACAGACCAGTTGCTCTGTGTCCTAGCAATTATATACTAAAATTCCCCAAAGTGTAAGCCAGTATGGATCACCTCTCATTTTTACTTACCAACCTCAGGTGTTTTATCACAGCACATAACGCCTCATTGACTTGCTAGGCTTTGAAAGAAAAAATATATTATTTTAGATTTTCATTTAATGATTTTTTGTTGATGATCTAATTTTGCTATAACTGAAATAAAATTGGTTAGGTATCTCAGTATTTGTTTTTCTTCATACACGTTTATGTCCTTCATTCTTCATCCTGATAAGAATAATGAACACAGTCTCTCTGCTGGAGCTTCCTAAGATACTCTACCCATGATTCATTTCACTGAAGAAATCTTTACTTGACTCTAGGCATGTGTGTGTTTGTGTGTATGTGTGTATGCGTGTGTAAAACAAATCTGCTATTAATAAAAAATCATAAAGAAATTAATTTTAAAATAATTCTATATGACAGACATTTTCATTTATCATAAGGAAGTCAAGTGTATGCACTAATGAAGAAGCACACAGAGCATAGACTGAGTAGGTAAATGGGTTATTGATGCTGGCAGAGAAGCGTATATATGAAGGCATTTTAAAGCTAAGCAAAGTCTACCTAACAGGATGATCATATGTGTTGAGATTAGGAACTTACATTAGCAGGTGACAAAGATATTCCATACTCTCATTTCACTGTAATAGGTTATTTTAAATTTCATGATGTTTTTTACAAGTGGAAACTAGAGTTTTGATATGACTTCTAAAAGCATACTTAGGTTAACCATGTTTTAATGAACAAGCTACTAGTTAATTCTTGAAGAGTAAACTGTCTGATGAACAAAGACATATTCACAAGGGTGGAAACAGATTTGATGTATGAATAAAATGTATTCATATATATGAGAACACGATGACATGTTCTATAATGCTTGAAAATTAGTGACAATTAAGAAACTTCACAGATATAATTATGAAACATGAGAAATTGCATGTGCACAATTTGAGGTCTTAACACACACACATGAGTGTGTGTGTATACCAATAAAATGATCATTCTACTAAAAGTAATAAACACTCCTATTTAAAATATGCCATTATGTTATTTTCTATGTCATTACTCTCTGTTTCTCAAGTATTAAATTATTACTAACCTGCTGCTACTATGACTTATTTTGGTGAGTTTAAAATCTTATATAAACATCCCTGTATACTATCCATTCTCTATTTTTCACTAAACATAAATACTTTGGATAACTTTAAAATTAACCCATATGTATTCTTATTTCTTTGTTATATTATGAGAATATTCATCTACTTAGGTTCTTTCCTTCTTTCTTTTTTATTATCTTTTTTTTTTTTTACTGTCCAGTTTTTATACCCCTCCCATTCTGCTTCAGACGTTATTCATCCCATTACTCCTCCCTTATCTCCAAGAGGATATCCCCACACCCACACATTCCCCACGCCCCACCAGGCCTCTCCATTTCCTGGGCCTCAAGTCTCTCAAGGGTTAAGTGCTTCTTCTCTCATTGAGGCCAAATTAGGCAGTTCTCTGCTGTGTATGGGTTGGGGGCCTCAGAACAGCTAGTGTATGCTGCCTAGTTGGTGGCTCAGTGTTCTCTCAGATCTGAGAGATCTCAGGGGTATAGGTTAGTTGAGACTGCTGGTCTTCCTATGGGGTTGCCTCCTTCTTAGCTTCTTCTAGCAATTCCCTATTCAACCACAGGGGTCCCCAGCTTCTGTCCATTGATTGGGGTAAGTATCTGCTTCTGTCTCAGTCATCTGCTTATTGGGCCTCTCGGAGGGCAGCCATGCTAGGCTTCTGTTTGTACGTACACCACAGCATCAGTAATAGTGTCAGCCTTGGAGCTTCTCCTCGAGACGGATCCCAGTTTGGGACCAGTCACTGGACCTGCTTTCCCTCAGTGTCTTCTCCATTTTTGTCCCTGCAGTTCTTTTAGATAGGGAAAAAGTTTTTAACTGTGAGATGGCAACTCCATCCCTTCCCTTGATGCCCGTCTTTCTACTGGAGGTAGAATCTACAAGTTCCCTCTCCCAAGTGTTGACATTTCATCTAAGGTCCCTCCCTTTCAGTCTTGTGATTCTCTTACCTCTCGAGTCTCTGGTACATTCTAGAAGGTACTCTTCCTCCCACCTCCCACCTCCCGAGGTTGTGCATTTCCATTCATTCTGCTGGTCCTCAGGTCTTCACTCTGTTTCCCTCATAATACTTGATCATGTTTTCCCTCCCTTCCCTCTGTCCCTCTGGTTTCTTCTCCCTCCCTAGTGGGATTAAAGCATCCTTACTTGGGACCTATGGCTTATTAATCTTTATGAGTTCTGTAGACTGTATCCTGGGTATTCTGTGCTTTTTTGGCTAATAGCCACTTATTAGTGAATACATACATACATGTCGTTTTGGGTCTGAGATAACTCACTTAGGATGATATTTTCTAGTTCTATGCATTGACCTGCAAAACTCATGATGTCCTTGCTCTTAATAGCTGAATTGTATTTCATTATGTAAATGAACCACATTTTCATTATCCATTCTTCTGTTGTGGGACATCTGGGTTGTTTTCAGCTTCTGGCTATCACAAATAAGGCCACTATGAACATAGTGGAGCATGTTCCCTTGTGGCATGGTGGGCATCTTTTGGGTATGTTCCCAGGAATGGTATAGCTGGGTCTTCACATAGATCTATTTCCAATTTTCTGAGGAAATTCCACATTGAGTTCCAGAGTGGTTGTACCAGTTTGCAAAACCAACAGCAACGGAGGAATGTTCCTCTTTCTCCATATCCTCACTAACATGTGTTTTTGCCTGAGTTTTTGATCTTAGCCATTCTGATTGGTGTTTGGTGGTGTCACAGGGTCTTTTGATTTGCATTTCCCTGATCACTAAGGACCCTGAACATTTCTTTAAATGCTTCTTGGCCATTCAATATTCCTCTGTTGTGAATTCTCTGTTTAGTTCTATACCCCATGTTTGATTGGGTTGTTTGGCTATTTGGAGGTTAGCTTATATTTTGGATATTATCCCTCTATCAGATTGGGGTTAGTGAAGATGTTTTTTTCCCAATCTATAGGTTCTTGATTTGGCTTATTGCCTATGTCTTTTGCTTTATAGAAGGTTTTCAGTTTCATGAGGTCCCATTTATCAATTCTTGATCTTAGAGCATGAGCCATTCAAGTTCTATTTAGGAAATTTCCCCTGCACTCATGAGTTTGAGGCTCTTTCCTACTTTCTCTTCTATTAGATTTCAGTGTATATGGTTTTACATTAAGGTCTTTGATCTACTTGGACTTGATCATTGTGCCAGGGGACAAACATGGATCTATTTTAATTTTTCAACATATTGACTGTCACTTATGCCAGCACCATTTATTAAAGATGTTTTCTTTGGTCCATTGTATATTTTTGACTTCTTTATCAAAGATCAAGTGTCCATAAGTTGTGGTTTTATTTCTAGGTCTTCAATTCTAGTCCATCGATCAACCTGTCTGTCGCTATACCAGTATCATGCAGTTTTGTTTTGTTTTTATCACTATTGCTCTTAGTATATCTTGAGGTAAGGGATGGTGATTCCCCCAGGAGTTCTTTTATTGTTAAGAATTGTTTTTGCTATCATGGGTTTTTTTGTTTTCCATATGAAACTGAAAATTGCTTTTTCCATGTCTTTGGAGAATTGTGTTGGAATTTTGATGGGGACTGCATTGAATCCGTAGATTGCTTTTGGTGAGATGGCCATTTTTATATGTTAATCCTCTCAATTCATGAGCATGGGAAAGATCTCTCCATTTTCTGAGGTCTCCTTGAATTTCTTTCTTGAGAGACTTGAAATTCTAGTCATACAGGTCTTTCACTTGATGGTTAGAGTTACTCCAAGATATTTTATACTATTTGTGTCTATAGTGAAGGTTTTGTTTCTATATTTTTTTCTCAGCCCATTTATCATTTGTATAAAAAGGAAGGCTTCTGATAGTTTGCTGAAGTTATTTATCTGAAGTAGGAATTCTCTGATGGAATTTTTGGGGTCACTTAAGTAGACTATTATGTTATTTACAAATAGTGATATTTTGACTTCTTCCTTTACAATTCGTATCCCTTTGACCTCCATTTGCTGCCTAATTATTCTAGCTAGAACTTCAAGTACCATATTAAACAGATACGGAGAGAGTGGGAAGTATGTCTTGTCCCTGATTTTAGTCGGAATTGCTTCAAGTATCTCTTCATTTAATTTGATATTGGCAGTTGGTTTACTGTATATTGCTTTTATTATTTTTAAGTATGGACCTAGAATTCCTGATATCTCCAATACTTTTAACATGATGTAGTGTTATATTTTGTTGAAGGCTTTTTCAGCATCTAATGAGATAAACAGTGATTATTTTCCTTTGAGTTTGTTAATATAATAGATTACATTAATGGATTTTTATATATTGAACCACTCTTGCATCCATGGAATGTAGCCTACTTGATCATGGTAAATGATGGTTTTGATGTGTTCTTGGATTCAGTTTGCGAGAATTTTGAGTATTTTTGCATCGATATTCAGAAGCGAAAATCATCTGAAGTTCTATTTCTTTGTTGGATCTCTGTGTGGTTTAATTATCAGAGTAAATTTGGCATCATAGAATGAATTAGGTAGTGTTCTTTATGTTTCTATTTTATGAATATTTGAGGAGTGTTGGTATTAGCTCTTCTTTGAAGGTCTGGTAGAAGTCTGCACTAAAGAGATCTGGCCCTAGTCTTTTTTTGGGGGGTGGGTGGGGTGTTAATGACTTCTATTTCCTTAGGAATATGGGCCTGTTTAGATAGTTTACCTGCTCTTGATTTAACTTTGTACATGGTATCTGTCTAGAAAATCATCAATTTCATCTAGATTTTCCAGTTTTATTGAGTATAGGACTTTGTAATAGGATCTGATGATATTTTGAATTTCTGTTTCTGTTGCTATGTTTCCCTTTTCATTTCTGAATTTGTTAATTTGGATAGTTTCTCTGTGCCCTTTAGTTAGTTTGGTAAAGATTTATCTATTGTGTTGATTTTTTCAATGTATCAGCTTTTGGTTGTGTTGATTCTTTTTATCCTTCTCTTTGTTTCTATTTGGTTGATTTCTGGCCTGTGTTTGACTATTTCCAGCCTTCTACTCTTCTTAGGTGTGTTTGCATCTTTTTCTTCTAGGTCTTTCAGGTGTGCTGTTAAGTTGTTAGTGTAGGACCTCTCCAATTTCTTTATTGAGCCACTTAGTACTATGAATTTTCCTCTTAGCACTCCTTTCATTGTGTTCCATAAGTTTGGGTATGTTGTACATTCATTTTCGTTGAATTATAAAAAGTCTTTAATTTGTTTCTTATTTCTACCCTGACCAAATTATCATTGAGAAGAGAGTTGTTGAATTTTCATGTGTATGTGGGTTTTCAAGTTGTTTTGTTGTTATTGAAGACCAGCCTTAGTAGATGGTGATCTGATAGGATAACATGGGTTATTTTGGTTTTCTTGTATCTGTTATCAATTCATCGATGGCTCTTATTTTAGGTTCTTCCTTTTCTTTTTCCTTTTTAGTATTTATTTATTACAATTAAACCCACAGAGAATTTTTTCTGAGTATGGCATGGAAATCTCATCACTTGGAAGGTTGAGGCACATTATTTTGAATTCTAAGCCACTCTGAGACATGCAGCAAGATAATTTCCAGAGGAAAAATCAACAACTAAAATAATACAAAAGTAGTAATCTTTTATCAAAGTATGTTTTAAATTTTTTTCTGTCTTTTTTTTTTTGTTTTGGTTTTTTTTTTTGTTTTGTTTTTTGGTTTTGGAAGTACATCATCAAGATAATATGAAAGATATGTGGCTAATTTGTAAGAGACTGAAAGTGATTTTCAACAGGTTTTATCTATTTGTGCTCCTATTATCAGAGATAATTTTTTTTATTGCTCAATATTGAGAATCCGAATGATTAAAATAAAAAATATTTAATTTATTTTAAGTAAACTTCTTTAAGAGACATATAGTTTATATTTTCTTTTAGTCTACAATTATGAACTTGGATCCTGTTAATAGACTTTTTTAAGGAGCAGGGATTTTAATTTGTATTAACTATAATTCATAATTTTCTGTTTATACAATCTGCTTTTGATCTTATATTTAAGTACATTTTTGCCTAACTTATTATTTAAATTTTTCTTCTATGATTTATTTTCAAAATGCTGCATGTAAATATAGTTTTCACCTTTATGTGTATGATCTATTTGTTTTGGATTTTTGTATATGGCATTTGGTAAGAAGTAAAGTTAACTTTTACTAATATAAGTATATACATGTCCACTTTTTCTAACAGTAACTTTGAAAGGCTTTTCTATTTGCAAAAAATTAATTATCTTTGGATAAAGTTAGTTGATCATTATAGTTTAGATATAATATTATTTACCCAAGAACCACACAAGCAACAATAAATGTTTCCTAGCTGGTGGATTAAAAAATGGAGAAGTCTTTGGAGCATGAAGGCTCATATATAAGTACTGCAATTAATGGAATCTTAAGTTGGGGCCTTTCAGAGGAAGATCATAGTTGAAGGAAGTATGACACTGGTGGCATGTTCTTTGTGATTATTTCTTGTTCTTGGCCACTCTATATATTGCTCTGTTAGCTTCTTGGTTACCATAAAATAATCAGATTTTCTCTATCATGTTTTCTATCATGGTGTTTTAACTCTTGGTGGCTCAGAAACTGTGTTTCCAGTTGATCTCAAACTTCACTCTTAAACCGTACTCAAAATGAATGTTTCCTTTGATTTTCTAAAGTATTTGTCACAATAACACAGATTTGATTCACATATTGATATATTTGTAAACATACTTTTAAAATGGAAATTATTTTTATTTTTATACTGTAATTACAGAAATATAGATAAAAATTCTATCTATCTATATTTATCTACATATCTCCATCTCTATTTTACTTTCAGCTACATCTATATTTATCCAAGGCAACATTGTTTTTATTACTATAGTTTCTTGAAACAGAATCTCATTCTGTAATACAGGCTATCTAGAGAGTCTTTCTGTAGTTCAGGCTAGATGAACCTATGGAATTTTTTTGTTTTTGTTATTTTGTTTTGTTTTTTGTTGTTCCTATTTTGCCTCAGTTTCCAAATATAGAATTACATGTATCGGACATATGTGCCTTGATTTTATCACTACATTTTCATAATAATAATCAAAATATAATGCTATTTTCTAATAGTTCTTTTTCAAAGAATAATTTGGTTCTTGAATGTCCTATGCATGTGCACATAGAATTTGTAATCACATTTAATTTTCCCAGAAGTCTCATATGGGGATTTTGGAAGGTATTGTGATGATTCTGTAGATAAATTTGATTCAATTATCATCTTAAATATATGATATAATTCAACCCATGGACATAGCCTATCTTTTAACTGTCTTATCCTCATTTGTTTATTTTTGCAATGTTTTAGATATTAACATTCATAACTTTTACATTGTCATTTCTTTAGGTATGACTATGGGTGTGTGTGTGTGTGTACACATTTGTATAAAAAGGACTTTACATCCTAAAAGTATTGTGAATAGAAAGCAGAAGGAATAAAATTTACAAAACTATAGATATTGCACTGTAAAGTGTGTTGACGTCTTTATACATTTGTCCTTTGTACATAAATAAGAGACAACTTGTATCTTAAATTATAAACTTTGTATATAGTAGACAGAAATACTGATTAGCAGGTAACAAGAGACAAAGATTGTTTGACTACAATGTTACATACAAAATGCATAAACCAATGGTCCACATAGGACAAATTCTATAGAACAGAATCCACATAGGACCAAGTTGTGTACAATTGCCTATTCCCAACCCCAAAGGGATTAGTTATCTGGTTAGAAGAAACCTTAGTCAGGCAATAGGAAAACCACTTAGAGAGTAAAGGTATTTGCCTTTTACGATTTCAGAAGTAGTATATCTTGAGGAAATGAATATGTTTGTCTTTCTCTTAAAGTGCTTTAGAATGTGCTTTTCAAAACTGTTCTATATCATCTTACTACAGATTTGTGTGTGGGTTTTGTCCACAAATATGTACATACTTACATACATAGGAAGTGGATCTCTTTTTAATAGCTAGTCTAAGCCTATTTATTTTTATATATTAACCATTAGAAAACTCCATCACCTTTAAACTGATTGAAGTAGTGACTGTAATAGCATATTTCTCGAAAGTGTTTGCTTCTTCATTTAATATTTCTGATTTATCTAAAGATTCTGGAGACTATGTTGATTAATATTATTATCTAAGAATATATTATTTTGATCAATTTATGATATTTTATAATTTTCTTAATGCAGTACCTGTGTTTTATGAACCGAGTATGAAAGGGATCACTTGTAGGTTCAGTTTGTCTTTTTAATAATAGTTTCTGTTAGATAATGCATTTCTTATAATTTTAAAATTATTTATTATGAAAATTTTGCATTTCAGTAGTCATGAAAATAATGGTGATATCTTTTAAGTTTTAGGGTTGTGTTGTTTTAGCTTCTCCTAAACTAGACAAACTTAAAATTTCAGTTTGACATTATGAATACCCTTCAAAATTATAATGAAAAAGTTCCAAAATCTTTCAAGTATAATTCATATTCCAAACTTTAGAGTAGAATGGCAGAACTAGTACAAGATTTTTCTAATTGTATTTCTTAGTCACCGTTTATTGTTTAAAAAAAGTGATTTTGTAATTAATTTGCACGCTTCTTCTACACAGACGTCTGTCTTGCTTCATTTGTCCATTTTACTTTACTGCATTGCTCGTCAGGCCCACATGACAGGGCTTCAGGGTGTCTTGAGAATCAGAGACTTATGATTATTGTGTGTGAATGCCTAAAGTTATTTAAGTTCGGACCTACTCTTTAGTTTTTCCTTAAAATAGACCAGGCAATCAAAGTCAATGAGAATTAAAATGTGTTTAAAACATGAAATGTAAATATGAAGACAATGCCTTTGGTTTTTGTCTGATATACTCACCTGTGATAACCTCTCATTTTATTTATTTTCAATTATTATACAACCTAAGTTCTTTGTATATGTCAAATATTTTGATAACTGCTAAGAATAAAAATGGAAACCAATTATGGCTAGGTGTTCCAAAATAAAATACAAGGCATGTATCTCCAAGAAAGAAGTCTTTATTGTATAGTACTGTCAGTATAAAGGATATTCATTCTATGTAGAAGTCCATAAATGCTGCCCACTCCAGTTGATATGAAGAACTAAAGGCTTGAATATATAATATAATCAATTTCTCCTATTCATGTCTTCTACTTCTTTCCATGTACATATATTTTTGTTGTTCTGTTTTTCATCCCCCAAACTGAATACTTAATTTTCTTGTAGTTATGATCTACACCTTGGCCATCCTACAGCTTCTGGTTTTATCCTTCTTATTTCTTTTTTCTCTCTAGTTCATAGCATTGCTAATGATGAAGATTGTGTGTGTTGTGTCTGTGTGTGTGTGTGTGTGGTGTGTTGTCTGTGTGTGTGTGGTGATGGGGACCTTGAAACTGCTTGGTGTACTTTCTCCCAATTAACTCTGTACCTTCTGTGCAGGAGTTTGAAGTTGCTATCCAAGCTCTATTCTGCCACCATCGTCTAGTGTTTCCCTTGGTTTTCGTTGTTAGAAATTCATGGCCTGGTTGTGTAGCTGTTAATGGTGAATCCAAACGTCTCTTCTCTATATTGCCCCTGTTGTTCTTACTCATTTTATGACAACGGAAAAAGAAAATTGTTTCTGCTTTACTTTTCTATCATCATTCTCAAATCCGGGCTTGCTTCTGAAATAACCATTACATTTACACACAATTTAAACCTCAACTTGAAAGTAATGGTACATAAATTTTTTAAAAATAGAAGTATTTTTTTTATTGTTTTCAATAAGGAGCTTCCAAGAGGAGAGTATGTTCCAGAGGAGGGCAAGAGTAAAAAATAACTAAATTTTTTTCACCATATTATGACATTAACGTGCAGGCAGCTGTATTTAATCAGTCAGTCAGTCAGTCAATCAACCAATCAATCAATCACTAAGAATCAGACTGTGAGAACTGAATTCAATTATATAAATACCTACACAGAAGACATGGTACTTATTCAAAAGTGAATTGTCTTTTACTCACATCTTATACATGAAATGTAAAACCCAATTAAGAAGTTTTAGAAAGGAGACATTTCACTGAAGTCAATGAGACAGATGAGAATGAATTCCAAGTGCTGTTTTATCTCTTCTGGGAGCTGCATCAATCAAGGGTTATCTTTGCTTTGGAATGCTTCATAACTCTGGCTTAGAATTCTGCGTGTTGTTTTGTGGGCCGATTCACTAAATGTCACCATCAAGAATAAATGAATTCTGTCAGAGACTAAGAATTAAAGAAAAATGTAGAAGAGAAATAGAAAAATGTTGTAGGATTTACATTCCAAATATCTAGGAAACCCTCATATTTTAAGACGCGTGTATTTAAATATATTTGAAAATGCTTTTATGCATAGAAATGCTTTTGAATGAGTTGTCTGGTTACATTTGATTTTCAAAATAATTTATGAGTATTGTACAATTTGAAAGGTTTGCATTGCTAGTATTCGAGGATATTTTAGTTCTTGCTTCTGAAAAATGTATTTGTGTGTGTGTGTGTGTGGTGTGTGTTATTTTAAACTCTCATGCTTTTTGTTTTTGTTTTTAAGTGAGCTTCAAATGTTCAGTTCTATCAAAAGGAGAAGTCTCAGCTTCCATTGCAGCTCTTCTGATTACATAGCCTTTTAAGTTTTCCAGGATTGAATTTTACTTTCCTGAGTACAATACTGCTGTTTTCTCTTCAATCAGTTGCCTAATCATTAAGTAAAAGTCTACAGATTATCACTTTCATAAAATTGTGCGGAAATAGGGAAATAATTGATAATCAATCCTTTTTACTATTTAAATTAAAACAAGGCCAAAGAGATGGCTCAGTCAATAAAGGTATACTAAGCCTGACAATCTGAATTCTGTTCTTGGAACCCAAATTGTTGAAGGACAGAACCAACTCTCACAAGTTGTCCTGTGTCTTTCATATACATACCACAATACCTCTTTATTCCTCACAACAACAACATGAAAAGAATCACATTTATAGGAAGAGTGGTGGAGGCACCAAGAGTGACACTTTTAGTGCATGAAGCAGCCTAAAGGTGGTCCCTGGGGAAATGGGAAACCAGAGTCCTGGAACTGAGAGATGTTTGGAGTTATCCAATGGAATTGATAGCTCTAGTTGTCAGAGGCAAAAAGTGGGGTTGGGAAAATATTAAGGTAGTAGCTCCCAAATGTTGAGTAATTGGTGAAAATTATCTAGGTGTGTACTTAAAGCCAATGGCAAGACAAGTTACTTCATCCAAGGTAGGTATAGACTGCAATGATATGAAACTCAGGCAGTAGTAGACAATGAATTAAACAGTAATAATAGGTTTAATGCAAGTCATGTTCTGATTGGGGTACTTTCCTTCATAACACTTTGAACAATGGTGAAAACAGGGATGAAGACCTAACTTTTTCCTCAATATTTGGGAACAAGTGTTCTTAAATATTCTGAGACTTTAGGGTTGCCTAAGTAGAAATCACTGTTGGTTGTAAGTACTCTACAATTTAAATTAAAACTAGGACCAGTAAGATAGCTCAGTGAGTGCCAGTATTTGCTGCCAACCTGACAACCTGAGTAGCTTGGAACCAACACTGTTGATGGACCGAACCAACTTTCATCATTTGCCCTGTCATCTACATAATGTACCATGGCAATTTTTACAAATAAATGTAAGAAAATTACATTTAACATTAGTTAATATCATTCAAACATATATATTTTATGAATATATTGTAAATACTGGTGCATAGATTTTAAGGAGTTTTTATTGTCTTCTACAGAAAATTTTGTACATGTACTGTAAGTATACTAGATTACATTCTGTTCTTATGTAATGACTGAAATTTTCATTTTGATCTTATGCTTTATGTTTTCTTTTGTTTGTATATTCAGTTACTCTCAAAATTTATTATTATGACTTCTACATAATGAGTAGGAAATATACATAAACTTTTCTGAGACATTGTATTTAATCAACTTACAAACTCCCTGAAAAATTATAATTTTAGTTGATTTTCCTTGATCTTGAAAGCTGCAAATCGTATCATCTAAAGCTAATGATAATTTAATATCTTTCTTTCAGAAATGTAGATGTTTTCATTTTTGTTTTATTATCTTGGCTATAACTTCAAAATTATACTGAATGATAAATGTGCAAGTAAGTATTACTTTTTATGAGAATAGTTATGTGTTGAAGTAAAGTATATTTTGGGTTACTGATTTGAGAATTAGCTAAAAGTAGTTTTAGCTAATAGAGTGTATTTAATTTCATCATATGTCCTCTTGAGAATTAGCAAGATGGTTGTTTCTCTTCTTACATGGTTAATAAAATGAGAACATTCTATTTCAAACAAACATGAAGTAGAGTCAGCTTAGTTAATCCATTTTATTGTTTGACTATATTTGAATGATAGCCCTAACTTAGAAATAATCTCTCATTGAGATCTCTTTCAGTATATAATAGAAATTATGAAAGAAACATCTAATGAAATATATTACATTTTAATATAACTAATAGAAAACCTTTCTGGTCTTCGCCAGTGCCTGAGAGGACCTTGAGCATCATCTCTGCACCCAATCCCCAAAACTCAGAGGAGACTGGACTCCAAGGAGCTCTAACATGCTCAGGATCGTAGGTGAGAGGCAGCGAAGCCACCTCAAACAGGGAGTAATTGGGCTCATGGGAACCAGGAACTCACTCCCATCCAGTGGCAAGTTCTCCTTCTTCTCTGAGTGGTTATGGCGCCCCAGTGGGGGGTTATGCCCAAATCTGGTACTTCAAGTCTCTGTGAGGCTAGGCACTTCCTCTTCTACTGAGGACAGACAAGGCAGCTCAGCTAGAAGAACATATCTCACATACAGGCAACAGTTTTTGGAATAGCTCCGTTCCAGTTTGTGACTCAAATGAAGACCAAGCTGCACATCTGCTATTATATGCAGGGAAGTCTATGTCCAGCAGGTGTATGTTCTTTGGGAAAGGTGGTTCAGACTCTGAGAGTCCCAAGCCTCCAGGTTAGTTGATTCTGTTAGTATTCCTTTAGAGTTCCTATCCCCTTAGGGGCCACCTGCACATTATTAAATCATTTTATCAAAATGAATGAAAACTGTATCAGCAGAAAGTTAATGAAACTTGCTACCAATAAACATGGTTGTCATGTGTTCTGTGCCTATGAATTTTTTTTTTTTCAGTTCAGCATTTTCACTGACAAAATGCCTTAGAAAGCTTTTATTTCTTGGACTATATATTTTTAAGAAAAACAGAGTTCATGACTTGTGCATATATGAATTATTTTACTGTTTCTTGTGGAAGAAATTTTTATTCAGAAGCCTTTGCCGGAAATAAATAAGTAAATAAGAAAAATTAAAATAGAAGTGGAAAGTAGGAAGATGGAAAACATAGTTTAAATGATGGTAAATGTTAATGGTTTGTTCACACATACACAAATTGTCCTTCACACTGAAGTGTGTATTAAAGATAATGGATAGATATACTCCTCAGTGAGATCTGATTTGTCTAGCAAATCCTTACTGACATATACTCTCATTTACTACAATATAGCCTTTTGAAAATGCCATTCCAACAGAGCATAAAAAAGGTTATTTAGATTAAGTATAGTTACAAGATAAGCAGTATACCTGAGTTCATTGGACTTCATGCGCAGTCATTTAATTTCTACTGCTCCATTACTCTGAATCAAACTGTCCCTGAAAGAACAAGAGGAAGGAAAAAGCATTAAAAAACACAAATCACAAGCAGAGAACATTCTTCTTAAAAACCAAATGGTCTCCATGTGTTACCATTTAATACCATGGAAATTCTTCCTTGACTTTTATAGATGCAAAGAAATTGCACGGATCTATTAAAGAATGCAATAAAAAAAAAAAAAGAAGAAGAAGAAGAAGACGACTGTGAGGTAGGTTAACGGTTTCCAGGTCTTTATCATTCTAGATGGGCTTGGAACTTCAAAACACTGTAAAATATTATAAATGGCATCCATTTGCATTTGTGTGAAGCTCATGCCGTAATGAATGCATGGCCACTTAACCGTTTATTGAATACAGGAAGAAATATGATGAGACCTTCAGTGATATGTTTTAGAATGAGGCCCAAAGCCAGGTTTTAAGGACAGAGTGCCAAAACAGTTTATCTTCCCTTCTTTTTATTTAACTTTAGTGCCATTAAGTGCCAGGAGAAGGCTTCTTGGACTTCACTGAGATTTTAAGTAATTACTGTAACCGGCGGAAGTATTTTAGAGGGATAAAGTATTGTGATGAAGTATAAACATGAAAGGTCTGAAGTTTGGAGGACAGACAGTGACAGTGCTGACACATGATTATCCTGGATGAGGGTAGCGACTGTGAAGACCTTCCCTGTGTTCAGGTGCACTTGACAGCGGCTGAACTTTATTAGTCTTTAATGGCTTTCATTAATTTATATTTGCTGTCCAAGAGACTATGCATTGAATAGTGATCATAGGATGCTCTCCTTTACTTACATGAGAGAGCACAAACATCCTTCGTAGGTCGTTTCTTGGAATTGTGTGCCTCTTTTGTGGTTTCAGACTTTTTCTCTCCCTATGACATTGAACAATCCCCCTGACTCATTGACTCCCCATCCACCCTTAGCTCTGGCCCTAGTGCTATTATTCTTATATCATACCCATAAACAGAGAAAGCAGTATGTGCATTCCCTAACCTCCCTATCCTTCTTTACCCTGGCTCTTCACAGTCTTTTCCTTGCACAGCTTGTAGCAAGATCACAAACAACTTCTATGCATGAATAAAATCTTTGCTTTTGACAGCTATCTGTTGTGTCCTGTCGCCAGCTGCTCTATAGCATGGTTTCAGCACAATGTCGGAGTTTTGTAGGCTACTTCTTCATAGACCAACATAGTTACCTTCTTTGCCAATAAACATGTAAGCTTCTCAGGGTTGTTGAAGTCTAATCCTTTTCTCAATCTGTGACTTCTCTCTAGAAATTTTGTAGCTCCTTTGTTTAAATTACCCCAATGAATGCTTACAGCAGCATTGTAGACTCATGAGAATGTGGCCCTTATAATAGTCCACACCAACTATATCTGGCATATCATGGCCTCCCAATAATCTCTCTTTCTGCTAAACTTATGTAGCAAGCTTGTAGAAGTCACTTTTATTTGAATGCTGCATTTCCACTCCTAGACTGCAGTGATCTTCCCTCCCCCACCCAACATCCTTCCCAAACTTTGCTATTCCTAGTTTTCCTTAGGGCAAGCACCAAAATAGATGGAATTCTATTGTGTTTTTGATGAGAAGTTCCTAACCATAGCTGATGACAACCAATCTACTCTCCATGTTTATTATGTTTTAAAAGACTCCACCTTAAGTGGTAAGTATATATAGTATTTGTGTTTCCTTATGGATTGTCTCACTTAGAGTAATGGCAACTCGTATATTATGTCCACAAATTACTCATCTTTTTCTAAATCTTCCCTCACAGTGGCTGAGGACCACAGAGGCTTCTTTATTAGAAGGCCTTCCTCATTTACACTATGGAGCCACAGCGGTCACCGAGGTACATGTTAGACTATACCTCTTCCTTAACTACTGTCTTTTCCTCATTTCCAGTGAGCTTCAACATTCTGTCTTTTCCTCTGAACTCACCACTTACACCATAAGCCAAGGACCTGCTATTTTTTTGCACCTCTTCAAAAGCTTGATAAATGTTTGTATAATCGACATCCCAAAAAGCAGAGTTTTCCCTAAGAATATCTTGTAAAAATGCAAAGATAATCCTATCACCATCTGACTTCAATCCTGTTTATTTCTTCTTCTTACTCTTGGGAGAAGGGAAACCTAATCCCTGGCAAGAGCTAAAAGGTCTTAGTTTACATTTGTCTCCTATTGGCTCCTCCAATCCTTTTTCTAATGCAAAATTTACTCCTGATGACCTTGGGTTCCCTCTACCAAAATGATATTTCTCTGGAAAATACAAGTTGGACTTTTTCTTGTTGCCATATATATATTTGCTTCAGTTTTATTGAGGTGAATTGAAAAAAAATGTCCATTTTAAAAATGTGCAATGTGAACACTGAGTACTCATATTCATTGTAAAAGAATTATCACAATCCATTAATTGAGTCATTCAGTCTTTACTTCAGAAGTACTTCTGTTTTGGTGAGAGAAGATTTAACATCTTTCTCTTTTCAGATAGCAAGGATACAATGTTGCACTAGCCATAGTCACCACATAATATGCACTAAAGCTCCAAGACATCAATACACAATGGGAAAATTTTGTCTACCTTAGATCAGTATCCTCCAGCAGTCAGTCAATGAAAATCACCATTCCTTTCTTGTTCTCCATAAACTCAATTTTGAAACATGACTCTACATTTAAGTAAAGCCATGTTCTTTCTTTTTGGCTTGTTTCACTGAACATAATACCCTAAGCCTCATTCATGTTGTCATAATGGCAACTAATGTCTCTATTCTTGTATGGAAAACCAATAACTCCACCCTCATATATGAGATAATATATAAGATAATATATATTGTAGATAGTATATCATATGTAGTTTATTGTGCTATGTATACACATGCAGCATGCATATTTCTCTGTGCACCTATTCATTAACAGATAGTTTAGTTTTTTCCATATTATGGATATACTGAATATTATAGTAATAAACATGAGAACAAAGATACCTTCTTAAAAATATTGCTATTATTTTCTTGTATATATTATATACACAAAAATAGAATCATTGAGGGTACTACTGTTAACTTGGGAAACCTCCATATTCTTGCTAGGTTTTTTTTTAATCTATTGATCTTGACCTATCTTTTGACATCTAAAAGATATGAAGTGAATGGGGGTTGTGTGTTGTGTGTGTGTCTGTCTGTCTGTCTGTCTGCTTGTCTGTCTCTGTGTCTATGTAGGTGCATGTGTGTGGAGGCCAGAATAAAAACTCATTTGACATTTTCAACTCAAATCCATTGCTTTCTATTGTTGCTGTCGTTGTTGTTGTTTAGATGGGGCCTTTCATGTGCCTGGACTTTACCAAGTCAGACAGGCTGGTTAGCCTCCTGTGTGATACAAACCTGGTTATTTTGTAGGAGTTTTCAGGATAGAATTCAAGGCTCTGTGCTTAACAGACAAACATCCTTACTGACTGATCCATTTTCACAGACTACAGATCAGTTTTTGATTCATATTTTTCTAATAAGGGATACTGAACATCCATTCCTATATGTGTATACAATTTACGTGTCTTAAAAAATTCTGATTTATATCCTGTCTTTTATATTATATTTTTGAATGTGTGATTCTGCTGTTGCCTTTTATGAACTCTTCATAGATTTTAGGTACTAACCCTTATCAGATGTATGGTTTGAATAAGAGTGACCCCCATGATCTCAGTTAAGATTTTTTTTTCCCAGTTGGTGGTGCTACTTGTAAAGTTTTATAGTCAATCTTAGCTAGAGAAAGCACTGTAAAGGCTGGGCCTTGAGATGTAAAAGTTCATATAACTCCTAAATCATTTTCTTGTACTTGCTTGTACTTGAGGGTATGAGATGCCATCTTCCTGCTTGGCCATACCTGATCCTGCAAGCCTTCCTCTCATGAGATATAGCCTTTCTTTCTTTCTTTCTTTCTTTCTTTCTTTCTTTCTTTCTTTCTTTCTTTCTTTCTTTCTTTCTTTCTTTCTTTCTTTCTTCCTTCCTTCCTTCCTTCCTTCCTTCCTTCCTTCCTTCCTTCCTTCCCTTCATTCTCTTTGTTTCTTTTTTTGAGGCATGGTCTCACTATGTAGCTCTGGTTGTCCTGAAGCTCACTACATAGACGATTCTGACCTCAAACTCACAAAGATCAGCCTGAATCTGCCTTCTGAGTGCTGGTGCCAAGACCAAAGGTATGCACCACCATACCCAGCCTTACCGTGATGAATTCTTACTCCTCTAGAAGTATAAGCCAAAAGATATTCCATTTTTCATAAGTTACATTGGTTATGAAGTTTTACCATATCAACAGAAAAGTAAACGCTACATGTCTATTGACCCAAGAGTCTGTGCCTTCATCTTGTTCCTTATTTTCCTTGCTGTACCCAAGCTTCATAGCTTCAGAGAGCTGCTGTTGCTACTTTTACTACTTTTTATTTCCATTACTGCCCTTTTGGTGCTGTGTCCAAATTTTCATTACTAAGAACTATGTCAAGCAGTTTCCTGCCTTATGTTTGTGGATTATATATTTCACTTAAATCTCTTATACCATGGTGTTTAGTTGGATCAATGGCTCTGGTTTCCACCCTCACTCTTGTCATATAGTTATATGTTATTGTGCACCTTTCTTTGATGGTTTTATTGCCATAATATTATAAGGAATGGAATGACATAGGAGTTATGCTCTCTTATTGATCTTCGGTTTCATGCAGTATAAGCAGTGTGAATGCAGAACCCATATTCTTCTTGGGCACTTCACTTGGAACAGAAGTGACACAATGCACATACTAATAATAAATTTTGGGTTTTCATTCTGTTTATGTAACACACAATCTTTCATTATAAAAATCATTGTAGTTTTAAAAAAAATATCAATAGAGAAATGAAAAGTGATACTTGTGTTAAACTTAATAATGACCATAGTTTTTTTTTACAGTGATTCTAAGCTATGCATTCTTCTTCAGATGTTCAAGTCATTCTAAAGTAACCTCAGAGTTTACATATTATATGCTAGACATTTAAATAGAAATTTACCATGAATATGCCCAATTCCTTGTTTTTATATGTATTCCAGAACTACCACGCTTTTCTATTATGATAATCAATTTCTTTCATTTTAATAATTTTTATTTTCCTTTATTATTATTTTTAACACAGGGAACCAATGGATTAGGTATTTTTATGTAGCCTAAGCTGGCCCTGAATTTAAGATCCTTTTCTTCTCTGTCCCTAAAATTCTGGTAGTATAGTCATGAGTCAGAAAACCCTGTATTAATTCTTAGAAGTTTTATGTTTGACAATTGTTAAAGGCCAACATGAATTTATTAATTTGTTGCATACAAATTAATTTGTTGCATATATATATATAGTTTCTTTTCATAATGAAAGCATTCATTCTTGACTTTCTATCAAAGTCACAATCAACCACTCCTTTTGTTTTAGTGTTTGGATAACTATCAATTCTATTCTAACATTTTAAATTGGGAATAGGGAAAGAAGATTTTAGGAAACATGTAGAACACACCATTTATATTTGGATTTATTTTTAATCATACTAAATCTATAACTTGGCCTGAACCCTGATAGTCTCTGGAGGTCTAGCTAATTTTGGGGGGTAGAACAACAATGACTTGTCTATATTTTTATTGTGTTCTGTTTTTCTCCCTAGAAGATTTGCAGTATAAAACAAAACTCATTGCACGACAGTCCATGATGAACCCAACTAAGCATTAAGCACTTTGGCATTTAACTGGAGAAAATTATTTTCATAGTGGGACTTTCATAGAGCATCATGCCACATAGGCAAATCTCTTCTTGCCTCCACATGAATTTGATTTTATGAGACTTTGTTTGTAATAGATAGTGAAGTAAAATAGCTAGAGATGATTTCTTCCTTTGAACTGATTTTGTCCCCTTAATATATCATAGGCTCATTGTAAAACAGTGAAAAATTGACAAAGTACCTCTAGCATAACCTATAAAAATATTTATAATTTTTAAAAGCAAGACATCTTCAGTCTCAGAAATAATTTAACTGAGATCAGAGTCACTTGTATGTCCCTCAAGACATTAGAAGGCTAAAAAGATTTAACCTTTATCTATATTTAAAGTTGTCAGAGTGTCTGCTTTTCCTGAGAGAGAACTCAGTATACTCCCTAATGTCCTCAGGATTCTAATTGTTTTTTTCATTTGGTTTTCTGAGACAAGATTTCTCTCTACGTAGCCCTGGCTTTTCTGGGACTCATATGTATGCCATGCTTGCCTGGAACGTACAGAGATCTTCTTGCCTCTGCTTCTACAGTGCTGGGTTTAAAGCATATGCCCCATACCCAACTATTCTCAGAGATTTTTAAAGGAAGTATTTGTTTTCTAAATTGATAATGAGATACACACACACACACACATCATCATCATCATCATCATATAGTCATTTCTAAGAAGAACTAACCATATAAGCATCTGTCTGAAAACAAAAGAATCAACTAAAATATTATCAGAGAGTTAACAAAAGATACAAATTGTTTTGATGAACATTGGTGTCATTGGTAAAATAGTTTATGTCATTATATGATTTAATATATTCATGTAGATTGTATATAAATAATCCAAACAAGATATACCCATATGTGAATGATGGTTGAATATTATACAGTACAGAATTTCCTGCCTTTCTAAAACATGAGTGTATCATTGTTATTTATTAGACACATATTTGCTTTTCAAAGTGTATGTACATGTACATAGTACAGACATGTTCCCTTGTGATACGTGCATATGTTTGTTCCTATGGGAATAATGTGTGTATGGTGTCCCATGGCTAATATTCGGAGAATATTTTATCATGATGTACCTTTTAAATTGAGGAAAAGTATACATCTTACTCGATGAGGAACTTGACATTTCAGTTCCTATAGCTAGCCATCTTTTCCTGCAATTCCCTTTCTCTCCTTCCCCTAGGATAGGATAACAGTCAAGCAGATATATCCACAGACTCTGACACAGGTTCTAGGGATCTGAAGTCCTGTTCTCACACTTATGTAGCAAATTCTTTCCTTTCCTTGTCTGAACCATCTCCTCAGTTCCTAATTTCTCTGACTTTTCAATATAGTCATGTATAATGATAAACTTCCCTTTCTAAGAGGGTGCTGTATTGTATATCACATGAAAAATATAACTGCATATAGGTATATAATTATATGTATATAACTATATATAATTGTATATATTATTCCATTTTGATTATAAATTTCTTACATTTATATCTTTATTCTTTAATGACCCATTAATCATTTACGAATTTGTTCATCTATCTTCTTGAGTTTGTATATTTTCTTTCTTATTTCTTTTTATTTTATTCTTTCTTTCTTTTTATTTATTTATTTTTTTTACAGTCCAGTCATTATCCACCTCCTGGTCTGCCCTCCTACAGTCCCTCATCCCATACCTCCTCCATCTCCAAGAGGATGTCCCCATTTCCCCACACCACAACAGACCTCCCAACTCCCAGGGGCCACAAGTCTTTCAAGGGTTAGGTGGATCTTCTCTCACTGAGGCCAGGCCAGGCAGTCCTCTGCTGTATATGTGTCAGAGGCCTCATATCAGTTGGTGTATGCTGCTTGGTTGGTGGTTCAGTGTCTGAGAGATCTCAGGAGTCTAGGTTAGTTGAGACTGCTGGTCTTCCTATGGGGTTGCCCTCCTCCTGGGCTTCTTCCGGATCCTACTGTCATTTAATCTTAATGTCTTTTTGTTTTGTCTAGATTTATCTGTCTACTGGTGAGAGTTGTGCTCTGAAGTCACCCATTCTTTCATCTATGTTTTAATATACAATAATGTTTATTTATGGTACTGTGTGTGTACTGCTAGTACATATATCTTTAGAATACTACACTCTTTTGACAGGTTTCTCCCTTAAACAGTATCAAGTGACTTTATCTCTTCTTACTGTTTGTTTTGAAATTTATTCCATTAGCTATTAATGAAGTTGTGCCTGCTTCTTTTCAAGATCCCTTATGCTGTAATGTCTTTTTGCATAGTTTCATGTTTGGAGTGTTTTGTTTGTTTGTTTGTTTTGCCAGTGAAGAGCAGACAAAAGATAAATAAGTCATGTTTGTTTTTTAAACTCTGTCTTTATTTATGTGTATGTATGTGTGTGTGCTTGTCAGTATGTGCACCATATGAGTGCATTGATTACAGAAACCAGAAACTGGCAGCTGATTGCCTGAAATCCAGAGTAACAGTTGTGAGCTGTCTGATGTTGATGTGGTGGAGACTGAACCCAGGTCCTCTGCAAGAACAGACATTGCCTCCACACATGGTGCCATCTCTCCAGACCCATATATTTAATCCAATCTGCTAGCCTATGCCTTTTGATTGAACAATTTAGACTATTAGAATTCAGAGTTATTATTGAAAATTGTGTATCCATTTGTGTCAATTTGTTACTTTTGTAACATTTAGTAATTCTTCAATAGTCATTTGCGTACTTACTACTATTGTAAGAACACAATATATTCTTTTTTGTGACCACATTGCTGTGCTAATCTTTCTTTTCATTGTGTAGAATTCCTTGAAGTATTTTATCTAGTGCTGGCTTAGTAACCACAGACTACTTTAGTTTGTATGTATTAGGGAAAGCTTTATATTCTACTTTAATACTGAAAGGTAACTTTGCTTGATATAGCAAACTGTCATTTCAGTTATGCCTTTTAGAGTTAGAAATATAGCACTGCATGCCTTCTTGGTTTTACAGTTTCTGTTGGGAAATATTCTATTATTATGACACATTTGCCTTCATATATGACTTGGTGCTGTTCTCTTATAGCTCGTCATATATTGTGGTGATTGTTGTGTATAGTTAGTGTTTTAGCTGTAAGTTAACATGGGACATTCTATCATTTTGCTGTTCTTAATGCCTCTTATAAAATGGTGGCCGTTTCTTTCTTCATATTTGAGCAATGTCTTGCTATCTTTTTATTGCATATGTCTTGAATGCCTTTAGCTTCTACTTCTTCTATGTTCATAATTCATGAAATGCTGTACTTAATGATGTCTCATATATTTCAATTTCTTTTTACTTTCTTCTTATTTCATCTTTATTGTTGTCTGAATGTTCTAATTTATATATCTTGTCCCCAAATCCAGATTTTATTTTCTACTTGGCCCACTGTCAACATTTCCTCTATGATTTTATTTGAATTATTGGACATTTAATTCAACACTTAACCTTGATGTTATTCATTATTTCAATTTCTTTATCAAGATTCTGTTTCATGTGACATTCTGACTTCCTATTTCATTCATCTCATTTTTGTGATTTTTATTCAAAAAGTAGGAATTGTTATTTGTGGGTTCATTATTTTATGAGACATTTTTATAAAAATTCTCTTGCATTGTTTGCTATTTCACTGTAATTGAATTTATTTGTATGGAATTGTAATTTTGGAGAAGTCACATTTCTTTGACTTTTTTTTATTCCTTGTGGTATGCAGTGGGTTTTTTTCATGTTGGATTGCATTTGTCATTGGAATTTTAATAACTTTTGTTCCTCCAATTGACATATTTGTAATTCTCAAATTGCAGTAGGGATAGTGATTGATTACTAGAGCAGACTTGGAGTGTATCTCAGTAGCTAAAACCTCAGCCAAAAGGTCCAGGTACCTGGGAACGAACCCTCATTCTCTTTTGCAAATGTAATACTAACTGTGGAAGCATTCACAACTGATAGATAGCTTAGCTCTGAAAATAATCACCAATTAAAATGAAAAATCTCTTGGGTCCCACTAACTTTTGAAGAATTAACATGCATGGTTCCCGGTATACTGTAATAAGTAACTGAGGGAAGACATAGGGAGTAAATAAGCCGAGTAAGACTAGCAACTGTTATCGGAATGGGAAAGAAAAATAAAATGTGGAAATAAAAATGGTGGCAACAATAAAAATGAAGGAAAGACATGAGGTAGACCCACTAGGGGGTAGAAAGAATTTTGAAAAGTGGCAAAGAAATTCAATACCACAAGTTAAAGCAAACCCAGACCTAGAGATACCCAGGCAGGATCCTTCAACTTAGGATCCAAACTTAGGATTGAACCAAAAAAGGAAGAGATAGAGATAAAGATATAAGTAGAAGTAGAGGTAGAGAGGGGGTAGGGAGGGAGAGTTCTGTACATGGGTGGTCCCTCACTAGAGTGAAGATGCAGAATCTGGCTCCATGCACTCATCTGAATGGCTACACATTCCACATATGTTCCTGTGCTATTTAGATTGGCTTCATCACAAGAATTTTTGAAGTTTCATGTATGGTCTTCCTTTTCTTTTGTTTCTATATTACTTAGAGTTCTGGTTCATGGTCCAGAGATGATGTAATCACTTGCAGTGACTTAGCCACTCTATATGGAATACCCTTGACTTAGCCCTGTTAAGAATTTGTCACTACAAACCCCTATTCTGTGGAGCCAGCAAGTCTTGTTTCAGTCTTTACTAAGCCCAGATGTATTTCTTCCGCAATAGTTCAAAGATTTCCTGTTTTCTTCTTTTCTCCTCCTTCTTGTCTTCTTCCTTTTCCTTTTTCCCCTTGTCTTCTTCATCTTCTTCCTCCTTCTCACTTCACTCTTCTTTATTTCTCTTTCTCTTATTGGATCTCGAATCCAGAGTATCACACATGTTAGAAAGGCATTCTACTACTTGTCCAAAGGTTTTCCCTTCAAACCAGGGTGTTACACAGGCCAAGTCTCAGAGGATAGAAATCTTATACTCACGTTGTGATAGAGTGAGCAATAAAGGCCGAGAATCTTTGCAATTCAGCTGGCTCATTTAAACATTCTCAGGTCCTGTGTAAAGAAGATAAGATTTATTGGCACTTACAGACACCTATGTAGTAAGCAGATACCAGTGTCCTGTAAATCTTACCAGTAGTAATTATATATTTTGAATCTCAGTTGTCTGCCTTTTATGTCTTCCTTTCCACCTGCCCTTTTGACTGCTGATTGCCTTTGTTTTTTGCATTAGTCTCCTCCTCTCCTTCCATCCTCTCCTCCTCTTTAAGATTATCTATTACTGAAAATATAATATTTGAAGTCTCTCTAGTTCTCTATCTATAGGTCAACTCTTCCTCAACAGGGATCTCACTCTGTTTGCTTACTGGAGTTTTCATTTCTTTTTCTGATATTAATATGAGTGTTACTCTACCATCACCCGGTTCCCAGAATAGCTGCTTTCTATCTCTCTTGCTTACGCCTTAGAGAGCCTAAACAGTGGGTGTTTGGTACCTGCCATCTTACCCTCTTGGTCTAGTCTGACAAATATATTCAATCTATTACTAAAGTAACAGGCTTCAGTTTTCCATGAGATTTCTATTACTATATAAAACTTGCATTATGCTTTTTTCCCTATTAATCTGTTTAATCTCAGTTTATATTCTGAGGTCAGCTGGAACCTTAAGGGAATATATATATATATATGATTTTCTACACCTTCAAAATATTGTATAAAACACACTTATTTTTATGTAATGTCTTCCTTAATTCTACATTGTTTTTATTAATTTATTGGAGTTATGCCATAAAATTGATTTAGCTTTCAATATTTTCTGCATAGTATCTCTCCATTTTCCTAACAATGTTCTTTATTTTGTTTTGGAGCCTTTCTCATCTGTGTTTTATGGGATTCCAAGTTATTAAAATTAGATTATTGTGGCCAAAATGATATTGGGAAATGGACACAAAGTCCAAAACAGACAGATCACAAGGTTCTAATTTAAGAATATTGAAGAAAATTTTTATTAATCTCTGTATCTTCATTTATTAATTCTCAATCTAAGTTAATTAAGTTAATATAATTCTGGAAATTGTAGTCATTTTTCTATAACAGGTAAGAAGGATATAAATACAGATAAATAAATCATGTAGAAAATAAAATGAAAAGATGTTAATCATGGGAGATAGAGAGATAGATATTTATTTAATAATCTCTAAAATAGCTCCTCCCAAAGACGTTTCATTTACTGAGGACCACATTAAATGCATTAGTGTTTTAAATGACTTAGATAAAAGGATCTGCCTAAAATATGTGGAAATAGTCCTAAAATTTGTAGATATAAGTAATAGTCTTTATTGTTTAAACAGTTTCTACTACTCTTTAAAATACTTTTGGAAGAAAGAGAAATGACATCACTGTTGGTTGCAGCATTGTTTATAACTAACTTTAACACATAAAGGCATAAGACAAATGGTTGTGTCATGCTCAGACATTTATCCTAGCGATATTTTCTGAGACATTTCTCTGTTTAGCTGCTGCTGATCAATATTTGAGATCCAAGATTCATTGGCTTTAAATTATAGGGTTGAAATTTATTGATAACTTCCTGCTTATTTTAAGCACTCTACATGTTTGTCTGTTCTTAAAATGTTGGTACTTCATAGTAGGTTGTGTCTCTATTGTAAAGAAATAAGATGAGTTTAGACAGGATACTTAACATGACATTGTCAAGTCTAGATCTCATGAGGTGAGGACTGTCTTTTAACCATACAATTAACCCTTAAAGTCATCAGTGATCTATAATTAGTCTTCACTTAAAACTGCCATAATGCATACTAGTATTCTCACAACTTCTCAACAAATTTAGAGAATTTGTTATTGTTCAATCTAAATACTTTCTCTAATTAATCAAAAGTTTCTCAAACGACATTTATGTCTATTTTTATATTGTATGAGTTCATGTACAATGGTGAAGACATGCCCCAAATGTATGTTTAACATTTAAAACCATACATCAAAGAGTTCATCTCTTGTGAAGGAATAAAATTTGTGACACTGGCCATTATAAGGTATTAAAAAATTCATGGTAACTTTTGAAAAAGAAGGAATGTTATTAACCTTGGTGTCTTGACCAAATTACAATTCTGGTAATTACATTTGTCTTTCCTAATCTCCTTTTCAACTTTCAATTGGGTGGTGTATTCTTAATGGATTTCATTACCTAGCCTCCCTTAGGATTTGAAGGAGGACTTATCTTCCAAGACTGGGTCCACTCTAAATTTATGTTCTCTAACTCCAATTGAGCTGTCACTGAGACTCTTCCACTGTGTGTGTTTAATTTAGTCCTCATTTTGGATTTTGCTTTCACAGTTTTGCTGTTCTAAATCATTTCTCTCCTGCTTACAACCCAGATGTACATTACAGTATCACCACTACACTGTGTTCTAAAATACCAGAAACAAGCAATATATAAGGATCCACGCAAATCAAAAAATTTAAAAAGCATTCAAACAAAATAAAATGAAAAGAAACAAACAAGCAAAATACCAAGGGTCAGATATACTAAAAAAAAAAAAAAAAAAAAAAAAAAAAGGATCCACGTAGCCCAT
This sequence comes from Mastomys natalensis, assembly GCA_021653895.1. Classification (NCBI taxonomy): domain Eukaryota; kingdom Metazoa; phylum Chordata; class Mammalia; order Rodentia; family Muridae; genus Mastomys; species Mastomys natalensis. The sequence continues at coordinate 434,730 of JAJTUV010000460.1, forward strand.
ACTGTACTTTTATGCTCATGTGGAATGCTCAATCTTTATTGAGGAAGTCATAATCATTTCAGGGAGACGGTGAAACATAGTCTGTGTATGAAAAGTGTCTGTACTACACCTTTTCCTCCACAACTCTGCCAGTCCTCACCCTTGCTTTATCTCTGCCTAGTTTTCAAAGAAGCCATGTGCTCCACATGCCCCTTGAATGGCCGACAACCTCTAAGGTCCTATCATTTACCCCCATATCAGCTCACATCTATCCTTTTCAATTCAACTGTGTTCATCCCCTAAGCATTTACAAAATTGGTATCTATATCATTAAAATACCTCTGTTTTGTCCCCATCACTTTACCGTGGGAATATTCACACTTTCTTTACCCTTTTGTCATTATAGCCTATTTCTCATACCTTTAAATTCCACACAATATTATTTTCTTTCTTGCCACGCTATGGAAACTCTTCTTTTAAAATAGTCAGATTAATTTCAAAATGCAAAATCAATAACCTTTTTTAGCATATATTTTCTTAGCTTGTAAAAGTTCCATTTTTTTCTCTTGGCTTTAATACTGTTGATAGCTCCTTATTTGCAAATTTTACATACAAACTTTACCTTGACACTTTTCATTTTCCTTTTGGAATTCTCTTTACTTCTCAAAACTTAATGGAAGCTATTGCCAGTGTTTTGTCTCTGGATTTGTTTCCTTTACACAATCTATTTATTAATGATCACTTTAATTTAGTTACTAAGCTGAAAGGAGATTTTTCAAAGGTGGAAGATACAAAATATAGTTTATGAATATTTATTATGTGCCCAATTTTCTAAAATCTGTACAAGAATAACTTCACTTACAGGACGATACCAGGGATAGTATAATCATTTTTGCTTTTAAGGAAACAAAGACTGGAGGTCTCTGATTGGTGTTTGAATAGCTCAACAGGTAGAAGTATCTACCTGAGATCAACCCTCAGTACTCACATGGCAGAAAGAGAAATGGACTCTCACATGTTCTTCCTACTTTGACATGTGTGCACATCTCACACACACACACACACACACACACACACACACACACACATACACACACACAGGAGAGAGAGAGAGAGAGAGAGAGAGACAGAGAGAGACAGAGAGAGAGAGACAGAGACAGAGACAGAGACAGAGAGAGACAGAGACAGAGAAACAGAGAGACAGAGAATGTTTAAACGGTGCCAGAATATATTGCAACATGTGTGGCTTAAATTTACATTTCTTTCCATGTTTATACTTTACACAAACAGGCAAGGTATGATGGACTAAATTTTGTTTCTCTTTTTATTCTTTTTTCATGATGACTCAAATCACTAGTGTGACTGTATCGAAGTAATATTTTAGAGTTCCATAAACCCATAAGGACACAATTCAGTGAAAAAATAGGGCTGTGGCCATTAAAAAGTACTACTAATAAGACAAAGAGAAAGACTTCTTCCTTCTAGTTCTCTCCCCTCCCATCTCCTCTCTCCCCCTCCTCCTTCTCTCTCTGACACTGGCTGTCTGATTTCTACACCTGCTGCTCTTCTCCCTCCTACTGTACCCTCCTCCCTGAAGCTATGAGCCTGTGGCTAACTTTAGGCTTAGAAGACAGTCCCGGTAGTGAATGAATTGACTGACCTTGTATGTTTGTCTCCAGATTTCTGTTGAAAATTTATTGCTATTACTTTAACCACCTGTAATTTTCTATTCTTACATATAGCTTTTCTGCATGATACTTTGTTATAACTTACTATATTTAACAATAAACATGCTAAACAATTAAATGTTCAGCATTAAATATATTTAAGTACTCCAGTTAGTTATGGTGTGAAAGTTAAAAACTTTGCAAAATATTTCACTGGCAAGTAATCTTGTGTAACGTATCTATCTGCCAAAATTGCACTCTTTTGTTTAAAGCTATTACTAAAGGATTCAGTGCTTTCTGTAATTATTATTCCATATCCAGGATAATAATTGCTAAATTAATGATTTAGAAAAAAAGCGTTGGTCCGTATTTGACTTAAAGCATGTATGAAAAAAGGAAAAAGAAAAAACCCTGTTGAATAATGAAAACTGTTAACATGCCCCTAAAGCTTGGTGTGGGCTGAACTCTGAACTTTCATGCATGATCCTGTTTAATCTTCACAGAGATTCTGAGTTTAGAGTATTAATTATCTCCATTGAAATGTCCATCTTAATAACATGATAGGCTACACGCATGGAGAGACTTGTCTGCTGAAAATAGTAATTGTCTAAAATGTAATAAAAAAATTCTTTGCAAGCAAAAACTAGTCTTTCAAGAAAGTGAAGTGTTTTTCATGCTAAGGACGGATCAACGTGGGAGGGAAAGCAGGAGCTTTTGTACTTAGGAATTTGCATAGCGCTGAATCTGAGCTTCAGGTTTCATATAACGTCCTTAGTTAATGCCCAAAGTGTACATTAGGCAATCATTTCCTCTGATCTGAGATCCAGGTTCACTACAATCTAAGAGTGAGCTCGTACCAGATTTCCTTTGCTTCTCACAGAAACAAAATTACCATTTTGATTATGAAAAGTTTGAACAACTGAAGGACGTTGTCAAGCAGTTGGAACCACAAGGATTGTCACTGACTTAATTTACCCTCTAGCATAGCAAAAGAACCCTAACTGCCCTGGGAAACTCTCTTGCAGTGTTTCTAGCTCTGTCTTCCCTTCTGTGTTGGCAAAGGTATGGATAGCATATGAGAAAGCACCAGGATCTGTGGTCAAAAACGCTGAACTTTCAATTAATCTTTAATTAATCAGAGAGGCTCTAAAATAACTGATCATTATGCTTGGTGACATGAAATTCAGGCTTCAATATGTGAAGGAAGCTCAGTCCTGTAGAGATTATTAAGAATGTTTGAAAATAGCTCGAATACTGAAAAACATATGAAAGTTAGAAAGAACAATATCAACCATTGAGACCCTCAGAGCTACCAGGGACTAAACCACCAACCAAAGAGTACACATGGAGGGACTCATAGCTCCAGCCACATATGTAGCAGAAGATGGCCTTATCTGGCATCAATGGTAGGAGAGGCCTTTGGTCCTGTGAAGGCTTGATGCCCCAGTGTAGAGTAATGCCAGGGCAGTGAGGCAAGAGTGAGGGTAGGTGAGTGGGGGAACACCCTCATAGAAGCAGAGAAGGGATGGGGGTTTCCAGGGATTGGGGTTGGGGACTGGGAAGGGGATAACATTTGAAATACAAATAAAAATATCCAATAAAAATGTTGGATAATTAAAATGAGAATTCAGTGGTCAATTTTAAATGAAGCAGATGACCCTTATAGAAAGGACACAATAAGAACTTATGACGAAAAGTGGTATTATTGGCATAATACAAGGAGGATACAGTAGATGTTCATTGTATATAATTTTAGTTCAAAATGTAGAAACGTAAGGGCGTGTAACAATGAATACATTGCAAATTGCACGTTGTTCAAAAAATGTTCTGTAACTGATGAAATAACAAAAGCAGTTCAGGAAGCTAAAGCTGGATGTCACACAGAGTAATAGTCCCGAAGACCTAGCAGAATGAGGTATCAACTGCTGCAAGGGTGAAGGAGACACACTCAGGTGGAGCAGAGGCTATTGAAGGACCCTACCATTCCGTGACTGAGGTCAGAAGAACATGGTTTGTTGACATCAATTTGCCAAGAGAAAACATATTCTAATTTTCCCTAAGCAGCACGTTACTTTCAAAAATAGCAGAGAATTATAAGCTTATCATGAGATATTTGTAGTGAATAATTCTAAAGTGTGTGCTTCAGAAGGAAAGTAAAACATTTGAGAGTGGATAAATTTCACAGAAGATTGCAAACACAAGGGTGAACAGAAGACAAGGAGGCTTTACTAAATAATGTTCTCAGTGAGCCCAGTATCTTTATTTTATAAATGTAGATGACAGTGCAGACAATCTGACTAATTTTCTCAGAATTATGTAACCATTTACTAGCAGAGAGAGATTTACAGTTAAGAATATTGATTTGTATACATACACCCTAAATTAAGAACTAGGTAAATGGACTAGTGAAAATATAAAATCCATTTCACAGAACTAGTAAACTAAAAGACAGATATGGCAAAAGACTGCCAGAGAAACCATTAGGTAAAAAGTCAGGTTCTGAGATTCATGGACCAAGCACCAAATTACCTAGGTGAGGGAACTGGTGTAAGTCTCTTAATATTTCTGACCCTAGGTTCATTATCTGCAACTTGGGAATAATATCTGTCTCCTGTGCTGAAGTTATTGTAAAGAGAAACTGCAGAATGGCTTCAAGACCAGACAGAACAAATAACAGTACCTAAACCCTTCTTTCCGCTGAATGCATGTGACCTTCCCAGTTCACAGGTGGAAATTTTCTTTCCTACATAACAGTATTAAGAGGTCAGGTCTTTAGGGCAATTCTATGGCACAAAGATAGACCTTCATCAATGAGGTCAACAAACCTATAGGCTTAGCTCCTTCTGCCATGCAGAGATGCAGAAAAACGTGATCATTTATAAATCTCAAAACTCTCAGCATACATCACACCAGCTGACACCATAAAACCTGATTTTCCAACTCAATGATATTAAGCAGAAAATTTCTTTTATTTATAGCTATACAGTAAATGATCTTTTATGATAGCGACCTTAAGGGACTTAGACACAATGTTTTTCTTACTCATCATTCAACACACATGGGCAATATCAAAAACTGGAAGAGCCTGTTGGGAAAGACTGGTACCATGGACAAGAGGAGCAACGCATGGAAAAGAGACAACTTCTTGCTATCCTTTCTTACAGTTGTTTGCCTAATAATTTTAAAAGGATGCATACAGAGAGGGTCCTGGGAACCTTTCTGCGTGTCTTAATTTACTATGGGTGACAGTATTTTAATATTCTGATTGTGGTCACGACCATCTTAATAAAAGTGGGTCTCAGAGCAGTGTTAGCTCTGCTCAAATTTTAATTTTCAATTTCTGCTTTGTCCCACTGCTCTTCATCTCCAGAGTACTGTTCCATCTCTCCAAGTACTGTTCCATTGCTTGTGGTTTGCCCTTAAATCTGAGTACCATAGATTGGGTGGAAACATTCACTAATTCAATATATATGTACAGAGATGGGAGAACAAAACAGATCATGTACTCTGCCCCAGTAGATCTATATTAAAACGAGGATGAAAGACAACTGACAAAATAAATAAAGATTACTACTACTGTATGAACATCCTTTAAAATAGGTGATAACAAAGAAGGGGAAACAGGGGAGTTGGAAAGAACATCAAAAATGCTGAGTTTAGCCAGAAAAGAATGAGAAATACATTTAATTAGATCTCAAAGGGCAAAGATTTAGAGCCTTGTTTTAGTTATTGGATAAATGACTTAAATGAAACTAGTAGTTCAAATTTAGAGACTATCTCAAAACTAAAGTTTGAGATTTTCTGAATCATATGTAACAAATTTCCAGCTGAAACAAATCTAAAATAAATGCAAATATGCCTTGTAAGACTTTATTCATAATCTGACAAGAAATTTTATATGGAAAATTTGTTATGGACACAAAGACCAGCCTTGATAATTTTGTCATAGCCATGTGGTCAGAAAAATCAAAAAAAAAATTGAGGGATATTTATATAGAGAATCACAGTAAATGAGACCACTACAAATCTACTTTGAGAAAAACAAAATGTTGGTAAGTATAAAAAAAAATGCTCATTTTAATCTAAAGTCCTTTCTTGTTTTATGTGTCTTTTGTCAGTTCAGAAAAGAATATATATATATATATATATATATATATATATATATATATATATATATTTCATATATACCTACATATATATGCATATATGAGGTTATGTATTATATACATATATATACATATGTCTGTGTATATGCATGCATGTATGCTAAGAAAACACTGAATGAGTGAATAAAATTACGACCATTTATTTATGCCATGTTCTGAGAGAAATAAGGCTTATAAAATTTAAAATGAAATAGGTTTGAAGAGCATGAATTGAGAAGGCAAACTACCACACCGAATATCAAGAACATGGACCAGGACTGAGGAGGAAAAATTAACATTTGAGAGAAGCTGGGACACAGTGCCACTTCTATTTTAGTGATTCTATTGTGGTTTCCTGGCTGAAAATAACAGAACTTATCCTCACTTTTGGAAGTCTTAATTCCCACATCTGGATGTCAGCAGCCCTCACCCCCTTAGGGGACTCCAGACATGAGTTTCTCCTGGCCTCTTCTGTCATCTGGGAAAGCTGGCATTTCTTGTGTTCCTGGCTTTTGAATGCAATACTAAAATATCTGCCTCTGTGCTCTGCTCTCTCACTGGGTGTCTTTGTCTCCTCTGAGTTCTTCATATAAGGAGGCTTGTCCTTACACTTAATGCTTATCTGAATAATCTGCAACAACAGTCTCATTTTAAATTTCTTAACTTAATTGTATCTGAGATGCTTTTTCCCAAATAAGGAGAAATTAATAAATTTGAGATGAGCACATAGACATACTTAAGCTTTTTTAGGGCTACCTACAGGAGACAGTAAAAAGGAAAAACCATAGAGGGTTACCTCTATTCCAACGGCCCCCAGGCTTAACATCCCTGCAAGTGTTTCTTATCGTAACTATCAACATTGTTGTCCTCAGGCCATAATATAGCTGACGTCTTCTTGAAATCGAGCAGTTGTGATTAACTGATACCTACACAGACTGTGTCCATTACCTTTCTAACATAGAGGAGAAGGGCTTATGAGGTCTTGCTCCTCCCTAAGATTTTATAGACAGTTAATAGTTACTGGGAAATGTGCTCACAAGGGCATCATCTCCCGAAAAGATTGACAGTAATTCAACAGTTGTTAGGGAGAGTATCTCAAGAGGCAATGCACTTTCCCAAGAGTGTCCATACAATTAAGTACTGGTAAAGAGAGCCACTTTTCTTCAGTAATATATAGTGTAGCCAACCATATTCCATTAAGCATCTATAATTATACTGTTTCCTCCAAGCTAGATTTTAGTAGAGCGGCTTCTTTGGTGTGTCTTTGTGCCTTCTCTGAGACAAATAGGTGCTTGTCTCTCAGAATAAAAGAAGAACATCTTTAATTATCTATAGTAAAAAGAAATGTTTCAGAAAGCAAGATGCATATTAGTTACTTTATTCAGTATGCATGGCCTATGGGAAATAGCATCTGAGCCTTATCAATAATTGGTTACTTAATGAAAACAAAGACCTATATTCTGAAATAAACTTTAATTTTTTAACACCTGCCATAAACCCTTACATTCCTGAGAAATACCAATATTTCTATGTAAAAGTAAATGGTGGGGATGGAGAGACTGCTTAGTGGCTAGAAGACATGTTATAGTGGATGTATAGAGGGACTGTATATGGGGGAACTGTGAGGAGGCAATGACTGGGAAAAAATAAAAGACATGGTGTTCTTAAAATTAAAAAATAAAAATAAAAAATAAAAGAACATGTTGTTCTTAAAATTACTTAAATATTTGCTTTCCAGTACTTACATGGTGGCTCACAGTTATCTGTAACTACAGTTCTAGGGGATATGATAACCCTCTTTTGGCCTTCAGGGAGAAAAGGCAAGTATTATTCACATGTTTGCAGGCAGACAAACACATAAAATGACACAAAATTAAAGATAGATAAAAGTAAATATTAAAGAAGATATTAATAGTAAGCAGAATACCAAAATTCACTTGTTTTTCTCTTTGTTTAAAAAAATAACAAAATAAAACAAACAGAAGACAACTAAAGAAAGCTGAAGCATGGATGTGGAGATGAGGATGGAAAAATAAATTTTGCAAAAGAGAAACACAATTTGAAACAACATAGCTGCATAGAAAAGTTTCACTAAGGAGGTTGTGGTGGTTTGAATATGCTTGGCCCAGGGAGTAGCACTATTAGAAGGTGTGGCCCTGTTGGTGTAGGTAAAGCCTTGTTGGAAAAACTGTGTCACTGTGGGTATGGGCTTTACAATTCTCATCCTAGCTGCCTGGAAGTCAGTCTTCTGCTAGCAGCCTTCAGATGAAGATGTAGAACTTTCAGCTCTGCCTGCCCAGATGCTGCCATACTCCTGCCTTGATTATAATGGACTGAACCTCTGAACCTGTAAGCCAGCCCTAACTAAATGTTGTCCTTTATAAAACTTGCCTTGGTCATGGTATCTGTTCACAGCAGTAAAACCCTAAGATAGAGAGGAAAGGAAGAAGTGAAATAAGTGTTTAAACCTGGATGGGGAAAAGACCAGGTTACTTTAGATGCATGTTTGCTTCTCTGTTGATGATCTGTATCTTTGTTTGTTAGAAAATGTTTTCTCTACTTTCCATATACAGAATTCTTCAAACCTTATGTAAGTCATCTACTACGTGTCAATGGCTAACCAACTATTGACAAACATCCCATCTCAGTTGAGTAATAAAGCTCATTTGTTGATTTAAACATCATCATTTATCTGTGCTTGTTTTTATATCTTTCCATAGAAGGGAAGTTTTCTGGCAGTAAGATACACCATTCCAGGTGGTCACTGGTGTGTTTAATGAACCAGCAGTGTTTGATCAATTGTCTTCTGCATAACTGGGCAGAGAATCTGTTGCTCTCACTCAGTTTTTATGACATGTCTCAGAAGTCATAGTAAGAATGGAATCTTCAAAATTGTGTAGGAAAAGCCAAGGCAACCAGCTTCCTTAACTTTATTTGTGAAAGTTTTAGAAGAAAAATGAAAAGAGCATTATGGGTCTTTCAGTCTCACCTGAAATCATTTGCTCCTGTTCAAAGTGGCCAGTGTGGCAGATAAGAGTTCCAATGGGGATTGACCCTGGATGCTTGTGTGAAGTAAACAATCACATGCCTTCTAGGAATGGTTCAGCATTTTGCAGTCGATTTTTCCCCCAATTTATATGTTATGTATGATTGCCATTCTCATTTGTCAGCAAACACTGGGGTAGAATTTAAGAAGGCAGGATATTCAATAATCTCTTAGTGGCAAGAGAAAGCTTGTGGAACTTGATATAATATTTCCAGAAATGTTTCTTCTGGCTGCTTGGGATAAAGCATTTAAGAAGATACAATGACCTTTGGAAGAGAAACCCAGTTCAGATCTCAAGGGACATTATCTTGGGCTTCAAGCTCTGCAGATCTACTTCAAATATTTAGCTGTTTTGTTAGGTAATAAGAGCATTACAGCTTTAATCTTTGCTGTGATTTAGAAAAGAAGAAAGACATAGTGATCTGTTTACAGTACATATTAACTAAATGCATTCATTTGCATAATTCCTCTTCAGGGATGGACTGCATTATTCAGAGATTTCTATATGTGGAACTGCGGGGATATTTTAGGCTTCAGTGACACTGAGGTCTTAACTTCAAGTCTATTAGATTAGTACAACAACATTTCCTGATTAAAAATTGCCATTAGTGGCAAGACATCTTCTGAGAAGTACTTTTCACCTTATGGTGCCAATAGGGAAGAATAAATATTCTTGTGTGTGAGCGAATCCTGTGTAGAAAAGTCTGAGATTTCCTTGAAAGGGATGAAAATAACAATTTGATGCTGGAGGAATTTAAATATTCTAGAGTAGAGAAAATAACCACACAGCTCTGTCCTTTTGTAAGACTTTAAACTCTAAACTTCTGATTATGTAAGGTGGCTTACAGAATGCTGACTCAGGGCCGATTTCGATTTTGACATATTTATATAAATGGGAAAATTATTGACATTTGTTCTTAATTGCCAGCTCTAACTTTACTTTTAATTACTTTAGCACACGTGTGGATTCAATTATAATTTCAAATGTTTCAAACCACTCCAAGAGGCATTGTGTTCTCAACATAATAAGACAGGGATATATAATTTTCATGATCAAAGAGAAGGAGTATAAGGAAAATATTTAACACTAATGACATTTTGAAAAACCCTTGTGGGGAACTATTACTGGAGAAGCTTCTTAAAATATGTACATACAAAACTCTGTAAATGGAGTTACACAATAATGAGAATGTCACTTCTTAAGCCATTGGCTGCAACACACCATGGGACTGTATAGCCTATATAGAACAATATGGTTTATATTTTTAGTGGTTGAAAAATCCTTCGGACAAGCATCTTGAAACAGGATGGTTTGAGCTTCAATGATGGGATAGGACAAAAACAGCAAAGCACATTTCTTTTTCTTCTACAGATCGATGTTGTTTTTTGTTTTGTTTTTTGTTTGTTTGTTTGTATTTTAAACTTCGGTAGTTTACAGTAAACTTATAAGCTTATATCTCTGTTGTAGCTATAAATCAAACTATATTCCACTTTACATTTTAAAGTATATTTTACAAGGTGAATAAAAGACTCAAATTATTATCTCCTCTTATTTTTCTCTTCCTTTTCCTCCTCTTTTTTCCTAATCTTTTCCTTAAGTTTTCTTTGGTCTTTGCAATCTGTTTTTAAATACCTCTAGTATGGATGTTCTATGCGTGGTTTCTTTCTCACTTCTTCTATATTAGTTTTAGTTTTCTGAAACAAAGTAACCATAGAAAACAACTTATAAAGAAGGATAATTTATTCTACCTTATGGTATCCATCCATGTTCAGTTGACCTGGTTATTTTGGGATAAGCCAGAAGAGCATCATGGGAGAAAAGCATAGTAGGAGAAAGGTCATTCTATTGAGACTAGACCTAGAGAGTGAGCAAGGAGGAGGCCATCAGAAAGAAATAATTTATATAACTAGGTCCCCAGTAACCTACATCATCCACCTAGTGCTTGACTCCTAAAATTTTTGTTACTGCTCAAAAGTTCAATATGAAACCATCAATATGTTAATCCTCTTGCGAAGTCAATTCCTTCAATATAATGACTTCCCCTAACTCAATAGAAAGATTTTGTGTTGAGAATGTCATTACCTTAGATGTAATGGGAATGGAAATATATGCTTACCTTTGTACTGTTAATTTCAGTACATTCAAAAATCAGGTTTAGTCGGGTTCTTTGACTGTGTAGTCTATGAAGCAGGATAAAGGAGTCATAAAATATAAATAAAATACAGTACAAAATATAACCAAAACTGAAGGCAATCAAATGTAATTCTCAGCATCTGGCATGAAAATGAAAATCTTGAGCGAAAAATCAAAACAGTTATAATGACTATAATAGCACACACAAGACACGAAGAGACACACCATACACATTGCTAGTTTAACATGAGTGTCTTACGTACATTATTCTTTAAGAAGCATACTCTACTTCAGGTGGTCTCCACAGGTTCTATCTCCCCTTCTCTGCACCCATTGAGTCCTGGGAGCCTCATGTTTCTCTGGTATCTGGGACCCACCAGTAGCTATCCCCAGTTCTTCATCACCTCTGCTGCTACCTATTTTTATTTGATTTCCTCAAGTCTCCTCCAGATTCTGATACTGCCACTCTTATTTCCTCCTCCTCTTCCTTTCTCCCTCTCTTGTCCCCCTCTCCTTCCATCTCCCACAATCGTCCTGTTCCCCCTTGAGTACAGGACTGAAGCACCCACCCCCTGATCTTTCTTTATTATTCTCCATATTGTCTGTAAGTTGTATCATATGCATTGTGAGCTTTTGGGTTAGTATTCACTTATTAGTGAGTACATACCATGTGAGTTCTTTTGTGTCTGGATTACCTCACTCAGGATAATATTTTCTAGTTCCATCCATTTGCCTGCGAATTTCATGAAGTCTTCGTTTTTAATCACTGAGTAGTACTCCATTGTGCATATGTACCACATTTTCTGTATCCATTCTTCTGTTGAGGGACATCTGGGTTGTTTCCAGCTTCTAGCTATTATAAATAAGGCTGCTATGAACATAGTGGAGCATGTGTCGAAGGATGGAGCCACCCACCCATCTCAAAGTTTTTTAACCCAGAAATGTTTCTGTCCAAAGGAAGAACCGGGACAAAAAATGGAACAGAGACTGAAGGAAGGGTCAGCTGGGGAATGGCCCCACCTGAGGAAATATCATGTCTGCAGACACCAAACCCAACACTGTTGCTGTGGTCAAGAGGTGCTGTGAACAGCAATCAAGTGTGGCAGTTCCTGGGGAGGTCAGGCCAGCAACTGACCAATGCAGAAGCCAATGTTTGAAGCCAACCATCAGACTGAACTCAGGGAACCTGGTGGGAGAACTGGCAGAAGGGCTGGAGGAGCAGAGGGGGACTGACACCCCATTGGAAGAACAACATAGGCTGGTCTGACAACCCAGTTCTCCCAGATTGTAGACCACCAACCAAAGAATGTACCTAAAGGGATCTTTAGCTCCAGAAACATAAGTAGCAGAGGATGGCTTTGTTCAACAGCAATGAGAAGGGAGGCCCTTGGTCCCTGGGAGGTTTGATGCCCCAGAGTTGGGGATGATGGAATGGTAGGGTTGGAGAGTATGGGTGGGTGGGGAGCCCTCACATACAGGCAAAAGGGAGGTGGGGAGGGCAGATGTGGGATGGGGAGGTGGTGGAGGAGTGACCAGGAAGTAGGACCTCATTTGAGATGCAAAGGAATGGAATGATTAAAGTCTAAATGTTTCCGTTTTAAATTCAAGAATGAATCTAACCTACTTTTTAAAACTAGTGCTTTGAAACATTTGTTTTCATCAACAAAAACTATAAATTTTACTTTGTTAATGAGAGTACTGTACTTAACTATATCACATTGCAGTCTTTAATCCGAGCACCATATCTTCCAGATATTTAAAATGTGTAAAGAGGATAATATTATTTATGTTTCTTAAAAGAATCCACTCACACATCTTCCTTGCTTCCTCTAATTTTCAGTTACCTATTATATGCCTTGACATGTGCTATATAGCATGGTGTTTTGTTCATCTATTTTTAATTAAACTTCACTCACAAAACTCTATAGAGCAGATTTCAAGGTAACTATCTTTTGGGCTATTTCTAGTGACGTTATTAGTATATGTTGTTAGTAAATACACATAACATGCATCTGATAAAGATTCTTTGCTGTTATTTACATTATATAATATGTTTAAAAAGACAAGTTTTATTGCTTGTATCTCTTTATGTAAAAATGGGAGCTTGGGACATTTTACCCATCTATGTTGGCATGTTGGATAGTATGGCTCTTGTACAGGTCTTATTTAGGCAAGCATAGTGTTGAGATTTTGCAAACACAGCATTCCTGTCAAGTCCAGAGAATCATGTGATTCAGACATGGAAGAAAAAAGTCATTTGCCGAACGTTAAACACCTGGCATAATTGTCAAACCTTAAAGGGAAAGCAGCATACCAAAGTTTCAAATGAAATTTACTCATGCTGCTCTGAATACAGCAACTATCTAGAGCCAATTCAAGAACACAGTGGAGTTGCAGCCTACCCCGTTCCTCTTCTTGCATATTGCTTAATGTAGTGTGGTACATGATCTTTGGTAGACTTCAAGGTCCATGTAACATTCTAGAAATGATTCTCTGTACTGTGAAATTATCAAGTGATGTTTCCTAGTTTTATAGTATTCAGTTTGGAGTATTTCGTGAATATAGTTCTTTGGTCAGGCATTGTGCATTCTGTGGTTGGATTTTTTTTAGCCTAGGATTCAAAGCCTATTAGAACTGACTTACTTTGTGCAATAAAAAGCACATTGCAACACCACACTTCTGTTTCTGGTGGTGGTCTGATGCCCCACTGCAGGTTTGGATTGTGGAGGTGAGGGCTGTATTGAGAAGCAAGAGTGATGTGGTAGAGACTACACAGCTGAGTCATGAAAGGGTAAGCAGTGACCGGCAAAATAACAAATTTAACAAGAACTGAACAATGCTGGTAGGTAGAACATTGTCTTAAGTTCATTAATATGACTTCTAAGTGGAATTAATTTACTGAGAAGGTAGAAGACATTTACTGATAGGACCCAATACTCTCATTAATTGCTACCTGTTCTATAGAGCTGTGTGGTGTGTGTGTGTGTGTGTGTGTTGTAATATGGAAGATCAGTGAGACATAGACAAGCAGTACAGAAAGGTCCCTGACACTTATAGAGAACACACACACACACACACACACACACACACACACACACACACACATATATATATATATATATATATATATATATATGAGCTTTAATTTAAGCATCTTTCAGAAAGAGGAATCTGTTAAGAAGAGTACACCAAGGAGAAGTTACAAACGTGAGACACGAAAGAAACACCAAAGTAAAGCTGAATAGTATGAGGAAGCATGGGTGTGAGGGTCTGATGTTCACAATGGAGACTGAGTAGCACAGGAGGAAAGTTATCAGCAGCTATGTTTATTTTAAGGAATGCAAAACTCAAAGTTTTCTACATACATTGATTACATATTGACTCAAAGGACAATGTCCTGGAGTTTTCAATACATTTTTTTTAAATAGGACACAGAGCTTCATGAGTGTTTGATTTTTCTGTACCTAACACACTTTCCATGAAATGAGACCAAGTCCTGTGTTGGTCTTTATTTTGCCTGAGTGTTGCAGATTTCCATCTGAATGCACACAGCACCAGGGTGGCATGCACTGTTACTTCTTTTAGAGTCCAATTTCCCACTTTGGCAAGAAATATAGACAAATCCATATGACATTGAAGTATATTTCAAGAAGGTTATTTTAAAAGGAGGGCATATGACTTAGTGAAATTTCCTCCTGCTCTAAGATGTCTCTCTTTGCTCTCCTTACAAGTCTAAACTGCTGGCTATTTTTAATTCTGTCCTTGATTCTTTCTTTTGTTTTCCACTTAATATAGATGTTAATTTTAGATGGTTCTCTTCTTTGTCACCAAACACTTCCTGTGTGCTCTTACATCCTACAGTGTTCTTATTCTCATTTTTAAAAATAAAGCAGACACTTTCTAAGGTCCTATTTCCAAAGCTTTAAATATACTGAAATAACTTTGTTATTTCCATTGTTAGATAAGTTAATAGCACACAATCTATGCAACTAAGAGCTTATTGTAAAATCCCAATTTGTGAAGTTGATTAAGTAGGATACTTCATAACTGAGTCTGGTCCTCTTTAAAAAATAGATTAAAAACAACATATTTCAAAATTTCAAAGACTGTTTAGAACAGCTTATGTTTAGAACCTTATGCTCTAATTCCCATGACTATTTATTTACTTAAATTTTAGAACACAACATCAAGAGTGGAAGAAAGATTCAAGGTAAAACAGAGAATGAGGATTCTTACAAGAAAAGAGAAAGAAAAAGCAAACCCAAGAGGCAGTGTGGGAAAATTTAGTACTGACAAGGCAGCCAAAGGGTTCTGTCAGAAGCTCCATGCTGTTAAGCAAACTGTTTCTTTGAAGTAGCTTCAGCTATATGTGGGAGAATGTGGGGAATATCTTGGAAGGTGAGGTAACAAATAGCTTCAGATTGACCCAAATTCTAGAAAGACATATTGCATGCCATCCCTCCCTACCTCTGTGTTGCTAAATGAGTGAAGAGATAGAATCACTCATATACATGATTCTGGAAGGAGAAAATGATCTTACAGGACAATCTTTTGGTGCCAGATGTCCTGAGGTCTATACATGTACCAGCTCATGACAGAATATGTCTACATCGTAAGAGCCAAAGTGATTTAGAGAAAAATCTTACAGTTGGAGAGACATCAAATTTGACATCCAACATTGAGTCAGACATTCTAAATATGGCAATGTGCATTCAGGCATATTCTTTACATGCTATGTTAGAAGTTATGGGGATGCTTATATTACCACAGAACACTTTCAAACTCAAATAAGATGTGTTCTATGGTGGTATTCCAGGCTGTAAATAACCCACCAAGCATGACTTAGTTTTCACAAATTTCTTTAATATAAAACAAACTAATTTTACATGTGTGATCCAGTAGAGAAGCATGATAACAATAATAGAAAGTTACAATGGCAAACAGAAACAGCAACTAGGAGCATAAACCAGGAACAATACATCACTCATTTCTCTCCCTCACCCAAATTCTACTATCCTTTTGGTTGAAAGGCAAAAAAATGTAGACTATATGCAATATAAGGTAAACAAGGAAGAAACTTGCAATACAAACTATCTACAAAATATATTTTTGAGAGTTGCTAATGAGAAATATTTCCTCCCCCATTATTAAGCATTGAACAAGTGCAAAAATCATCTCTTTTATGAATGCATTAGATAGAGATTGAACAATTATTTTTTCTGTGGGCATAGTCTGTATACATATATGTATAAGTTCTACCACATCACATACGTTAATGTTTTAGGTGCAATTTATTGTATTTGTGTGCACAAGACATATATTTCATAATATCTAACATTTTACTAAAAGATAATATTTGACACAGATTTGTCTACCTAGGAGGAAATGTAAAAAGTAGTTAACATTAGAAGCTTTATGTGTCTTTGGGAGTTATTTCCTCATTATTATTATTATATGTAATGAGAGGTAATTAGATAATCATTTATAATAAAAATTTTATGTCAATTATGAAATCTACAGTTCCACTTTGCTTAGTGCTTATATCTTAATTTAATGTTTAAATGTTTGAAGAAGAACATGTCACTCACCACCCCCTCCATTTCTAGAAGTGGAGGCTATGTGCAGAAAACTCAGATGACATGCAAAATATCCCTGGTAGTAGATAGTCTATATTTTTGTTTGCGTGTGTATGTGTGTCTGTGTGTGTTTGTGTTTGTAAGTGTTTGTGTGTGTGTGTATCTGTATTTGTGTGTGTGTCTTTTGGTGAGAGTAAGTGTCTCATTTTATAATGTAAGCTGATATGGAACCCACTATCTATCCCAAGGTGGCTGAAGTGGTTTGAACAGGTATGACCCCATAGACTCTTGTGTTTGAATACTTGGTTCATGGGGTGTGACACTATTAGGAGGTGTGGCTTTGAAGTATACCACTGTGAAGGTGAAGCTTTGGGATAATATACATGCTCAAGCTTTGCCCACCATGGTAATCCAGTCCCTTTCTGGTGCCTGTCAATCAAGATGTAGAACTCTCAACTCCTCCTTCAGCACTAAGTTTGCCTGCATAATGCCATGTTCCCCTTCATGATAATAGTCGATTAAGCTGCTCAAACTGTAAGCTACTCCCAATTATATTTTTGCCTTTATGGAATTGCCTTGGTCATGATGTTCCTTCACAGCAATAAAACCTAAGACAGAAGTTATTTCCAGGGATTGGGGTATTGCGATGACAGATAACAGGCCTGACCATGTTTTTTGTTTGGAGGGATTTGCATTTGGGGACTTTGGATTAGATAGTAGTGGAATGCTTATAAAGATCTATAATTAAATGGAGTTAAAGAAAAGCTTATGTCAAGGCATTAGGATACATACCTTTAATCCCAGCACTTAGGAGGCATGCAACTCTCTTATTTCAAGTTCAGCCTGATCTACAGAAGAAGTTACATGACAGCCAAGCTTGGGCAGTGAAGGAACCCATCAAAAACAGAAAGCAAATGATGGAATTGAAGAAGAGAACCATGTTCCATCCAAACCCAGAAAGCAGCAGAACTTGGCAAATCCAGCTACAAAGTTCAGGCCTTAGAATCAAGAATAGAATTTCCCTCTGAGAATCAAGAAAGCTGCTGGGGCTAGGAATGTGCCAGAGGTGTCCCTGCATGGTGCCACAGAGAGGCCATTTTGTAAAGCTCTGATGTCAAAGCTTAGATTGCCCCGGAGACCTCAAGATGTTGGAGATGCCAGGGCAATGGGATACTTGCTAAGGAAAGCTGCTATCAGAGTATAGACAAGATGAAGAGAAAGAAGTGTGTTGCAGTCAACAATATGGAAGGATTTGGAGATCTGAAGAGCAGTTTGACATCAGACATGAAGATGTAGTGCCTGGAATTTGCGTCAGCTGGTTTTCAGTCTCACTTTAGTGCAGTATTTCCACAATATGCTCCCTTCCTTATGGTTTGGAATTCTGTATATCCTGTGCCACGATATGTTGGAAGTATGTGGTCTACTTTTTTGACTACACTCAGGGGATTGCAGTTAAGAAATTTCATGAATCTAAGAAAGACTTTGAACTTTTAAAAATTGTTGAGACTGTGACAAACTATGGGGACTTCTGAAGTTGGAGTAAATGCATTTTGCATTATGTTATGGCTACAAGCTTATGAGGGACAGGGAATAAAACGTCATTGTTTGAATAAGTTTAGTTCCCATAGATACATGTGTTTGAACTCTTGGCTCACATGGAGTGGCACTTTAAGGAGGTGTGGCCTTGATGGAGTAGGTGTGGCTTTGTTAGAGAAAGTGTGTCACTATGGAGGCAAGGCTTTGAGGTCTTAAATGCTCAAGATCCACCCAGTGTGAAACTTCCAGTCTCTTCCTATTTGCCTGAGGATCAAGATGTAGAACTCTTGGCTCCTCCAGCACTATGTCTGCCTGCTTGCTGCCATGCTTCCCTTCATGATGATAATGAACTAAATCTTTGAAACTGTAAGCCAGCATAAATTAAATGTTTGTCTTTATAAGTTTATAAGTTGCCTTGTCCTGGTGTCTCTTCTTAGCAATGGAAACCCTAAGACAGTTTCAAATTGCAGCAGTCCTCCTGACTCAGTTTTCTAAGTGTTGTTATTACAACAACAAGGCACTGCACATGAACCTGTGGAAAGAGATGAGATCACATATCTGGCTCCCACGTTTGAATTTTTTTTCTATGTTTTTGTATGTGTCTCATTAAAAAAAATAGTTTAGCAATACAAGGTAATGCACACGGTAACGGTTATTCTTTTTTTAGCTTGAGCCCCTTGGTTCTTCATTTAAGGTAGACAAGAAATGGCAAAGGTAAAAACAGAGAAGAGAAAAGAATCACACATTTTGTGAACTATTTCGTGGACAGAGGAAGACAAACACCTGGAAGTAGTAAAGTGGTGAACTTAATTAAAATTCAAGTGACAGAGAGGTGAAGGTGAAGAAAGACCTGCAGCTGTGGTGGAAGGTAAGGGTATGATATAAGGTGTGGGTTTTAAGATGTATTATCAATGTCCTGTCAGAGCAGTGCTTGTTAAATGGCCTTGTGCTTTCTCAGAGGATCTGTAGAAACCTGTGGAAGCGTTATCACTTTCAGAGAAGGTTTGCAGTGATACAGATGCCAATTTTGACCTTTCTCAGTAGAACAAGCTAGAAAAGGACAGGCTACAACAAAATATGAGCAACGTGATGTTGAGGTTTTGAGTGTAATGACATTTAAACATGGAAAAACATCAAAGAACATTTTTCATCTTGAATAGATATTTTTGATATTTTTTTTTCGTGCAAGGAAACTAAAACTTTAGCTAAATTCCTTAAATGTGGATAGTTGTACACTAATATTTTATTTTCCAAATTGTTAATTTTAAATTAAAATATTGAGGTTGTAATCATAGCACTTTTCCCTTTTTCCTACCTCCAAATCAATGAAAACTTTGCTTTTCTCTTTCCAATTCATGGCCTATTTTTCTTTAATTGTTATACTATTGTGTGTGTGTGTGTGTGTGTGTGTGTGTGTGTGTGTGTGTATGTGTGTGTGGTGGGGGCTCTTCCTATCTGCCTTTCTTTCTTTCTTTGGATTTTGTGTGTATTTTAAAAAATACATAAACATAATCTGCTCAGTGTGTATAATATTACTTGTATGTATATGCTTTCAGGGCTGATCATTTGATATTGGAAAACCAATTCCTTAGATGCCTATAGTGCTTTGTCTAGGGTTGAGGGCCCCTGAACCTTCCTCTGTTCATATTTGTATATCTATTGCTATCTTTCTTGTTCAGGATCTCATCTAGGTGAGACTTCAGAAGTGTGTAGCATCTGACCTTTGTAGTGGATACTAATAGCAAACTTCCTATTCCTCCAACTCTTGTAAATTTCCTAACGCCTCTTCTAAATTGATCTCTGAATCTTAAGCATTCTAGTAATCTCTCTCTCTCTCTCTCTCTCTCTCTCTCTCTCTCTCTCTCTCTCTTTCTCCCCCTCTCTCTTTCTCTCCCTCTCTCTCTCTCTCTCTCTCTCTTCTCTCTCTCTCTCCCTCTCTCTCTTCTCTCTCTTCTCTCTCTCTCTCCCCCTCTCTCTCTTTCTCCTCCCCTCTCTCCTCTTTCTCTCTCCTCTCTCTGTCTCTCTCTCTCTCTCTCCCTCTCTCTCTCTTCTCTCTCTCTCTCTCTCTCTCTCTCTCTCTCTCTCTCACACACACACACACACACACACACACACAAATTTTTACTAGAAGTAAAGTTGTAATACTCTGCAGTCCTCTTAATCTTTGAACATGATCTGAAGCTATGGCTGTGCTGAATATTAGCAGCCTTGTTTCATTTTACAAATGGATCATGGAGACTTTGCTTAAATAAAAGACCAACTTTAACAGGATAGCAACCATACAGTTAGAGATAGACTTTTGCAGGATTCCTCATAGTTTATGTACTAGCTAGAGATTATGGGATCCAACTCTATTTGCATTTTTATTAGCACTTATTACTATAAAAATAATGAGCTTCATTATTACATTTCGTATATAGTTAAAATATCCTTTGATCATCTGAAATGCCCTGTTATGAGACCCTGCTCCATTCATATTGTTCTGCTTTTGCTACCTCCAAAACCTCTTTCTCTTCTCATTTATTATTTCCATTCATTTTGAATATGATTATATTCAGACATACATATAAATGTATAAATACAATATACTGAGCCCATTGAGTGTTGTTCATATGTCTATGTGTTTGGGGCTTATCAAGTAGGATAATGTATTGAGGAGGCTTATGCTTGAGGAAGACTGATTCACCCCTTATCAGCAGTCAATTGCCTGGAAGTCTTCATTTAGGGATGGAGCCTTCTGAGGTTTCCACACTCATGTTGATATGTCAACTGGTGGTGTTATTATTCAAGTATTATTTAAACAGCCATACTGTTGAGGTTTCATGGTTCCAGCTTCCCTGCCCTACATTGAAGACACAAACCCACATAGAACTCTGTCTGACAATTTTCTTAGCGTGATCATATGAAAATCAAGCCTGACTATGAGAAATATATTTTCCGAGTATTAAAATTATTTTGCTTATGTCGTCGCTAAAACCTCAACCAAAGGAAAAATAGGTCAGCCAGAGAACATAGATTTTTATTAAAGCAATAATATCTTATAGAAAAAAGAGTTTAGGGTTATAGGATCATTTTTCATTTGCAATCGAGTTTTAATTTAAGAGTTTGTGTGTTAGGGTTTGATTATTTTCAGAATCAGCTACTCAACTTCTATGACTAAAACTGACACGTTACCCAGAGTTATAGATAAAAAGAATAATTCAGTGTAATTTTTCTTCTAAACCTTGCATTAAATTTATCAAAACATCACTGCAATCAATATTTTTTTTATGTAAGGGAAAGAAAGAAGCCCTTGTAGGATGCATTTTACAATTTCCTGTTGCCTGTTTGATGCTCTGCCCCTGTTAAGCGTTGCTGTTGAATATTCCTCCCTTGTGAGATGCAGAATCACAATTGGAAATTTCATTGCTTGACTTTCTGTAGTATATTCCTGGAGATGGTGCACTTAATCACTGTATCATACAGATTAGATAAAGCTTCATCCTTGCTCCTTCTTTTCTCCTAGAAATTTAATATTGTGGTAGGCTTGCATACTTCTAATTAAAAAGTGACTTATGAAAGTGCACCTCAAACAAGACACATATTCCTTAACAGCCTAGTGACTGGATGCTGTAATAATGCAATGTTAAAACAGTGTGATAGCTTCAGTAATTACTCCTGTTAGTCCTTCAAAGATAGTTAAACATGTAGTTATATCTGATGTTCCAAGCAAAGTGGTAGCCAGTGAGAAAAAAGACTGAAGCAATGGTAATGAACTTATAACTTTATCACATGAGTTAGAAAGTGTATCTTTCTAAATTTGGGACCTGACACCTCTTTGTAATGGTTTCATTACCATGGCCTTTTAAGGGAAAGAGCTCCTTACAGTAAATTTGATTTCCTCTATGCTTTAGAACCATGCTGAAATCCAAAGTAGTCATCCTTCCTAAATGGCAATCATATAGCAAATAGACATTACTGACTCAAATTGGTATTGACGATTATGTGAATTTTCCCGTCAGTATGATTAATAGGCCATAGGATTTTCTGAGCTTTGTCGGTTTCTCCTTGGGCTGTAAAAATAACTCTCTCTCTCTCTCTCTCTCTCTCTCTCTCTCTCTCTCTCTCTCTCTCTCTCTCATATTTCTCTTTTGTATTATAATATCATAAATTAAATTTAAGTGGGTCTGTACATCATATTATTTATCTATAGCTTCTGCCAAGCTTAAGATTGTTTATTATGGATAATTGATACAGTATTATAACACAAGACATTAGCACCAACAATGGAACACATGTTAGCAAGTGTAGACAAACAGAGGGAAAACATGTCCTGATAGTTGGAATATATGGGCCTCTTTTCATCATTACCACACAAGAACATCTTCTCTTTGAAGTACATTTATGTATTTTAAGGCAGAATTTCTATAGTAAATCATAAAATAGGAAAGGTCCTTGCTAGATAACAAAATTGACAAACATCTCTAATGAATTTTAGACAGCATAGTGATCTGAGATACCTGAAGCACAGTGTCATATGAGGTATGAGATTAGAGACCCAAGGTCTGAATTACTCTTTGTTCTTGAGTTTAAGCATCCTTTCTGAAGACTCAAATGCAATTTGTGTAATTAGAAGAATACTCCTAGAAATGTTTTTCATTTTGAGGATAGGTGAAGCATAATGCTCAAATGTTAAGAAACTGTAAAAACTTTGGAAGGCCTCCTAGATTCAGGATGACTAATATTTGTTTTTTATGGCACATGATCTCCCTAGCTTTAGAGCCTAGTAGCTATAAAGAATCTTATTAAATGCTGTGTATATGGGAAACTGAAGCATGGTCTCCCCAGATACATGGTAACATCATTTGATTTCACTTTATATATGTGTATATTTTAGGAAGCTTATGTTATTTTGTAAATTTCCATATATTTTTTTAAGAGTTCTTTAATGTTAGTTTTTCCTCCTCATTGTCTTCTATATTTTAGTTTTCCAAATCCCTTATCATTTAATCTTCCTATTCTAGTTTACCTAGAATAAGTCTTTGTTTCCTCATAGTGTATATATATATATTGATTGTAACTTCTCTAGCAACACATTCAAATATGTACAGAAGTAGTACATTATCAGCAACCTGGACATTATTTAGCCCTACTCAAATTGGCATATAAGGAACCATCACTTCATATTCTCCAGGTTTCATATTTTCATTTTTGTGGTCATATATTCCTTGTGAGAAAAAAACAGATCTGCAAACTTTCCCAGCTTCTAAGCTTGCAATATCAAACTTACTTGTTAGTGTATCTTCTACAATCAATAGCAGTGAAAGGGAAAATAGTGACTTTTAGGAACCAGTAGTTTGCTCTTGCCCTAATTTCAAACAAAATGAAATGTAGTAAGTTCCTAGAATTACTAATAAAACTGTGTAGGATCCCAGAAAATAACCCAGTAGGTAATGTTGTAATAAAATGTACTATTTTATTATAAATGTTAAAATGAAGACAATTATAACAATGATAAAATAAGAATTTTGGATTCGTCTTGAGAAATTTTAGGATTTTTATACTAATGATAAAAAGCATTAGGTGTGATTTTTGTTGTTAAAGAATAAAATTATAAAAGGCAGGGGAAGTTCTTGTGAGTTTTTTATTTAATATGCATTCTGTAAAAATGCTTTATTATAATGTAATGGATGTATTCACCTAAATAATTATCTCTGTGTACATTTACCACGGAAAATCACTGAAGCCAGGAAGACTTCATCAGCTGCAGACATGCAACCTCTGACCAGAGCTAGAGAATAATGAGAATAGAATCGCATAGATTTGCATACTGGAAGTCTGATAAAGATCTTAACTTCTTTAAAAATATAGACCTATTGAACAACACAAAACTAGTCAAACAAGCTCAGCTCAAGTTTCTGAAAAGATTCCAAAGGATGCTTTGAAGGGTGCATAACATAGAAAGCCTTTATTGAATGCACTCACTCACTGACAGTTCACTGAGAAACACGACGCTGAGTTGGAGTGCTCTACAGATAATAAAATAAAAGTAATACTAACGTAGACAACCAATCCCTCAAGAAATTACTGTAGTGATAGGAAAGAATGACTAAGGGGTTATCTCATCTAATAAAAGGCATGTAACATGAATGTGAGGGAGGGTGTGTGTACCCTGGACTAGCTAACTTTTCAATGTTTGACGTTCACTTTAAGTATAGGAATGATAGACAAACATGGACTTACACCCAAAGATTGCAAAGAATTGATCTTATTATCACATGCATTAAAAATAACAAGATACTTGGGTGCTTCTCTTATCCCAGGTCTGTCACATCCTGGAGATGCCCTCCACCTCTCTACCCCTGTCAGTTGCAGATTTCATTTTCATGGCCATCTGGCTTTCTCTCCTTTCCCTTCCCATACTTGGTCCTGAAACCCTCATTCCCTTCCCCATAGCCTCTCCTACTCAATTTCCATCCTCTATCTGCCTCTTATGACTATTTTATTCCCCAGCTGTGACTCACCCCACTGAGGATATGGATCCTGAAGAGGCCACCTCCTATAGCCAGAATGTAACCCAAGTAGAGCAATAGGGACACCAACCCACCCACAAAACTTTCCACCCAAAATTTATAATGTCTACAAGAAATGCAGGTACAAGGGCTGGACAGAGCCTGAAAGAATGGCCATCCAAAAATTTGACCACATTGAGACCTATGCCATGGGCAAGCATCAATCCCTTACATTATTAATAATACTCTGTTAGGATTAAAGACAGGAGTCTAGCATTGTTGTCCTCTGGGAGGCCCCAACCAGCATCTGACTCAAACAGATGCAGACACCCACACGAAAACAGTGGATGCATCTTGGGTACTCTTCTGGAAGAATAGGGGGAAAGGATTGTGGCCCTCAAAGGGATAGAAACTTCACAGGAAGACTAACAGAGCCAACTAACTGGACCCATGAGGCTCTCAGAGATTGAACTACCAACCAAAGAGCATACATGGACTGGCCCTAGGCCTCCTCGCACATATGTAGTAGATGTGTAGCTTGGTTTTCATGTGAGTACTGAACATCTGGAACAGGGGCTATCCCAAAAGCTTTTGCCAGTCCATAGGATATGGTTTTCTAGCTGGGTGGCCCTGTCTGGCCTCATTGGGAGAAAATGTGCTCATCCTGCAGAGACTTGATGTGCCAGTGTGGGGGTATACCCAGGAGGCCCCACATGCTCAGAGGAGAAGGGGAGGGGAGATGAGGGAAGGATTGTGGGAAGGGGTGACCAGAAGGGGTGCAGTGAGTACAATTTAAAGTGCATAAACAAAATATAATAAAATTAAATTAAAAAGAATAAAAGAAAATTAGTACTGAGATCAAACAGATAAAGCCACATGAGTCCCTTGACTGAATGGTCAATTTATGTACCTTGAAAATCATATTCTGAGACTCACACAAGTAGCTTAATCAAGGGAGATCTCTTTCATTCATTGAGTTTCAAGGACAAATTTGGTAATATTTCAACAAATAAATTATATTATATTAAAAATGCACTATGAGTAGCAAATGTTTCATCTGTGTATTGAATGTTTCCTTTGGTTCTTCAAGTTTAAGCTTTTATATAAATTTCATTAACTGAAAGACAAGGAGTGGCCAAAAGCTGCATTCCACGTGGAAAATTTGATCTTTATCTACCAAGTCCTGTAAGAGCTGAGGTAGATGTTAGTTATAGGATGGAATGAGAAACAAGGGCAATAAATATGTGGGGTGTATCATTTATCACACAAATCTTCCAAGAATGCAAAAGGGGCACTTTTAATAATTATACACACATTAACTGTCTTAAACTAGGAGTACTTTGACTAAACTGGGTTCTATGTCTGAGCTTTCAATAAAGGTACCGATTTGTCTCAGTGTTAATATCATTGCAATCAGTCAGAATGAAACAAAAACAACAAAAAACAAACAAACAAACAAAAAAATACACAGGCTAGAGTGTACAAACCTTGGAGTGAACAGAGAAAGCTGGGGCTAGAGAGCAGGGACACATGTGAACTATTAGTGTCCAGACTTAATTTCTTGATGTAAGTGATGCCTCTGTGGATTTTGACGAAGTGTGAAGGGAGATGCAGTTTGAGCTCCATTTAAAACGAATGCTATGAGAAAATTAATCTAAAGCTTTTAGAAACCTTTAAACTTTATCCTGGCACTTTTTAAAGATTTTGCTTTGTCAAAGTAGATAAAAGCCCTGGACTAAAGCATGTCTGGTTGTTAGAGGTTTCCTGGGAATAATTCAATGGGCTTTGGAAAGAAGGCAGGAGGAGGTATTGGGTTTGTCTGTATGTGCTTGAGAATGGAGAGAGGAATTTTTTTTTTTTTTGCAATACTTTAGAAACTGCAAACAACCCCTAATAAGAAAGGAATGAGGAGAGGGAGAGGCTAGATCTGTTTTAAGTTCATTTGATTATGTTGTATCGTTGTGGGATATCTGAGACTTGTGATGAATGGGATAAAGGAAGCCACATTTTAAATTAAAGTCCTAACAACTATTTTGAAGGCCTTCCAAGTGCTCTTGATTGTGATTCTCATTCATGCACATGAACATATATGATTTGACTGTATACAAAAGAGACATTCCGAGCATGTGCGGGGCATTCTGGATGGACAGTCATGAGAAGTTAAGGGCGCAGTGAGGGCATCCTTGGATTGGCAGGAACAACTAGAACTCATCATATAAGCAAATCAGTGATTTGTTGTACATTGATAAATCTCACTTATAAACAGAATCTCAAACTCAATCCACCTGGATCAATGTTATAAAGTGGATAAAAATGAAAAGGAAGTTACTTAGGAGATGGAATTGTGCAAAGGATTTTGAAAAACAATTTCAGGGTTTCCCC
Organism: Mastomys natalensis; assembly: GCA_021653895.1. Taxonomy (NCBI): domain Eukaryota; kingdom Metazoa; phylum Chordata; class Mammalia; order Rodentia; family Muridae; genus Mastomys; species Mastomys natalensis. Next base: position 461,686 of record JAJTUV010000460.1, read on the forward strand.
CCCTTAGAAGCCATGTGTCCCAGTATGCAACTTCTGTTTTTAAAGAATAATTATGAAAATCATGCTGGAAAAGTTCAAACAGTAGAACCATTTCAGAGTATCACATGGTTGATTACACTTTTGAACAAGTTTTTTATAATTTTGGAATCTTTAGTGGTATAAGCAATCAGATTCTATATAAACTCAATCCATGCCTGAAAGAAAATAAGTATAGGGGTCATGTAGCTGCAGTAGTTGACTAGACACTGAGAAAAGCAACCAGCCAATTTAAAAAGGCATGGAAATTATTTGTATACTGCACAGGCACATACAATATAAAATTAATGCAGAGTAGCAATCATATCATTATCTTTTCTTATATACTTTATAGTTGTCTTCAGTTCAGTATCTTCAAAATACTCCAATTTCAATATATATATATATATATTAATATATATATGTATATATGCATATATATAAATATTATTTAATGTAGTTTCACATTGTCATACAAAATATATTATTAGTATTAGAAAAAATTGAAGAGGAATTTTATTAAATAATTGCACACAGATATTTAATAAGATAAAGAAATATGTAATGTTTCATGAAAATATTGATATATTGGCAAGTGAAAAATAGCAGGATAAAGCAACATGGGCCTATTTTTGTCAAAGAAATAATTACATGCATTCAAATGGAGAAAGCTAGAGTGAATAAAATGGTCACTTTAGGAGCTCAATTTCTGGGTGAGGTAATTATCAATGATTTATACAATCTTAATTATTTACCTTTCTGCATATACTCTGTTCCAATATCGATGACTTCATAGAAATAAAAATGTAATAAATGCCACTATGTATATTGGAACACATCATATGTCTGAAAAGGAAATACATTACATTTATGTGGGAGCATGTTTTCAAAATTCTAAGTGTGGATATATGTGTAGACCAAAATAATTTGAACAAAATATATTGCCTTTCCAACATTTTATTACATTGTGAATATGAAACATTTGTGACATTTACTAGACAGTAGTAGCTTTGCAACTGCTTATATCTGGGATGCAAATTGAATGCCATTTTAATTATGTACAGCATAATGTGACCACTGGATTAAGTATTCAAAGTCCAATTACTATGTTCTGATCTCCATACAGGACAGTCCAACACAAGCTGGCACATTTTGATGTGCGTTGAATTAAACCAGGATCTGAATTTTTTCAAAAACTAAAAGTAAAGTGAAAATAATTTTGTGTATTTCCCTTGGGTTTTGTGATAAGAATCAATAAGAATATATCTTATACATAATAATAAGATTTCTCAGATTTTGAGAGCTAAATTCTATTTTGTTAATGAAAGTTACCATTCCTAGCACAGATCTGGAAACAAACAAAAAACTTTGTCACTAACATAAAGTTTCATGAAGAGAAACTGGCAGTACACAAACAAGATTTCTTTTTGACCTGAAAGAGAGACATTGGAAACTTGAGGCATTGTTTTATTGGAGACTCTTTGCATCTGTCTACTCAGTTTTGTTACTGGTGTTGACATAGTTTAAGACATTCAATTTGCATTCTGAGAGTTCTTGTGCCTTGAAAATTATAGTCTCTATTACTTCTGTGTTACTGCTTGCTCGTCACAGCAGACACTGGATGTTGCCCAAGGAGGATTCCTGCAAGATCATTCAAATTGGTATTGATTTTAGAATAATAGACTTTATGTTGGCTTCAGTTTTCCTGTATTAGTTCTGAAGACTTGCAAAGACTTCATGAATGACAAAGTAAAGCCTACCCAGAGCCATTAACCAAAGACATCCTGTTATTAGAAGCCAGTTGCAAGTGAATCAGCCTCTCCAAGACTCCAACCAACTTGAATAGACAGTGGGCTCATAATTTAATGATACAACACAATTTCGGATAAATATATAGCAAATGACACCATGGGAAGACTTTGCATCTAACAAGTCCTAACACTATTATGTTAATTGAGTAATACATTTTCTTTAGCAGACAGGCGTTTATTATAAATGGATTAATTTGAGGAACATATTAAATTCCTTGCCAAGTGGCAAATAGCCAATCAGAGACAGAGCTGTGATTTCTGACCTTCTCTTCTCCTTGGTTTTATATTAGAGTGACTTTTAACTATTTGTCAGTCTCACAATTGCATTTTTTATTAGCATCACTCTGGGAAAAAATTAATGGGAAATACAGAATCTAGCTTCTCTGCTTAAAACTAATTTGTTTCTTCAAAATTTTTAATGATTATTTGCTTGGTGAAATCCTGTCTTTGGAATCACTTGGCCAACAGTAGAAATCAAAATGTTTCAGCACAAGTCAATTATGGAAAAATACTATTTAAAAGCATTCTATAACCTTCATGGCAAGAAAAATCACTTAATCTTCTATTTCATTGAGAAATTGTTTGTCTTTACCTATGTGATCCTGGTGATTACATGATTCTCACATTCATCTGTACTAATATTATTTTAGTTTGTGTTCCAGAATCTTTACGTTGAAGAATTCAGTATTAGCATATTCAAATGTCATCAGCTACCAACTCACAAAGCATGTATCACCATTAGTATCTTAACTGTACATGTAAATATGAACCAAGTAAAAATTAAATTGTCATATATGTAACTCTTCCCTTGAAAGCAGAGTTAATTTTATAAGGTAATCATCATGTCATTAATTATATGTTTATTTGCTGTTTCCTAAAGATCATTGGTTGGGACATAAAATTGATCATGAGGCTGATTCCAGAGTCTGTTTTAGTTTTATAATGATAAGTATATGCTTACCAACTGTTTAATTTCCCATTACAGAATTTTAAAATACGCTACTAATAAAAAATAGCATACATTAAAATAATTGTCTCACTGTGTCCTAAAACCCAAAAAGAAACCTTTGTAAAGGTCTACAGCTTTTGAGTTGTAATAAGTAAGGCTTTATATAAACTTAATGAAACTCCCAAGCATGATACCACGTGGAAGGCAAAGTGCTTTTTCCCTTGCGTGTTAGAGAGGACATTCATTATCTACTAATGGTGTCAAATTCATAGGGAAGAGTATAGATACTTAACAAAAATGAGAAAACTGTAAAAATTGCACAAATGTAAATTTATAATAAAATGACCCAGTGTCAGTTCTGCAAGAACTATTTAAAATATGATTCAATACCAAGAATATATAAACATAACATTAAAAACATTCTTAAAATGATCATCTTATATGCTAACAGAAATCAGATAATTTTGTTTGCACTATAATGCAATTTTCAATTTTCTTTTTAAACAGTTTCTAAAAGGTTTTGATTGCAACTTTACTGTTGTCAAAATATTTCAAGGATATGTACAGATGCTTTTAAACATGAGTTCTTGGAATATCTGCTCTGGGGAGTGGCGACCAGTGTCCTAGGCTAAACATGAATACCATTAGGCTGTCAAGGAATGTCCACTTGAAAAGACAAAGAAGCTTTTCGCCTGCGACAGCTACTGTGTTTGTTTTTCTTGTTTTAGAACTGGAAAGAGAGGCAAGAACATTGCAGTAGAAACAAAGAAAGCCAAGAAATAAAATCAAAAGGACTCAGAGTGCTGATTCTGTGTAAAAGGTATAGAACTTCTTTTTGCTTCACCAAGCCCAATGTGGAGCCAGACTCTAGAGCAAGGAGTCCTTTTATACACACAGTCAGCGGTGTGCACTTGGGCTGCAGGCTTAGTCAATATTCACGGACAAAGGATATCTCAGGAGAGGTTAACTTTGTTAGATAATGCCTCACTAAGTAAGATGCTGTACATCCCATAGGGCTTTCAGTAGTTTAAACTGGGTTTTCTTCATCAGTTGAAAATTAAGCTCAATATAAAGTCTTGGTGAGTAAAAATATAGAAAATTATATTCTTGCACATCTGAGTCTGAGGATTTGAATTTATTTTGACTATAAGAACAGTTTTTTTCATATTAGGATTCCTAAAAATATACTTTAGAAAACAGTAATGATGTTAATTAATTCTTATCAGTATATATCTCATGCTTAGTCTGTTGAGCAAGTTTCATTTCAAAATATGAATTACTGAGCAGACCTGTATCTACTGAAGCCTTACAGAAGCTATATGCAGTATGGCGCATTGATAATTACCCTAATCAATGCTGAAAAACAAATGACTCAAAGGTTTACAATGTATTTAATCTCAAATTTGTTTTATTTGTGACCATAGCTCATGTTGTTTTTTAACCTGTGGAACTTTGGATTGGCTCGACTCTGTAAAAATAATTATTTTTAGTTTACAGTGTATTTTTCAATATAGGATGTCATTTATAAGAATTCTCCTTTCTTCTAAAAATTGTTACAATTAATCAAAACAACAATGTGACACTTTAATTTTTTTCGTTAGAGATTTATTTAAAGTTATAATCAAAACTGCTTCAGACTCAACAGTACTTTCCGATCACAGTATTATGCAAACCTACCACTGTACACTAAGGCATACATTAATTAGGTACTTATTGAATACCTGAAAATAATATGATAAACCACGAGGGGTATTCAATTCATTGAAGCCTGGTGTAGCCTGCTTAATTTTTATTTCCTTATAGACAATTCCTGTGAATTTTCTCCTATGAAGTACTTGTCTTTTATTTATTATAGGTGACTTATTTCTTTAAAATTAAGTTTTATATATATATATATATATATTCCAACTTTGAGAATATAGATTAATTATTTTTGAAAGTAGGGAAATTGAGTATTATTAAATTAAAGACAACTGAGTTTATTTCCTAGTGGATAATAATTATTGATTTGGGGTAAAAATCTGTAGCATTTCTATTGTATTTTTCTTTATTATCTTTCTTTTTAATCAAAAGATACATCTTCAGTTATACAAACAATTATGGGCTTAATACACACACACACACACACCACACACACACACACACACACACACACACACATATATATATATATATATATATATATATATATATATATATATTCATGTCAAATACTTATGTTAATGGGTTGAAAGAACTAATAAATGTGTGTAACATGCTTGACAATTTTATAAGTGAGCAGAATTTACTAACATGAATATCTATCCTACTTGTGACAGTTTTACATATACATATATTCACATATGTAACATATATTCACATGACTTTATTTTTATATGAATAATTGTCACTACTTTATTTTAAAGTTTATTTAATTTACTAGCATGACCTTGGTTTTTAATGTGGTGACTTCATACTTACATTTTGAGGTTATTTGAAAAAACTTTTTAACAGAAATGCTCAGTTCAGTAGTAAATGTGTTTGTGTAGTTTGTTTGGAAAAAACCATCTATTGTGATTATTGCATATTCATAAATAAGTCAAAATATCAATTAATTTTTACACATCTAATGTTCCACAATCTGTATTTGACAGTTTCCATTCATTATATTCATATTTTGGCTTGAGAGAAGAATGAATAAATAAATAAATTTCAAAAAAGAGCTATCTTGGTTTTTGTTTTCTGACTTTGATCATTCACCACTAGTCTTGGGGTAATTATCATGAATCTACCATAAAATACATGGTGAAGAAAATAAAAGACACAGGATTTGAATGGTTAGATATATAATTTATAATAAAAATGTTTGAGGGACATGTTCTATGTGACTAAAAAAGATGGTTCTTGAAACCATGGTTTCTTAAACAAAACCCAGGGCCAATTGTTGACCAGAGAGGCCATAGGCCCCCAAAATAAGACATACTCTTTACACCTCTTCATTACTCACTGAAACTAGATGAATACTCTCTGTTCTTCAAGATGCCACATATCTTGAAACTTCTTTGCTGGTTATCAATCATGGTCTTAGAATATGATATATAGGCTGTTAGGAGAAAAGGCATTAATGATTATTACCCAGGTTTAAACCCTATGATCTATCAAACCAAGCTACTAATCAAGATGTGTCCATTTGTGCAATATTGACACTACTGTTATAAGGTAACCAACTGATATCTGGATTTGAGACATGTTTCATGGAAAAGACTCAGAATCTAACTTTAATTATGCTTCTAAGACAGGGAATGTTAGCCTTTCTTCTGGTTCAAGTAATCAGGAACTAAACTTCAAAATCATATATCCAATATTGCCAATAGTAAGTCATAATATACTGGAAGTAGAAATTAATTCATTACACTATTTTAATAACAATTTATGAGAGAGAATTTTCATTGCCGTGCATTTTTATAAGCATTGGCACAATGAAGTTATCTTCTTTACTTTGTCAATATCTATGGGTTTGGCTATATTTGTACACAAATATGTTAAATTTTTGAAATCTATATTTAATAGACTCTCTTTAGAACCTCAATTTTATCCTAAATAACTTTTGATTTTTTATTAATATTTGCCATCCTTTATCTAAACAACTGATCAAATATGTTATGAAGTTTTCTCTTTTTATTCCAGAACTCTTTCCACATGGATTCTTAAGACGTTTTTACTCTTTTCCTGTACAAAACCTAGTAAAGATTCATAATTATAGAGATATTATATGTGCTTCATTACTTATATATTTCCATGATGAGTAATATCAGATTACAAAATGCTTAAGAGGCTCATTTGTTGCATTTTAAACATTTTGTCATATACTAAAGGGTAGGTAAATATCTAGAGGTGGGTATATTATTCAGCTTCTATTGTCAAATCATGAAACGTACATTAATTTTAATAGCACAAATGTTCTGAGGCACGTAGTGAGAGGAACGCTAACATGCCAAGTGCCTGAAGCATCCTTCAGAGATGGCAGATTAGGGGCTGGATAACCCTGCTGCTGTTGAATAGAAACAATGTCTTCATGAGGTGGTATCACAGTGGGAACAGTGGATTTCTTAGAAATGAATGTGTTGAAGGTTTTTTTTTTTTTTTTTTTTTTTTTTTTTTTTTTTTGTGAAGGCTGTGGGTTGATATTCCCATCTATCCACTTGAAGTCCTGCCTGGCTATCACTTCAGTCTCCATATCTCTTGTTGATAGGAGTTTCAGTGACAGTCACACTTATAGCCTTCCCAGAACCTGCCCTGTCCCAGGTCTCTGGCCAGTCCTAGAGATGCCCCTTCCCCATCGATGCCATTCTTACTCCCAGCCCTCTCCCATACCCCTTCTCTCCACACAGATCCCCATCTACTTTCGCCTCCTCACCCCATCTCTGACCCAATTCCTTCTGTCCATCCACATCCAATGACTATTTTGTTCCCCTTCTTACTGAGATGTACACATCCTCCCTTGGGTCCTCATTATTTCTTTGTCTTTTGGTGTCTGTCCATGTCCTTTCTGTTCTCTTTCATGGAATACCTTCCTAATGCCCAGTCCTACATAAATTCTACATGAATTCTATTTGAAACTGGGAAGTTTTAATAGCTCTTCTATCTATCTGTCTGTCTGTCTATCTATCTATCTATCTATCTATCTATCTATCTATCTATCTATCTATCTACCTACCTATCTATCTATAATATATATAGAAAATGTTTTTCCTTTGAAAGTCTAAAGACCAAGCTAAGCAGAAAACATATATTCCCTTGTGTAGATAGAGGTAAGGACAGGAACATATGGTGATCTCAATTAATATGAAAAGGAAATAATGGGGAGAAAATTTAAGTAGGTAGGGAAATAAGAGAATAGGTCACAAGAAAGTTGAGGCAAGAGATAACCAATGATTACGGTGTTTGAAGTAGAAATAACATCAAGTATGCATGCATGAATATATATACATATACACATACATATGCATGTGTATGTGTGTTTATATGAAGATATAGAAAAAATTTCAAACAACTATCGAAAGAGACACCACATACAATCTTAACATTTTTTTCTTTAAAGAACATAAAATACACATTGTTCTTTGCAGTGTTTTAAATTATAATTTTTAAGTGTTTTGTGTGTGTGTTTGTGTGTGTGTGTGCGTGTATTTGACTTCTATGCATGGTGGTCTTGTAGATCAGAAGAGGGAGTCAGATTACCTAGAATGGAGGATTTTATAACTGTAGGTCATATGTGGCATCTGACAACTGAACTCAGACCATCTACAAGAGAAACAGGTGCATTAAACACTGAAACATTTCTCTAGGCTAATAGTCTTTTTGAGTATTTTATTTTCTTAGTTCCTGTATTAGTCAGGGTTCTCTAGTGTCACAGAACTTATGAAGTATAGAGATATTGAGGGAAGTTATTGTCATGACTTAGAGACTGTAGTCCAACTAACCCAACAATAGTTGCAAGTGGGGAGTCCCACAAGGCTAGTTGTTTCAGCTGGTCTTCTGTGGAAGTAGGTTCCAATAGATGTGCTGGCAAGTACCTGCAAGAGGCAAAAACAAGTGTCCTTATGTAGGCATAAGGTGTGACCCAGATTAAAAGTTGTACCACCACACCTGGGTCTGGGACTTGTGTTGTCCCAGTCTGACCTTGAACTCAGTTCTCTTTGCCTCAGACTCCTGGGAATGAAGGCATGTACTACCTTGTCTGGGCCTAATGTTTTCATGGCTACTATGCTTCAAGATCTTCATGCCAAGGTCCAGGTCAGAAACTTATGTCTCCCAGCCTCAAGATCTGGATCACAGGTGAGCCCTCCAGTTCTGGATGGTAATTCATTCCAGATATAGTCAAGCTGACAACCAGGAATAGCCATTACAGTTCCATTTAGCTATGCTTGTAAAAACAAACATTCTGGAACCTTCTTTTTATTGCCAGCTCTTTCAATCGTGATACATAGAGGCAAAATTCACATATCTATAGAGAAAATTTTGGGTGTTGATATTTTTCACAAAACAGGCACTCAGATGTTAAAATGTATCAAAAAGAGAAGATCAATTAAAATAGTACAAAGATTCATTAAATTTTCTTTACCTAAAATAATCACTAGTCGTGCTAGTTACTTTTGAGACACTGCCACAAAACTCCTGACATAAACACTTTGCATAGAGGATTACTTACATTAATTCATACGTTTCAGAGGGTTGAGCACAGGTTTCTTGTTCCCATGCAGTTGGTCAAAATGCCATGGGAATGGGAGCCTGTGACTGAAGTTTCTTCACTTCCTAGCAGTCAGTAAGCAGAAAGACGCACTGGAAGAAGCCAGGGCAAGACACAGTGCCAAGGACTTCTTCCTAGAGACTTACTTCTTCGCTGTAGACCCTGACTATCAAAGTTTCTAGAATGCCTAACAAAGCACCAGTAGGTGCAAAGAAGCATCCAAAACGTGAGTCACCAGGAGCATCTAATTACTCAAACCACAACAGTAGTGAATGTATTACTGAACTCTATATAATATTGTTCCTGATAAACTTTCTTGTTTTATTATTACTTATATTTGTTTAGTTATGCATATGTATGTGCGTGAGGGTATGAGCTTAAGGGTACAGGTGTCCAAAAGTTCAGAAGAGGGTAAAAACATCTCTTGGCGGAAAGAGGTTAAGGGAAGGGTTATCTAATATGAAGAATGTTTGAAAAATAAATAAAATAATCTGTATATTAAATTTTTTTTCAAAAGAATTTGAAAAGGTGATTGTAAGCAGACTGACATGGTTTTTGGGATACAAAATTAGGTCATCTAGAAGACCACTAATTTATCCTTGATGCTGACCCATCTCTTCAGTCCTGTAAATTATTGTTTTAAAGACAAACATATATAATACACATATGTATTTATGCTTATATGAAAAACAGAATGTCATTCTTATATTTTTCAGTATATAAACTCATTCCATTGTTCAAATAACATAAAGCATCTTTAATGCTGTTATTTAAGCTTCTATTAGAAACTCACTTGGAATTTTATAAGCTTTCCCTAGGACTCAGCAAATACACTGTCAATTATTTCTCAAAATAGTTGTTAACATCGATGCTCTCATTCAAGGCAGAAGAATGTATCAGTGATGACTCTAGCTACAAATTCTTCAAAATTGTCTGTATTGTCAAATAAAATTTGTGGTTTTATTCTTTAGTATTATTAATTTTGGCTGCTAATGCTTTGTGTACTTAAGTTTAAATGTATGCTTAAATCTTTGATTTTTGTTTTGTCTTTATTTCAGAATGCTTATATTATTTACAATTAATTCTGAATACTTTTTTCTTAATTGCAAATACTGAAAAATAAAAGTTTTCCTGGAATATCTTCTTATGCTGCCTCATACTAAAATCCAAAGTTTTGCTAAATTATAAGCCATCCTTTATTAAGAGGTTAAGCAGACTTCCCTGTGCGAGATGAAGGCTTGTACCCACTTTTCTTTTAATACTAATATTGTTATTATTATTATTTTAGGCTCCCACTGACAAGGCATTTTAAACTGTATTGAGATTAGGAAAGATAGTAACACAATGTGAGGATTAAAGAAAGAAAATTATTTTCTCACTAAGCCATTAAACCTTGATGTATTGTTTGACGGGATGTACATGCAAATGAGGTCACTTTCCATTAACTTTTATTTTTCCCGAGGCCTTCTTGTTTGACTTGCCATTCTCTGTCCCTATAAGGCTGTGATTTTCTGAGTGGACTTTCTGCCTCTTGTTTCATGGGAAGATTGAGGTAGCAAAAGAGTTTCTAATAAAAAGTCCACCTTTGACCTAAACACACAATAACCCTTTCGCGGAGTTTCTGAAGCTCAGCAGAACTTGGGCACTTTGTTGGAAAGTATGTTTAGAGGTGAAGCTTCACAATTTTTAATTCTTTCTAGGTCTGGAGACAATGATGTAAAAAATGAATAGAGACCCTGCTGTGGAAGACAATTTCAGTATCTTGAGATGAGAGGATGATTATGTGACCAGTGTCTGAATTCATGTTTAGACTGAGCAAGATAGTTCTCTTTTCTTCTGTATTTAATAACAGAGGTAAATAGCCCAGAACATAGTGCCAATATTTTTTTTTCAACACAGAGACTGTTGAAAAGGTATGAAAAATGATGATACAATTTTCAATTTCTGTTCACTTAATGATCTTAAATAGATTCCAAGTACCTATATCAACTCTTATGTAGAAAAATATCCACATTTACCTCCACTTAGGAAAAAGCAGGTGCTAGAAAAACTGACCAGAGGAATTTGTTAATATAATATAGAAATCATAAGTAATTTTATCAAATGTGTGTCATATAAGCAAACATAATGCATAATAATACCTGAAAATGACAGGAAAATGGTACACATTACCAAAGCTTTCCTCAGAATAAGTTTGCTACATGTACATTTCACATACATTTAGAATTATATACATGACATGCAGGTATACTGGAATTAAATGTAAATTAGTACTTCATTAAGCCAGCTAATCAATTTTTGATTAACGTTTTACGTAATTTTAGCATTTTTGTCTATGAATGTAACAGTTACTTTTTTATAATAAGCCAATTACTGCTGTAGTTAGGGTTCATATACACATAATTAAAAGATACACAATCATTTTTCAGATTTTATGGTAGGGCACTTTAAGAACATGGTTCAGATACACAGATGTTTGTTTCATGTATAGGATGATAGATACTTTGCCTGGAACCTATTATATGGACTTGTTTTGATGGCTGATACTTAGTTAACGGCTTCACTGTATCTGTATCTGACTGGAATGCAAAAATGGAGGGGCACACTTGTGAGTAACTTTATGTTTGGTTTAAAGTGGGTAAATCTGCTTTAATCTGGATTGTTGACATAAGAAAAGACACACTTTTGATCTAGATCTTGAGACAGGAAGATACACTTTTAATGTGGGGTACATATATTGCTAGAATACTATATAAGGTTATGGAGGAAGGAAGCATTTGCTCTTACCTGCTTGCCCTTGCCTTGGTACCCTATCCATTCCTTCTCTAGCATTCTAGCCTATTTGGGGATTCTAGCATATAATGAAGACCAGCTGAGACAGCCAGCTCTGTGGACTGAACAACTGCTGGAGCTGGCCACATTGTGATTAGCTGGACTGCAACACAAGTAATTCTAATAAACCTCATTTTATATATATATATGGATATTGAAGCTAATTTATCTAATTTAATGAAAATGTCATAAAGATAGTGAGTCTACTGCACTGTTTAGAGAGTACTAACCAGAGAGCCAATCTGGATCTGCTAATGCTGTTTGTTTTCCTAAACATTTTTGGTAGAATCGATAGATATGGAGTCTGAAGACAAATGGATTGCACATTCAACAGTTGGAGCAATGATAGGAGTATTTTAATGTAAAAATGTTAAAGTAGTATAAAATTATATATGTGTCTATATAAATATATATACATATGTATATATATACATATATATATGGAATGTAAATGCAATTTCAACACAAGGATTTTAACTGAATTGCCAATTATACAATTGTTTTGTCTTATAGGATTTATTCATACCATCATATATTTAAATTCTTAATTTAGGTTTCTTGTGTAAACACGATATTTTTAGAGGCAGTATTAGTTTCAACACTTTAGCTTCTATTATGTATGAAATCAGACTACACTACTTAGCCGTTTACCTACTTAAGAATTTCCTCATTATTTCAAAAGTTCAATGAATATGAATCAAACTGATTTTAACTTTAGTAAACATATGTTTCTCTGGAGCATATTTTCATGTTTTATATAACTGACTAAATGTATGCTAATCATGTGGCAGGATATTATACATTTAACAGCTTAAGACAATGTGAAACTATAATCCAAAGTGTTTGTATCATTGATGTTCCATTGTCGAAATTTAATTTTTTAAGTGACTCTGTATTCTTGGTCACGGTTGGGCTTTACAAACTTGAAAATATTTTGGTTCTGTAAATGTGCATGTACTAATCTAAATTTATCATTTACATGTATTTGATGAGTGATGACATAAATATATTTTCAAGTGCTTATATGATGACTCTGTATTTTACCTCACAAATGACTCATTCCAATCTTTTAGCTGTTTGCATCAGAATATTTGGCAAATAAATATTAGTTGATAATGATTTACTGTCCTACTTAAGGGGTATCTTTATGGAATAGTCAAACACATAGCAGAAAACCATTTTTATTTCCTCCTGTAGAGACAAAAAGAAAACAATATGTGGGCCAGAATACCACTGTTTCAATAGAAGGTATCAGCCGAGAATTTAAGTACTTGCTTTCAACCTGTGGGTCATGATTTCTTTCTAGGGCAAACTGCTTTTCACAGGGGCTACATACCATATATCCTTCATATTAAATATATACACTATGATTAATAAAGTAGAAAAACTATGGTTATGAAGTAATAATAAAAGTAATTTTATGGTTAGGATCACCACATCCTGAGGAACTGTATTAAAGGTCACAGCATTAGGAAGGCTGAGAACCACTGCTCTATAGCATCTAGCCTACTGTGTTGCCAAAATGAAATGTATTGTACTGGAATCTTCCCTGGTATGGAGAGGAAAAAGTGGGTTATATATACCAAAGATGAAAATAATTTGAGGGTCTAGAGAAGGAACAGAAGCCATAGCAAAGATTGGACATCTGCCGAGTTTAGAAGCCTTTAAAAAGAAATGGAAGAGAAAAAAGAAAAACAACACAAATCAAAAGAAAAATGACAACAACAAAAAGGTAAACCTATACTTAGAGTAATAGAAACAAATAACAGATCAGATTTAAATCAATTAGATAGTAAAATAAAAAGATGAACCAATCAAACTGACATATTTATTTTAATGAAAAACCTTCACAAAGCGTTATCTAGAATAATAGGGAATGGAGAGTAGGTGCTCTGAGATGGCTCAGTGGTTAAGAGTACAGAATACTCTTACAGAAGACCTGGGATCAATTCCTAGCACCTGCATAGAACTTCACAACCACTTGCAACCTCAGGTCTATGGGTTCTCTTAGAATCTTGTGGCCTTGTGACAACATGGATGCAAGTGTTAAATATTAAATAGACTTACAAATTGGCAAAATGCCATGCAAATAAAACAACAACAAACTCTCCTAATTTAAAAAATGAAAAATATGAGAAAACTCTAATATCTAATATTATAATGAAAGAAGTGATTATAGAGCGATTGCTACTGATATAAGCAGTATAAAAGAATTATGAAAATTGTATGATCCAAGATTTCATAATCTAGAAGAAATAGATACACTTCAACCAGTAAGAAATATGATAATAACTAATTATAAAATGTTAATGTATGTTCACCAGATGTAATTGTCATCTCAGAGGCTTACTGCAGGATAAACTCACTCGTTCTAACTCTTTCTGAACTCTGGCTGGGTGGCTCAATTCAACTCTTGTTCAAAATTCTCTCTAAGCTAAATGATTCAAACTGGCTTCTTTCAACTTCTCACTGAGTTGCTCTGCTTGGTGTCAAACTAACTCTGGCAATTAGTTCTAACCATCTGGCTCCTTCCTGTTCTCTGTTTCTTTCTGTTTTCACCTGTAACCTATTTTAGGAAAACTGTCCTGGTAAAAACTGCCTCCTTCTTTCTCTGATTTGTTCTCTAAGTTGCCTCTATCCTGTGCTGTTCTTGTAAGAGCTATCCTCTTAAGGATAAGGTGTATCCTATCTCTGGCTATTTCTGTCAAGTCTCTCTGATTCATTATTTTGTTTGCCCTTCAATTAGATGTCACTTTAAAACACTTTTCTACTTGTGGCATTTGATATCTACTTCTTATCTTTACCATCATTCTTTAAAATTCATTTTTAAAATTAATTTTACCACTATTACTTTTCCCCTAAAAAGTCTTACAGTACTAATAATTAACCACTGAAACTTCTATCTTCCCAAATGCTATGTTATAGCACTGAAGAAAGTATCGAATGCATGTTAGATAACAAAGAATTTGGCATAGTTAGTTTAGTTCATAGTGGGCACTCACCATGTCACCATGGTTGGCTTCTATGACGACCTCCTGATTATTGGCATCAAAGTAAGATTATCTCTAAGAAGTAGAAATCACCACAATGTGAGTCAGAAAGTAAGTTAGGGATTGTGGTCTCTCAGAATATCTCTCTCTTGCAATTACAAGTGTCTCAAGAAAATCAACCTAAATTCTAATCAAGGCAGGTTTTCTAGGGACTTAACGACTTGTCATTCAGCTCTACCAGTATTCAACATTTGACAGCACTACCACACAAGACCAAGCTTTTGGTACATTGGATATTTCTTATTTAATTAAAGAGTTTAATTAATTAATTTCATTTTATTTGTACATACGCATGTATGTATGTATGTAGTACCTGCATCTATCATCACACAGATGTCAGAAGAGGGCATGAGATCCTCTACATCTGGAGTTACCGACAGTGTTGAACAGACATGTGAGTGCCACGAATTTAGCCTGGGCACTCTTCAAGTACATGCTCTTAACCACTGAACAATTTCTTTCATGCCAAAAATACAAGAATGCTTGTAGAATAAACCACACCCAAATTACAGCAATAATACATGAAACATACAGATGTTTCATTCCATATTCTTTTCTTGTGATTGTGAATATACATTTTACTTCTGCATATATAAAATATCCCAAAGAAATATTTTTTTGCTTTAATTTTAAATGTGGTTATAATAAAACACCAATTATATCCATCTCTATGTTTACTATTTATATTATGCTGCATCTCTTTACACTGTTGGTTACTTTTCTGTTGCTGTGATAAAAGACCATGATGAAAGCTACCAAAGAAAGACTTTAGAAGGATTTATGGTTCTAGAGAGATGAGTCTGTCAGAGGGCCAGAAAATCATGTAGGAATCTTCAGACCTTCATGCTACTTGAACTCCAAATCCAAATCCCCAATGTCATCACCAGCTTGGTAGCAGACCATCAGCTGTGACCTCCTCTTCTGCTTGGTGCTGATTTTGAGCATATCACACACACACACACACACACACACACACACACACACTCACACACACATATCCTCCAACTTCTCTAATCACTCCTATGTTTTCTCTGAGCCTCAAACTTTCACAGGTACTACCTATAAACATGCAAACTAAGCCTCCTGGGGAAGAATGTAGGCTAAGGAAGGCAGAAGATGATCTTCATACCCTCACTCTACTTCCTCTCATGGAACTTAATCCTTGAGTCTCATTCCCAGTAATGTAGCAGGTTACTGACTATAACTGCTCCCTGTTCTCTGTACCTACTCCAAAGGAACTTCACAGATCTTGGTGGAACACTCAGCTTTCCTAGATCCTATTGATGAACCCCTGCCCATTTCTAGCCCAGTTCAACTCCTAGGTATCAGCTTCTGAATACCAAGAAACACATTCTAACCAAAACCTTCAATGACAACACCTTCCAAATAGCAGAAACATTCCCTACCAGGAAAACTATACCCATAACACTCTCATAAGAATCAGAGGAGGACAATGGAAACCAAGGGACGAAACACTTGCATAACAAAGACAAGAATAGATGTCAGTACCTAGACTTACAATCAAGCCAATCAGCTTAGGTTCCTGGATGCCATTGGAAAAACACAATCAAGACAGTAAGAACACTATATCTCCACTAAATCTCCATCGATTCTATAATAGTAGGTTCGCACATATGCAATCAAGCTTCAGCACAAGACAAGGACATTAAAATAAGAAGCACAAGACAAGGATGTTAAAATAGACGTTATGAATATATTAGATGTCCTTAAAGAGGAAATGAATAAATCAGTTGATGAAATCTATGGAAACACAAACAAAAGAATGAAGTGAAGAAATAGTTTAAGATCTGCAAGGAGATACAGTGTCAATAAAGAAAAAGCCAAACTTGAGAATAATCTGGAAACCACAGTTTGGGAATATGATAAGGAAACTTGCTGACAAGCCTTGAAAACTGAAAATGAGAGATGGAAGAGACCATCTAGGTCATTGAAGACGAGATAAAAATAAATGGGTACCTCAATCAAAGAAAATGTTAAATCAAAAAAAAAAAAAAAAAAAGACCCAGGAAAACTGGGACACCATGAAAAGATCAAATCTACAAATAATAGGAATACAGGAAGGAGAAATATACTAGATAAAATGTGCAGAAAATATTTTAGAGATAATTATAGAAGAACCATTCCACATCTTAAAGTGGAAGGTGTCTATTAAAGGTACAAAAGGCGCACAGAACAACAAATAGCCTGGAACAGAAAAGACATTCTCCTCCATACATAATAGTCAAAACATTAAATGTACAGAACAAAAAAAGATAATATTAAAATTTGTGATGGAAAACACCAAATAATACATCAATGTATATCTTTTAGAAAATACCCGACTGCTTAGTTTCCACTAACACCTTAACACACCTTAACAGCAAGGATATATGTGAACCTGGGGTAAAAGAATTGAAAGAGATATTCCAAGCCAAGGAACCTAAGAAGCAAGCTGTTGTAGCCATTTTAGTATCTGAAAACAGAGACTCTAAAAGGCAAAAGGGCCTGGTCAGATAAATATATTAAAGAATCCAAAAGACCACATATACCCATCCCTGAGTACTATACCCAACAAAACTCTCTATCACAATAGATGGTGAATATAAGATATTTCATGCTTAAGTCAAATAGAAGGCACTACAAGAAAAACTTTAATTGAGGAATCTAACTGCACCTATGGAAACATGGGGAATAAACAATCCAAGAACAGAAAATCAAAAGTTGGAAGGAAACGTACCATAGTAGAAAATAGTAGAAATAAAAATATGTTGCTCACTGATAACTGTAAACATCAACATGTCAACCATACCTGCCTCTTAAAATGCACAGAATAACAGAATGGATATGAGAACAAGATTCATCCTTCTGCTGAACCCAGGAAACACACCTTAACAGCAAGGATATATGTGAACCTGGGGTAAAAGAATTGAAAGAGATATTCCAAGCCAAGGAACCTAAGAAGCAAGCTGTTGTAGCCATTTTAGTATCTGAAAACATAGACTTTAAATAAAACAAATCATAAAAGATAGGGAAAGTCTCCTACATACTCATCAAAAGAAAAACACAAGCAGGGGTATTGACATTCTTAACATGTATGCGTCAAATACGAGGGCACCCAAGTTCATCCTACTAACAACTTAAAGGATGTATTGACCCTCATTCAGTGATAGTGAGTGACTTAAATATTACTCTCATGAATACACCAGTAATCCAGACAAAAAATAAACATAGAAATGGTGGAGCTGATGTCATAAACCAAATGGAACTAAGATATTTACAGAATATTTCATTGAAATAAAAATACAACATACTTTCTTCTCAGCACCACATAGAACTTCCTTGAAAATTGATCACATACATCAACAGAAAGAACAGAAAGCAATTTTCAACAAATATAAAAATATTGAAATAGCATCCTGCATCATATCTGATCATCATGAATTAAAACTGGGTATCAACAGTAGTGGAAGCAAAAGAAAGCTTATCAACTCATAGAAACTGAACACCTCCTTCCGGAGTGAAAAACATGTCAAGAAAGAAATTAGAAGAAACTAAAACATACAACATATCCAAACTTATCAGACATAGTGAACACTGTGCTAAGAGAAAGGTTCATAGTGATAAATGCCTACATTACACACACACACACACACACACACACACACACACACACACACACACACAAACACACACACATCATTTAAAATGTTGAAGAGGAAATAACACACAAAAACAGTGGAGGCAAGAAATAGTTAAGCTCATGGTTGATATCAGTAAGATGGAAAAAAACAAAAATCAGTACAAAAAATTAATGAAACAAAGAGTTGATTCTTTGAGACTATCAATACGATTGACAAACTTTTAGTCTAATTAACTAACATATGCAGAGGGAAGAGTCAAATTAAAATTAAAGTTGAAAGTGGGCTAAAAAAGGCACTGAGAACATCTAGAGAGTCATAAGGACATATTTAAAACACATATACTCCAAGAAATTGGATTAAATAAAAGAAATGAATATTCTTCTTGATACATAGAACCTCTCAGGGTTAAATCAAGATCTGATAAGCACATTAGCAGACTTAAAACTGCCAGAAAATATAAACACTAACTAACAGTCTATAAACCAAAAATGCCCAGGGATAGAATATCTTAGTATAGAATTCTGCTATGTTTTCAAAGAAGAATTAATGACAAACCCTTCAAATTATACCTAACAATATGAATAGAAGAATACTGTCCAATTTGTTTTATGAGACCATTAAGCCAGATATACTGTACTTGATGGAAGAGAAAGTAGAGAATGGTCTTTGAGGTATTGACACAGGAAAAGATTTTCTGAACAGAACATCAATAGTACAAGCACTAAGAAGAATAATTAATAAATGGGCTTTGTGAAGCTGAAAACTTCTGTATAGCAAAGGAGACGATCATTTGGATAAAGCAGCAAGATAGAGTAAGGGAAAATATTTAATTTAAATAAAAGTATGACCTTCCCATGTCAATAAATGAAGCTTGAAATAACTGTCCTAAGTGAGGTAACTCAGATCAAGAAAGACACATATGATATGCATGTGCTTATATGTGAATGTTAGTTGTTAAGTCATTGATAACCGAGTTACAATCCATATAATCTCAGAAGTGAGGTAGAGAATAAAATACTAGAGGAAGGAATGGATCGCACTAGGAAAGGGAAAAATGATTGATACTTATGGATGGATGAAGGAATGGAACCGGAGATGAAATGTGGAGGAGGAAGAAAGAGGAGAGTGAGAGAAGAAATGCAGGAGAGAAAGCAAAAACAAATGGCCATTTGAGGTCTCATATGGTAACCTAATGCAGTAGAAATTTCTTATAATATATACATATACAAAGGAGACCTAAATGAAACTGCCAAATATTGGGGGAGACAGAGCCCCAGCTGGAGATCTTTGTCTCTAACTGAAACTTCCAGTAAGTTATATCTATTGAGTTCTTGGCCAAAGTGATCCCAAAGGAACCCTCCAACAAAGTGAGGTTATTGCCAAAGATATTAGTAGCTCTTCTCAAAGAACTGGTATGATAATATTGCTAAAGACAACATTTACACAACTAATCCAACAAGGAGAGAAGTAGAGCTGATGCTTACCAACAGCCTTCATCTCTGGGGACTGGTATTCATGGTACTAGAAGGTACTTTGCATGTTACCAAAGGAGGAAGCTAAACACCAACCAGCTACAAACCCTTTGATCTGTAGAAGTAACTTACCTACAAGGAAGCTGGTACAATATTGGCATAAAGTTTGTGGGACCGACCAACCAATACCTCATTTGATAAATGCCCAGTTCCAAAGATGGTGCTTAATTATAGTTTTTTTTGTTGTTGTTGTCTGCTTTTCCATATGAAGGTGAGAATTGACATATCAAGGTCTGTAAAGAATTGTGTTGAAATGTTGATGGAAATTGCATTGAATCTGTAGATTGCTTTTAATTAGTTTAGCAGTTTGTCTATCGTGTTGATTTTCTCAAAGAATACACTCTTCATTTTATTAATTCTTTGTATTGTTTTCTTTGTTTTTGTTTTTATTGCTATCATCCCTGAGTTTGATTATTTCCTGCCCTCTACTCCTCTTGTGTGTGTGTGTTGCTAAGCTTCCAGGATTGCTTTTAACATGTGAGTATGAAATCTCTCCAATTTCTTTATGAAGGCACTTTCTGATATGAATTTTCCTCTTAGCACCGTTTTCATTGAGTCATATAAGTTTGTGTATGCTGTGCAGCTAAGTTTTCATTTAATCCTAAAAAAACTTCATTCCTTTTATATTTCTTTTTGACTCATTTTTGCATTTAGCAGAGGGTTGTTCAGTTTCTATGAGTTTATAGGCTTTCTGTTGTTTCTGGTTTTTATTGAAATACAGCTTTAATCCATGGTGGTCTGACAAGATACATAGGGTTATTTCAATTTTTTTGTATCTCTTGAGACTTGCTTTGTGACTAAATATGTTTTGGATATTTTGTGAATGAGAGAAATTTTGGGGAAGGTTGCTTGAAGTGATAGATCCTGTTTTTCCATCCATTTTGCTAGCCTGTTTTTATTATTGGGGAGTTGAGTCCATTGATATTGAGAAATACTAAAGACCAATGATTGTTATATCTTGAAGTTGTGGTGATTTTTTGTGTGTGTTTTCCTTATTTTAGTTTTGCTTGTATGAAATTATTTATTTGTGTTTCTTGGGTATAGTTAACCTCCTTGGGTTGAGTTTTCCTTCTATAGGGTTGGATTTGTGGAAATGTATAGTTTACATTTGTTTTTGTCATGGAATATCATGTTTTCTCCATCTATGGTGATTTTGTTACTTAGTAGTAGTAGAGTACACTAGTCTGGGCTGTCATCTGTGGTCTTTTACAGACTGCAAGAAATCTGCCTTGCCTTCCTGGCTTTCAGAGGCCCTTTTAAGAAATATTAGTGTAATTCTATCAGGTCATATGTTACTTGGCCTTTTCCCCTTGTGGTTATAATATTCTTTCTTTGTTCTGTATATTCATGGATTTAATTATTATGTTGTGGAAAGATTTTATTTTCTAATTTAATCTATTAATGTTTTATAATCTACGTTTATAGGCATCTTTTTTCTATTCTATTTATTTACTTATTTATTTATTATTTTATTTATTAACATTCCAGTTGTCTTCTTCCCTCTTGTTTCCCCTTTCCATAGTTCCTCATCCCATGCCTCCTCCCCCTTGCCTCTGAGAGGTGTTTCCTCTCTACCTGACCTCTCCCTGCCCTGGGGCCTCAAGTTTCTCCAGGATTAGGTGAATCTTCTGCCCCTGAGGCCAGATCAGGCTTTCCTCTTCTACATATGTCCTGGGGGCATTGGACCAGCCCTTGTATGCTGCCTGGTGGTGGCTCTGACTATGGAGCTTCCTGGGGTCTGGGTTAGTTGAAACTGCTGTTCTTCCTGTGGGGTCTCCCACCCCTTCAGCTGCTTCAATCCTTAAATTCAACCATAGTGGTACCTGACTTCAGTCCAGTGGTTTGATGTAAGTATCTGCATCTGTCTAAGTCAGCTGGTGGTAGGGCCTCTAAGACAACAACCATGGCAGAGTCCTGTCTGTAAGCATATCATAACATAGTAGTGTCAGGCCTTGGTGTCCCCCCATGAGATGGATCCCAAATTGGGCCAGTCATTAGACCACCTTTCTTTCAGCCTCTTCTCCATTTCTGTCCCTGCATTTTTTTTAGACAAGAACAATTCTGGGTCAGACATTTGGACTGTGGGTTGGTAAGCCTGTCCCTCCACTTAAGGCCCTATCTGTCTACTGGAGGTAGATTCTTCAAATTCCCTCTCTCCATTATTGGACATTTTGGCTAAGGTCACCTCCATTGAGTTCTGAGAGTCTTTCACTTTCCAGATCTCTGGTACTTTCTAGAAAGTCCCCCAACCTCCCACCCACGAGGCTGCATAATTCTCCTGACTCTTTGTGCTTTGCTTTTATCTTGCTTCCATCCTTGGCCCTGCCCCCCTTTTCACCCTCCTCTTCCCCTCTTCCAGTGAGGTCCCGTCATCCCTCTGCCTTTAGTGATTATTTTCTTCTGCCTTCTAAGTGGAATTGAAGCATCCTCATTTGGGCCTTTCTGCTTATTAAAATTCTTATAGTGTGTGGGGTCTATCCAAGCTTTCTGCATTTTTTGGCTAATATCCACTTATCAGTGAGTACATACAATGCCTGTATTTTGGGATCTGGGTTACCTTATTCAGGATGATATTTTCTATTCCCATGCATTTGCCTGCAAAATTCATGATGTCCTCATTCTTAATAATTTAGTAGAATTCTATTGTGTCAATAAGCCATATTTTCTCTATCCATTCTTATATTGAAGGACATCTGGGTTGTTTCTAGCTTCTGGCAATTACAAAGAAGGCTACTGTGAACATAGAGGAGCACTTGTTCTTGTGGTATGGTGGGCATTCTTTGGTATGTGTCCAAGAGTGGAATAGGTGAGTCTTCAGATAAATCTATTTCCAGTTTTCTGAGGAACTTCCAGATTGATTTCCAGACTGGTTGTACCTGTTCTCAATCCCAGCAGCAATGGAAGAGTGTTCATCTTTCTCCACATCCTCGCCAGCGTGTGCTGTCACTTGAGTTTATGATGTTAGCCATTCTGATTGGTATAAGATGTAATCTCAAGAGTTATTTTGACTTGCATTTCCCTGATTACTAAGGAGTTTGAACATTTTTTAAAGTGCTATTCAGCCATTTGAGATACCTCTGTTGTGAAATCTCTGTTTAACTATTTATGACATTTTTAAATTGGGTTATTTGGTTTTTTGGAGGTTAGCTTCTTTACTTCTTTATATATTTTGGATATTAGCCCTCTATCAGATGTGGGGTTGATGAAGATTTTTTCCTAATCTGTAGATTGTCGATTTGTCCTATTGACTATGTCCTTTGCCTGACAGAAGCATCTCAGTTTCATGAGGTTGCTATTATCAGTTGTTGATCTTAGAGCTGGAACGGTTGCTGTTCTATTCAGGAAATTTCTTCCTGTACAAATGAGTTGGAGGCTGTTTTCCACTTTCTTTTCTATTAGATTCAGTGTTTCTGGTTTTATGTTGAGGTCCTTTATCCACTTGGAGTTATCTTTGTGCAAGGTGACAAATATGGATCTCTTTTTATTCTTTACATACAGATTGACAGTAAGAACCACCATTTGTTGAAGATGGTTTCTTTTCTTTACTGTATGGTTTTGATTTCTTTGTCAAAGATCAAGCGTACATAGGCGTGTGGGTTTAGTTTTGAGTCTTTGATTTTATTCTGTTGATTGACCTGTTTGTCTCTGTACAAATACCATATGGTCTTTATCATGACTGATTTGTAGTTCAGCTTGAAGTCAGGGATGGTAATTCCCCAGAAGATCTTTTATTGTTGAGAACTGTTTTGTCTATCCTGGATTTTTTGTTTTTCCATATGAAGTTGAAAATTGCTCTTTACATGTCTGTGAGGAATTGTGTTGGAGTTTGATGGGGATTGATAGATTGCTTTTGGTAGGATGGCCATTTTCATTATGTTTGTGCTACCAATCCATGACCATGGGAGTTCTTTCGGCCTTCTGAGGTCTTCATCAATTTCTTTCTTCAAGTATTTGAAGTTCTTGTCATACACATTTTTCCCTTGCTTATTAAGAGTTGCACTAAAATATTTTATGCTATCTGTGGCTATTATAAACGGTGCTTTTCCCCTAATTTCTTTCTCAGCCTGTATATCATTTTTATAAAGGAAAGCTATAGATTTGTTTGAGTTAATTTTATATCTAGCCATTTTGCTGAAGTTGTTGATCAGCTGTAGAAGTTCTCTAGTAGAATTTTGGGATTTATTATGTATACTACCATATCATCTACAAATAGTGATACCTTGCCTTTTCTTCCAATTTGTATCCCCTTGATCTGCTTTTGTTGTCTTATTGCTCCAACTAGAACTTTGACTATTATATTGAATAGATACGGAGAGAGTGAGCAGCATTTCTTTGTCTCTGATTTTAATGGGATTGCTTCAAATATTTCTCCATTTAAGTTGATATTGGCTGATGGTTTGGTATGTATTGCTTGTATTATGTTTAGTTAAGGGTCTTGAGTTCTGGATCTCTCCAATACTTTTAACATGAAGGTATGTCATATTTTGTCAAATGCTTTTTCGTTGTCTAGTTAGATGATTATGTGATTTTTTTTCTTTGAGATTTTTTGTATACTGGACTATATTAATGGATTTTCATATATTGAACCATCCCTGCATCCTTGGGATGAAACTTATTTGATCATGGTGAATGATGGCTTTGATGTGTTCTTGGAATCGGCTTGCCAGAATTATATTGAATATTTTTGCTTCTATACTCTTTAGCAAAACTGGTCTGAAGTTTTCTTCTTTGTTGTGTTTTTGTGTGCTTTACGTATCAGAATAACTGCAGCTTCATAGAATGGAATTACTTAGTTTTCCATCTGTATCTATATCCTGGAATAGTTGAGGAGTGTTGTTATTAGCTCTTCTTTGAAAGTCTAGTAGAAATCTCTACTAAAGCCATCTGCCACTGGAATTTTTTTGTTTTGGAGGTTTTTAATGACTTATTTCCTTAGAGGAGATGGGACTATTTAGATAGGTTACCTGATCTTCATTTAACTTTGGTCCATGTTGTCTGACTAGAAAATTATCCATTTCATCTAGATTTTCCTGTTTTGTTCAGGATAAGTTTTGTAGAAGGTTCTGATGATTTTTGAATTTCTTCTGTTTGCTATGTCTCTCTTTTCATTTCTGGTGTTATTAATTTGAATATTGTCTCTATGCTCTTTACTTACATTGACTAAGAGTGTATCTATCTTGATTTTTTTTTTTTTTTTTTTGGTTTTTCGAGACAAAGGGGGGCGGGGTTGAGACAGGGTTTCTCTGTATAGCCCTGGCTGTCCTGGAACTCACTCTGTAGACCAGGCTGGCCCTGAACTCAGAAATCCGCCTGCCTCTGCCTCCCAAGTGCTGGGATTAAAGGCGTGTGCCACCACCGCCCAGCTGATTTTTTTTCAAAGAACAGTTCTTGGTTTTATTGATTCTTTGTATTATTCCCTTTGTTTCTGATTGGTTGATCGGCCCTAATTTCTGCCACCATCTTCTGTTCTTGTGTGTGTTGGCTTCTTTCTGTTCTAGGGCTTTTAAGTGAGCTGTTAAGTTGCTTGTATGGGATCTCTCCAGTGTCTTTATGAAGGAACTTAGTGCTATGAATTTTCCTCTTAACACTGCTTTCATTGTATCCCATATGTTTGGATATGCTTTGTCTTTATTTTCATTGAATTCTATAAGGTCTTTAATTTCTCTCTTTATTTCTTGCCAGACCAAATTATCACTGAGCAGAGAGTTGTTCGGTTTCCATAAGTATGTGGACTTTCTCTTGTTTTTGTTGTCATTGAAGTCCAGCCTTAGTCTGTAGTGATCTGTTAAAATACAGGGGATTATGTCAATCTTCTTTTATCTATTGATGCTTGTTTTGTGGCTGATTATATGTTCAGTTTTGGAGAAGGTTCCATGAGGTGTTGATTATAAGATATATTCTCTTGTTTTGGGTTAAAATGTTCTGTCGATATCTGTTAAATTAATTTGGTTCATAATTTCTGTTAGTTTCACTAAGTCTTGGTTTAGTTTCTGTGAAGTCTCCCACTATTAATGTGTGAGGTTCAATGTGTTTTGAGCTTTAGTAAAATTTCTTTTATAAATGTTGGTGACCTTGCATTTGGGGAATAGCTGTTGAGAATTGAGACTTCCTCTTTGTGGAGTTTTCCTCTGATGAATATTAAGTGTTCCTCCCCATCTTGTTTGATAACTTTCAGTTGAAAGTATTTTATTCGATATTAGAATGACAACTCCAGCTTGTTTCTTGAGACCATGTGAGTGGAAAACTTCTTCTAGCTCTTTACTCTGAGGCAGTATCTGTCTTTGTCAGTGAAGTTTATATTCTTGTATTCAGAAAAATTCTAGATCCTGTTTGGGTATCCAATCTGTTAGCCTTTGTCTTTTTATTTGGGAATTTAGTCCATTGATGTTGAGAGATATTAAAGACAGATGATTATTAGTTCCAGTTATTTCTGTTGTTGGAGGTGGTAGTGTGTGTGTGTGTGTATGTGTGTGTGTGTGTGGTGTGTGTGATTTTCTTCTTTGAATTTGTTATGAAAAGTTTAATTTATAATGTTTACTTGGGTGTAGTTACCTTCCTTGTGTTGGAGTTTTCTTTCTAGTGTCCTGTGTAGTGCTCGATTAGTAGAAAGGTAATATTTAAATTTGGTTTTATCATGGAATATCATGGTTTCTTCACCTAAGGTCACTAAGAGTTTTGTTGAGTATAGTAGCCTGGTTTGGCATTTGTGTTCTCTCAGGGTCTAGATGACATCTGTCTTGGGTCTTCTGGCTATTAGAGTCTCTGTTGAGAAGTCTAGTGTAATTCTGATAGGTCTGCCTTTATATGTTAGTTGAACTTTCCCTTACAGCTGTTAGTATTCCTTCTTTGTTCTGTGCATTTAGTGTTTTGATTATTATGTAATGAGAGGATTTTCTTTTCTCTTCCAATCTATTTGGTGTTCTGTAGTCTTCTTGTACATTTATGGCCTTCTTTTTCTTTAGGCTAGGAAAGTTTTCTTCTATGACTTTTTTGAAGATGTTCTCTCACCCTTTGAGCTGGGATTCTCCCTCTTCTATTCCTATTATTCTCTGGTTTGGACTTTACATTGTGTCTTGAATATCCTGGATATTTTGATTAGAACCTTTTTACACTTTGCATTTTCTTTGACCAATGTGTCAACATTTTCTATAGTATCTTCTATACCTGAGATTCTCTCTTCTATATCTTATATTTTGTTGGTGATGCTTGCATCTGTAGCTCCTGATCTCTTCTCTCTGTTGTCCATCTCCATGGTTGCCTCCATTTGTGTTTTCTTTATTGTTTTTATTTCCATTTTTATTTCCATTTTGTTCAATTTCTTAGCCTGCTTGATTGTATTTTCCTGTCCTCTTTAAGGGTTTCTACGTTTTGCCTGTGTTTTCTTGTATTTCTTTAAGGGGGTTCTTTATATCCTCCTTAAAGACTTCAATCATCTTCATGTAATGGTATTTTAAGTCAGAATCTTTCTTTTCAGCTGTGTTAGAGCATCCAGGGTTTGCAGTGTTAGGAGAAATGGGTTCTGTTGGTGCCAAATTGCATTGAGTCTATCACTTATGTTCTTATGCTTGTCTCTCCCCTTTTGGTTATCTCTGGTGTTAACTGGCCTGGGTGTCTGACTGCAGCCAGCCTCCTTGGATGAAGGTAGAGCTCTGTGACATAGGTTAGATCTGGTCTCTTTGGAGATAGGCAGTGCTGTGTCTGGTTATCTGTTGCCTCATGTGTCTCTGGTTAGGGCAGATCTCCTGTGTTCCTGGTTATGGTAAACCTCCTGGAAGACAATTAGACTTTGGGTTGTATCTCTCCAGTTCCAAATGAAGGTGCAAATTGGAAGAACTGTGCTCCTGGTTAAGGCAGTCCTCCAGAGTCCCTGGTTATTGTATATCCCCTGGGAGACAGGCAGGTTGCAGGATATGGAAGGGTGTTGGCCTGGGTGGAGAAGCAGACCTGAAGGACGATGGAGCTCAGCAAGGCAGGTAGGTCCTGTGTTAGCTGCTCAGCTGGGTTTTGTTTGTATCCCAGCTGGCATGGGTATTTGGGTGTATCCGATGGTCTGTTGTTGATGCTTGCTTCTATACTGTCTATTCTCCTGCCTGTATTTTCCATCTCTAAGATTCCCCCTACGTTTGTCTTTTCTTTTTTGCTTCTATTTCCATTTTCAGATCTTGAACAATTTTATTTACTTCCTTCACACATTTGATTGAGTTTCTTTGTATTTCTTTAAGCTCTATTTATTCATTTCTTGTTTAAAGGCCTCTATTTTCATAAGATTGGATTTAAGGCCATTTTCCTGTGCTATAATCATAATATCCAAAATGTTGAATTCACTAGCTATCTAAAAGAGGAAGCTACACCAGGAAAGAGTACATAGATTACTTATACTCTTCTTCTCGAAACCAATCTGTGAGAGTAGGGAGTAAAAATTCATGATAATGGACAAAAATATAATTTTTCATGACAAAAATATAGGTCTTCTGTAATTATATTTTTGTCATGAAAAATTATATTTTTGTCCATTATCATTCATATGTTTCTTTCTCTATCATTTATCCCACCAATTTTCTTTTATTTATTTGCTATATGCTTGGCTTTATTTTTGGATGATCAAAATATGAAATGATAATATCACAGCAGTTTAAGCATTATATCCATGTCCACATACTTATGGGCATCTGAGAACACATGAGCTGCCTTCCCTATTAGGTCACTAGTTAAACCTTGTATATATTTCACAATGATGTAAACCATTGTATATTTACTAGAACATGTCTGCTATCACACACTTAAGGATAATACAGCTACTGTATTTCCATAATATTCTCCATTCGGCAACTCCCCCTTCACTAGATTTTTTAATTCTGTAAAATGAGTATCATGGTCCCTTAACAAAAAGAAAAAACAAAAACAAAACAAAACAAAAAAACCAATCACCTAATCACCTTTTCATTTTCCCACAACCCTTCCATTAGCTTCTTTGTTTTGTGCTCTCCTATGCAGATAAACTCATTGAAGCATGATTTATTCTAGCCTTTTCTGCCTCTTCTTTCATTTTAAATTGGACTTAGTCCACTAATATTTCATGTCAATTTTAATTCATTAAATCAGCTTTCCTTCAAGTCAGTAATGACCACCAAATGACTTAGCCTGATATAATCTACTATCATCTAGATTACCAAGCCACTAAACTATTAACAAAGTTTGTGTATGTTGACCGGCTACTTTTCCCTTTAATATTTCCTTCACTTGGGCTCAGCATTGTTCTATGTGTTATTTTTATTCTTCAGAGTTTCTACAAAAATCTCTTGGTGGTTTGTACTACCAATTTTGTTTGTATATCAATTCTCACCAATAGTCTGCTGTATGGCTGAAGTTGTGTATTTCATTTATATCTATTCTTATTCTATATACTGGATCATGTTGTTTCATTCAGGTAGTTATGTGTATACACACACACACACACACACACACACACACACACACATATATATATATATATATATATATATAAAATAATTATATCTCAGAGCTGCTTTGCTCTTCTAATTTTTGACTTATACTAATCTTACTGTCCAAAAGATTCATTTTAGGTTAAAATAATATAATAATAAGTTTAAAACCAAAGTCCTCATGTTCTGTCTTGTGTTCATTTTAGTAGAAGTGAAATGTAATACATTTGGTTTCCTAGACTCAACCTGTGTTGAGTATTTTGCTTCCTCCCTGTTCTTCACAACCCTGTTCACTATCATATTCTTGGCTCTGCCAGAAATCAGCCTCCTATTCCTGCTGCTACTAATGCAGCAGATATTACGTGCTGTTCCCATTCAAATAACATAGAGTCTATCTTCTTTCCATACCTCTTTTGTCCTCACATTTTCTTTGCCACTGGGTATTTTCCGTAGTACATCTAGACAGACACCACACACGCTAATTCATCATTTGAAAAAGTCAATAGCATTTCTTCTGATTCTTAGTAAGAGCCCAATTTGGTACTTCTGCTGTCTCTGTTTCTTCTTCCCTGTCATTACTTTTACTCACACTTACATCATTTGTTTATCACACATGCCTTCTCCTCAGTACTCCTGGTATTTTTCCTTGTATTGGCTTTAATAGTCACAAAGTAAATATTTATCAACTAAAAAAATAAACTAAAGCAGATGGCTTGCATGTGTTAGGAAAATGTTACAAATTTAGGAGAAAACAAAAAACTAAAACAAAATCTCTATCTTTAGAATGACATTTGTCTGGATGTATTGACTATCACATTTCAATAAAGTATTTCCACAGAAAGGTATTTTATATACTTAGGCAGATGTGAGTTCTTTGAATTTATGAATTATTTCTGCACTATAACCTAGTTATTTCCATGATTTTAGAATTTAAAATAGAGCATATGCAATCACAGGTGTTGTTAAGATATATTTAGTAATTTTACCTGATTTTCATCTAAACTTTTACAGAATTTATTTAGAATTTCATGCATGAGTACTGTATTTACCTCAATTCCTCCTCCACCTGTTCTCATATTTGAGCCTCATTTACATTAAATTCATGACTATTTCTTTAATTGTTATTGACATACATACACACATGGAGACAAACATATATATATATTATACAAATATACAATCTAGTAAGGCATTTTGTAGTTTTTTAGGACTAACACCATGGGATTGGATAACATTTTCATAGTGCTCATTCATGGAGAAGATTGATATTCTCTTTGTGTCTCTCTCTCTGTCTCTCTCTTTCTTTCTCTCAATAGTGAGTAATTGACTGTAGCTCTCTATCTATTCATGATACCATGTCAATTTGTCTTGTCATCATTCAGATATTATGTAGACAACAAAGATTTCATGAACGTAACATGGCTGCCATATGCAGACAACATTATCTCATAGCAGATGTAGTAGCCCTCTGACTCTTACAATTTTTACCTACTTTCTTCTCATGTTCCTTAAGCCTTGGGTATAAAGGATGTTATATGTATGTATGTGTATATATATATATATATATATATGCAATATATTGTATGCAATTTTTACCTCCCCATTTTTCATGTTCCTTAAGCCTTGGGTATAGAGGTTGTTATATACATATATACATATGTATATATATATATATATATATATATATATATATATATATATATAATTATACAAATATACAATCTAGTAAGGCATTTTGTAGTTTTTTAGGACTAACACCATGGGATTGGATAACCTTTTCGTAGTGCTCATTCATGGAGAAGATTGATATTATATATATACACACACACACACACACACACACACACACACACATATATATATACATATATACATATATATGTATATATATCAGTTTGAGTTGAGAAACTCAGCATAAGTTTTTCTCTTGCATTTTGCTGTTTTTGGCTTTCTATAATAGTCTCTATCTGTGTGAAAAGAAGCTTCTTTGGTGAAGTATGAGAACTACATTAATCTGTAAGTATAAAGATAAATATTTAAAATGTAGTCAGAAGTTATATTGGTTTGAGAATGTGGAAGTAGTAGGTTTTCATCCACTATCCATAGACACCTAAGAGGTGAATATCTAGCTGGGTGTTCTGTACTTGGCATGAATTCCCTCCTACTGAGTCCACTTCAATGGTTATGGATTGTTATCAATATTTACACGCCACTGTTGTACTGTTGGTTATATTTTCCATTCTGATCTTGGTTGTGGTTTGGAAGCTTTACCATTGTGTAGAACACGTGAATGTTTTTCTTCCCTAACAGCTTATATAGCACCTTCATTACTGTGAGATCTAGGCCTAGAGGAGACTTCCAGATCAGCTTCACCTCAATTAGTCTAACCTCTGTATCTGTAGTATGTAATATCCTCAACTATAGGGTCCTATTTGCAAATTCTAGGAGGCAACCGAGAGCGAGGACAACGGTCTATATTGTTAGAGCTGAAATTTTAATTGTGTTTTCTTCTTGCCCTAGGAGTCATAAACAACAAAACAATTTGTCAGTATAAAGTTTTACTCAGACACGTATGAGAAAGTCGTACTTTACTTGTATATATTATTGGAAATTTTGAATTGAGTAAAGAAAGATTTAAAATAATAGATGCAATGTGAGGACAGACTAAATGATATTTTCTTTTTGATCTTCTATTGAAAGTCAATAGTCCATTAGATATATGCATTTGTCTCTGACTCCATATTACCAACTGAAAAGAATAAATTGTATCTCAATAAGAAATAAATGGCTACATTCCTTCTCACTTTGTCATGACTCAATTTTCTCTGCTGACTATTGAAGTCTCTTCATGACTGATGGTGTGAAGTTGCATATGGGATCACTGAGAGAATTTACAAAGAAGTCAGCTAATAACAACATATAAATAAGCAATCAACAGTTAGGAATTAGCAGAGTTGACAGAGGCTTGCTTAGTAGAGTTTCTCATATTGAACAATACCGATTGTCTACCTGAGATTTCTGTCATTAGCAAATATTAATTTGCAGGACTTTATTCAATTTAATATAGTTGCGATTTTGAATATTTGTCAACAGTGACTTTATTTTTATATAATTTGCTAGTTTTCCAAAATTTGTTCCTAGAATCAGAAAGGTAAACTGTGATTATTTTAGCAGAATGATAAATTTAATTACTTATGCCTTGCAATGTAAAACAAATGAACAAAGAAAAAAAACAAACAAACCACCAGACTTAAGAGGTTCAATAAATGAAGTGTACCCTCAATTCTCAATGTGCTTAAAATGTTATTAACAATAAAGAATTTAAGATTGCTAAGTTAACTTGCTTACTCAAACAGCTTCCAAGTCTCTCTCTCTGCTTTTCTTAAATATTAAGTATTATCTTTATTCTTGTTTGGAGGTTAAACTTTTTCTAATCAATGAACACATAGTGAAAAAAGAAAAGAGGTCAGTAATTTTTAGAAATAGATATTTCTCCTGTAGATGTATTCTTTGAATTTTACTTTCATCCACTTCTGCTAGACTTTACACGTTAAAAAGTAACTTTAACGCATTGATCCAAATATGAATATTCATTTGAAAAGTGGCATCTGAGTACGTTTGCTCTAAAAGTGTATCCCATGCCCTTGTGCTCTGGCCTTTTTACAACCTGGCATCATCCCTAATGACTTTCTAATTTTGTAGTGGATCTATTTAATTTCACCAGTTTCATGACTGTACTCATGTTCTTCTTTGTGCTGTGAGAGAACTAGTGTGTTATCATTCCATTTTACAGGGATGCAGACCATTTTCTCTCAAACTCACCCATGGATCACGATCTCTAATGTCATCCCAAATACAAGTAGAAAGCTAAACATCTGAGCTCTGCCTCCATCCTAGATAGGTTGAAATCAAAATCACAACCATTCAAACTAAAGTCCGGAAAGCATCATTCATATTTGTGTTTCTAATCAAAGTAAAAACTATAAAACTTAGAAATTTATGATTTTAAATGAGTCTCTCTTCTCTCTCTCTCTCTCTCTTTCTCCACTCCCTCCTTCTTCTCTCTGATTAGACTCTTCAGACATTCTCCATGCACTGCATGCAATTACTTCTTCTTTTTCCTATCCTTCTGGGGAAACATACATTGAGGACACCGCAGCAGCCACTAGCACTCGTAAGAATCCTTGCACAAATGTTTTGGAATTTTGTCCTTAGCAGACTTTGAGTCTTGTACTGAAACATTTCAACCTTGAAAGGCATTTATTTACATGCCCAGCATCTTGTCTCAATCTCCTTCCTTTATGAATGATACTTCAGGCTCTTCCAATCAACAGTATCCTCCTAAAATACACATTTAAACTACTTGAGTAAAGTGTTATTGGCATACATTTCTTATGCTCTGTGTTAATATTTTTGTGTGTTTTGCTACAGCAGGATAAGTGATAAGATCAAGATTTGGTAAATAAGAAAAATATTTTGTTAAATTTATTAACTATATTTTCAGATTTAGAGAAAACAAATCATTTTTCTTCATGAGCTTGTTTCAAGGACCATACAAGTTTATACATGTGAAGTTCATGACAATTTACCACCCCCACCTCTGATCCACTGTATCCTCATACATCCACAGAAGATGGGCCCTTTGTGAGCTGCTTATTCTTCTTATATGCATCTTTCTATTCTCAGACTCCGCTAAAACCAGGTTATTCATCAATGCTGTAACATATTTGTGGTCAAGCAAATCATTTACTGCCCATGCTTCCAAGTACTTCATTATTTGCATATTAGATGTCTTTAAATGAATCCTAAATATTAGAAAAGTTCATGCTATTGGTAGTCACTACAATTGAAATCATTAGCTGTGTGACCTATTCTTTTCCAGGTTCCAAATTTTCTTAGAGAGATACCATTGGTTACTAAACTGCCATTTGCCTAAGAACTAAAGTACTATCATATGTAGCTTTCATATGCAGTTGATGATGAGCTTTGTTTTTTCCTAAGATCATATGGCTTTATTTCTTCTGCTTTCTAGTCAAGGTAATATGCCAATAATGCTACAGGGTTCTCTTACTACTATCAAAATATTCCTCTGACACACTTCCTTCAAAAAATAGTCCATACTCAAAGCACTAAAGCAACATGTGATTGAAAAAGCATCCTTCACTTCATGATGTATTCTGTACAGAAAGGCAAACAAAAGGGCGGCTAAAGACAGGACAAGTCCCCTGTCTAGAAAGCTGTTCTGCAATAGATTATGAAAGTTGAGTGTGCATGGACTCAGAAAACTGATAATTTGTGTTAGTGTTCTCATTGCATACCCATGACAGCTCAAATTAGCTAACTCTTAGGATTGGAATTTTTCATGTAATGTTCCCACTTTGTCTTAAATGCAACTACATACATATAGATACACACACACTCACACACACACAAATACACATTCACATATACATATACAAACTAACGCACACTCACACAAATACACACACACACACATGCACATACACACAAAAACATTCACATGCAAAATGAGAACTAAACCTCAGTGTCTCATGTTTTAACAGCAAAGAAATAAACACATGACACAAACATCAGATAAAATGGCATATGTGCCTCCAACTTAACTGCATGAAGACAAAATAAATCAGAGCAAAGGGAAAAATCACTGTCACTGTTGTAGTTAGTGGTTACTCACTTAACATTCCCGAGAAGCTGTTGGGAGAATTAGGCAGAGCAAATGATCACTACACATCTTAAACTGCAGATGTTTGACATCCCAAATGGTATCCTAGGAAAGGGATCACATGCTTAAACGTTGCCATTCTTAAAATAAATAAATTAATTGTGGTGTCTATGTTAGAGCTGCAGCTATTTCCTTTGAGTTGGAACCTAAGAATAAGCTTAGCAATGACCTAGTTGTCATTTTCTATCTGCCATGTTCACTCGGAAAGCAAGTGGTTTCCACAGCTTCATGGCCCCTTTAGTTTTATACCATGTGATGGTGCCATCATTTACTTCCAGTAATGGTAATGACCAAACTATCCAGATTCTTTTCTTTGGTATAAGTTTTCTTTAATATTTTTCATTAATCATGGAAGGTCATTGGCAAGTAAATTTTGGATAGTTCTCAGGTATAATTCTACATGAATATCCCAGAATATAAGGAAGGCACTGCGGGCTTTGTAGCTTCCTTGGCAATGTGCAAAGCCAGAAGTGATAGAGTTGAGTATAATTTGTATTAACATTTGCATAATGTCTAGCAGGTTGTAAATTAACAGACTTTCACTACACTACCTACCATGAGGTGCAGGACAGACCAGTACATATCAACTGCAAGGAGACGCTTGGGGATTTGATAAATTAAGTGTTGTATTTAATTGGAAATATATGGAATTTCTCATTAAGGGAAGACAGTGATATGAGCTGAAGTAGGGCCAACCTTCTAACTGTGTCCTGAGGGCATGATAGATTCCCAAGAAGTGACCAAATTGTCAGTACTAAGGCTTGAGTGTGAAGGACACCACAGGAACTAGTGACCACAGGGGACAATTATATAGCAAGGATAAGGATTAAATTTCTACCAATGAAATGGCCCTCACCTTGCTGACAAGCATATGGTGAAGTAACCTTGAGAAAATATCCCTAAAGAGTGTGGTTTTTGATACCTTTCATTGTTATTTTCTTTAAACTTCAGGAGAGCATATGAAACTCATGTTTTTCATAAAACAGCAGCATTTAAGGGCATGATTTTCTTTTAAAAGATTCGCAAAGTAAATGGACAATTGTCCATGTAGAGGCAGTTTTCGATAGGATTAAAGGTGGGTTCCATAGAACTGTTTCAAAAAAGCCACATGCATTTCTGAAGGGCCACATAGAACTTAAAAGCTTACTAGTGGGTGACAACGTTGTTAATTTGGATTTGAAGAAGATTGGTGAGAAGGGGCACAGGGAAGATACCCAACATACCCTCACGGAGAATATGATTTTGAAAACATTCTCATTTACAGTGATATCTTTGCAGATCGTGACTTAGAGTTACTATGGCTGTAATGAACATCATGACCAAAAGCAACCTGAGCAGGAAAGGATTTATTGGCTTAAAAATTCCAAATCACATTCCACTAAGTAAGTCAAGGTAGGAGCTTGATCTTGGAGAGAACCTGGAAACAGGAGTTGATACAGAGAATGTGGACAGGTACTTCTGCCGATTTGCTTCCTCTAGCTTATTCAACCAGCTTTTAATGCTTTAAAATTATTTTTACATCCTGTCCACAGTTCCTCCCCCCCACCCCCGCTCTCTTTCCAGTCCTTCCTCTTCCACAACTCCTCTGCTCCCTCATCCTCTTCTCTTTTCCTTTCTATTCAGAAAAAGGGAGACCTAACATGAATATTAACCAAACATGGTGTATCAAGTTGATGTAAGACTCAACACCTTCCTTGTATTAAGGTGAAACAAGCCAGTAGGAGGAAAGGATGCTAAAAGCAGGCATCAGAGTCAGAGACAACCCGTGTCCCCGCTGTTAGGCATCCAGTAAGAAGACCAAGCTACACAACTGTAACATGTACATATGCAGAAGGCCTAGGTCAGTCCCATGCAGGCTCCCTGGTTGGTGATTCAGTATCTGTGAGCCCCTATGAGCCCAGGTTAGGTAATTATGTGGGTCTTCATGTTGTGTCCTTAAATACTTTGGCTCCAACAATCCTTCTTCCATGAATTCTACAGGATTTCCTGAGCTCTATCTAATATTTGGCTGTAGGTCTCAGATATAATCAAGCACAATCAGCCAGCCAGCATTTTTATAGAACCCGAGACTACCAGCCCAGGGATGATGTTGCCCTCAATAGACTGAGCCCTCCCACAGCAATCACTCATTTAAAAAATGCCTTACAATTTTGATATTACAGAATTTTCTTAACTGGCATTAGATTTTTGGAAATGACACTAGTTTATGTCAAGTTTATAAAACTAGCCAGGACAGCACTTTTCCATGACACAATTTATTTTTAAATATTAATATTATCCTTTCTAACTCTTTGATATGTCAGGAAATCTTTTATTCACATGTCCTGAGTAAAGAATTGTTATTTTCAATTTATTCATTTAGCAGCCAGGCAGCATGGGTTTAATTGACTGGCCATTAGCAAGTGTGTGCTAAGAATGCAAGACTAGGTCTTGTTGGCTTTATATTATGCATGGTTCTTTCCAAAACATGCTGTTGTACTGAGAATCCTTTTCGTCTTACAGACTTCTTCACATTCTTCACATTGATAGACACAGTATCTCTTTCTCTAGCTTTCTGTCTTTATGATCGAGTGCTAATCAGAGTCTTGCAGTAATATTTGTGGTATCTCTAACCCTTGATTGCTTGTTCCTGTGGGCTGAATTATACCCAATAACAAAATACTGTGTGTTTAAACTCTAACCCATTTGAG
Organism: Mastomys natalensis; assembly: GCA_021653895.1. NCBI lineage: Eukaryota > Metazoa > Chordata > Mammalia > Rodentia > Muridae > Mastomys > Mastomys natalensis. Next base: position 499,621 of record JAJTUV010000460.1, read on the forward strand.
AGTAGAATCCTTAGGAGATAATTAAAGTTAGATTAGGGTGATACTGAGGCCAAGATCCAATAGAACTGATGTCTTTATAAGAAGAGGAAGAGAGGGGTGGGAGCACTATAATTACATAAACTGGGAGAGTTACAAGCCTTGCATTCTGTCTTTTATTGCTCCAAGAGAAAAGTCAGAGTAATTGATAGGTAGTCATCCATGTGTCAGAAAAAGAACCCTCACCAGTAACTGATGTCAAACTTCACATCCTTCTGGGCTGGAAGCCACTATATCTGTGGGATGTTATTATGACAGCCAATATAGGTTAAGGTATTTTATCACACATAACTTTGACCTTATGCATAACGCCATTCCAGTTATTTCCAAAAACATATATTGTACTACTAGTCCATAAAAAATAATCCACAACTGAAAATAAACATTTCAGTCAAGACATGAAATTAATTGGGAGATACATTTTCAAAACTATTTTCTCCTGTATTTAATATACATGACCAACCATTTTCCTTCATTTAATTTGTAAATTAAATTTTTAGTTTGTGTAGATAACAATGGATTCTGACATGGCATGTTGATGTATAAAGTTCACTCACAGTTTGACCCAACTCTTCTCTCCCCGTCCCTTGTCCGTTCTTACCGATGCCCTATGTCAGTGGCATACAGAGTATGTCATACAGATAAATGGATACATGAGAAGGAGTCTATGACATCTACAACAATAGGCCTCAGACAGCATAAAGACTGTAGAGTTCCAGCATACAGACCTGTGGACGAATTAAACTCTCTTTCAAAGCCACTCTTTCTGTGGTATTTAGGTCTAGAGTTCCAGTGAACTCACTAAGCAGTTCTTGAAAACTGTCCCCTGATGGAGGGACTTTGCCACCATCAGTCAGACCTGAAAGAGCTTGTTGGTTTATAGTTCAGTGTAGTAGTACGGACGACATAAGAAGATGAGAATGTGAAGGCAACATCACTGCCCCTTTGATATAAGGCAAATTCTGAGGCATAGTAAGTGCTCTAAGATGCAACAGAGGAGTGTGGTGAGTTTGGACGTCTTATACACACTGAGCTTTTCACAACATCCGCTAGATGTCTACCTGAAGTAAATCACTGGCACATCCATGCAGTTCTTAGGACTGACTACAGTGAGCCATGAGAAAGAGTGTGTGAGTCAAGTGTATTATCTTCTAAGAAACAGACACTTTCAAATAAAAAGGGCAGCATGGGAGAGACTGGTCACAGAGCAGTATCTTGTTTCCCTGAGGGGTGTGTATGTGTGTGTGTGTGTGTGTGTGTGTGTGTGTGTGCTTAAAGCAGGGAGATTATAACAAATTCCAAATTCCATTTTAATGGTCTCAGATTTTAAAGAAAAAATATTACCAAATCTTGAAATCATGTTTTGTTTTGTTTTGCTGTTGTTGTTATTGTTTTCTTTTTTGTCTTTCAGGCAAATATTTATTTCTTATTACCCCATAACGTCAGTTGGACAGGCAATACCTGTTTTTCTTGTTTCAGTTTCTGGGTACATAGTGAATTTCATGAGTTCTTATTAATAAGGTAAGCATATTGCAAAGTCTAATCAAATTATTCAGTATCTTGCCTTTTATTTATCAAATAAAAGATCATGTGCCTTAGATACAAGTAATTTATGGAAAGGCGTCTGAGCATCTACTACTTGGTTTTCTCTAGCACATTAATCTTCCTATTTATCACTGTTGCTTTTTCATGTGCTCAGACTCTGTCAGCTTATCACAAATTCATAAGAACACAGTAAAAAAAAAAATGCTTGCTGAAATACATGCAATCTCAAATTAATACTCCATCCCAAAGAAAGAAACAATTCCGAGTCCGGATAAAGTAGCATGTTATGTAGTATCTTCCACTGGCTATCATCTTTTTATTCTTAGTATTCACAGTCACATATGGAGACATCACTCCTCCGTTCATTAAAGTTCCTGCTGAGCGTGAAGACGAGCTTCCAGCAGCTCCATCACTGCTGTGAGAAGTCCGGGGCTCCCAAACTCTCAACTGTGCTCATTTAAGAGGAAAAATGCTTATGTGACTCATTTCTGCCATCTCCCAATGGTCCCACTGCTGTTAAAATATAGAAAGATACAAAGTGAAAGAAACTTACAAATTAAAGTTGAGTTTCCTGGTAACCTTCCACTGTCAGAGCAGGTGTATCATATCTCCCACATGACAGGTGGTCAGTTCTGCTTAAATAACCACTGATCTGGACAGCTCCAGAAACTGTGATCCAACCCTTAGAGCCAGAGCTGACGACGGCAGGGTTTCTATGCCCACCTGAGAATTTTACATTGAATTCCTTCTCTCTCCCTCTCTCTCTCTCTCTCTCTCTCTCTCTCTCTCTCTCGTCTTTCCCTGTCTCTCTCTTTTACACATACATATGTTTTGTTCACATATATTATGCTTTACTAACAGATAAATCTGATTTATCCATTTAAACATCTCTTCAGAATTTCTCATTAGAATGAGTTACTAGGCTAGCATAGATAATACGATAATCGAGCGACTTCTATCTTCCTTCTTTTCTAGAGAAACTTCTCACCAGTACTTGAAAGACTGACTTGTTAATAAGTGAATATGAAGTTAAGGAAACCACCCTCAAATCAAAATTGTGTTTATATTCTTCCCTTAGATTAGAACCATTTTAATGTTTGATTTCCTTTGATATTTGATAACAAATATATATTAATTCTTCTCATTAGTGGAAGAACATACCGAGTTATTGGCAAACTTCCGAAGCATTTGGAAAAGTGAGAATTTCTTTTTTGCACTAATTACATATAATGGTAATTAATGGTCTGGGACTTGTGTGATTAAGTAGATTCCATACATACATTGTTTTGTAAGCCAATACACTTGAGTATTTCCAGTTACTAAACATATCTACTTGCTTAATTCATATCGACCCCATTTCTTTTGAATACGAATTTCAAGTGTTTGAAGTTCTACGGAGCTTATCAGTTATATCCTCATTCCAATTCACAAAACAAGCCACTTCAAGGTAATTAACTGTGATAACCTATTTCGCGTCAAGTTATAAGTGAATAAAGAGAAAATAAGTTTCAGAAACTATCCTGAATTTTTAAGCCTCTAAACTGGAGCACGAGCATTCATCATCTAGTCCTGAATATCATCTATTGTTAGGAGATATATCAAAATTAGATAAATTTTTGAGCAAAGTTAGTCATTAAAATTAGTTGAATGAATAAATTACAAAGAATCCAAAGATAACCAAAACGATCTTGCTTTTATTGCTTTTACCACAGTAAATTTTCAGTTAAAAGCCACTGATCATTTTACTTGTGCTAAAACTGCTTCAAAAGGTAATGGAAATATCAAAATATAGAAATTAATCTAATAAAATAAATCAACTAAAACCTTCAGCTTTTTGTTACATGACAATTTACTTTATATTTCTCTTTTACAAGCTTGATTCTTAGTATGTTGAATTCTTATTGATGATGCCCTCCAGGTATATATTAATTTAGTTTGGAAATTCCAATTGATTGGCATCCTTGATATTAGAAAAAGGAAAAAAACAACATTTTATTTTTGAGCACATTGTAAATATGAGCTAGTATTTTAAAGTGGTCACAAGATTGATGTTAAAGCAAGTAACTCATGCTGTATATGTGTCAGGGACCTTGTATCAGCTGGTGTATGCTGCCTGATTGGTGGTTCAGTGTCTGAGAGATCTCGGAGGGTCCAGGTCAGTTGAGACTGCTGGTCCTCCTAGAGGGTCACCCTCCTCCTCAGCTTTTTCCAGCTTTTCCCTAATTAACCACAGGGAACCCTAGCTTCTGTCCAGTGGTTGGGTGCAAATATCTGCATCTGACTCTTTCAGCTGCTTGTTGGGCCTCTCAGAGGGCAGCTATGCTAGGCTCCTGTCTGCAAATACACCATAGCATCATCAGTAATAGTGTCAAGTCTTGCAGCCTCCCCTTGAGCAAGATCTCAATTTGGCCCTGTAATTGGACCTCCTTTTCCTCAGTCTCTTCTCCATTTTTTTTTTTTTTTGTCCCTGCAGTTCTTTTAGAGAGGAACAATTTTGAGTCAGAGTTTTTGACTGTAGGATGGCAACCCTATCCCTCCACTTTATGTCCTGTCTTTCTACAGGAAGTGGACTCTACAAGTTCTCTCTCCCCATTGTAGAATATTTCATCTAAGGTACCTCCCTTTGATTCCAGAGAGTCTCTCACCTCCCAGGTCTCTGGTATATTCATTCTAGAGGCTCCCCCACACCTATAACCTCCCGAGGTTGCATGTTTCCATTCTTTCTGCTGGGCCTCAGAGCTTCAGTCCTGTCCCCCCTTCTCCCCAATACCTGATCATATTCCCCTTTTCTCCTCCCTGTTTCCTCTCCCACCCAGGTCCCTCTTTCCCTCTGCCCTCCCCTGACACCCTTGTGATTTCTTCTCCCTTCCAAGTTTGGCATCTTCACTTGGGCCCTTTAGCTTGTTAATCTTGAGTTCTGTGGATTGTATCCTGGATATTCTCTAATTTGGGTGGGGGGCTAAATCCACTTATTAGTGAGTACATACCATGAATGTCCTTCTGGGTCTGAGTTATCTCACTCAGGATGATATCTTCTAGTTCCATCCATTTGCCTGAAAAACTCATGATGTCTTCATTCTTAATGGCTGAGTAGTATTCCATTGTGTAAATGAAACACATTTTCTGTATCCATTCTTCTTTTGTGGAACATCTGTGTTGTAGTAATTATTGAAAAGGGCCTCTGGCTCCTCCTCTTCCTCTCCTAACTCCTCCTACCTTAGCTCCTCCTACACATCTGGGTTGTTTCCAGCTTCTGACTATCACAAATATGGCCAGTCTATACTCAGTGAGAGAAGACACACCTAATCGTCGAGAGATTTCAGGCTCTAGGGAGTGGGGAAGTCTGGTGGGGTGAAGTGGGAGGTGAGGACATCCTCTTGGAGATGGGGAGGAGGTATGAATGAGGAATAGTCAGAGGCAGACTGGGAGTGGATAATGACTGGACTATAGAAAAAAATTAAATAATAAAGAAAAATGAGAGAGAGCAACTCATAATGGCCAGTCATGTGCTAATGTGTCATTGAAGTACCTTTTGGATATCAGCACGTTTTTTCTTGATCCGTGGATGCAACGGAACTTTCCGTGAAGGTGCAGGAAAGTTAAGCAATTCTCCAACCATATACCAAGCTAAAACGAAACCCTTTTTCTTATTTATTTGTTTATTTACTTATTGACCATTGAATTTAGAACATTGCTAGTGACATAGTAACCAGCAATAGGATATTTCATTGTGTGAGTAGAAAAGGCAGATTACAGAATGACATCTAATTCTTCTGGATTTAACAGAAGTGAGAAGAAATGTAGATTTTTTTTGTAACAAATCATTCTAAATTTGATTTATTTTCTCTTTCAAATATTAGATCTAGCTCTTTGAAGAAAAATAAGAAATTTGTCTGATGGCATAAGTGCAGTTGTCCAAACTAAAAAAATATGAGTTGAAATTTTGGGTGAATATTTTCTCTTGCCTTTTCTGTTAGATATGGAATTTGTGCCTTCTTCATTGTAAATCTTAATGATATAATGCTTTCATCTAAAAAAAAAAGGTTTAATCCATGAAAAATCACATTTAATAGTAATATAGTAATACATATACAGGTTTTTATTCAGGCCCAAAATAATGACCTGAAATTTTTAAATGCCTAATTTAGTATCTCAGCATGAATTCTCATGTGTGTGACTGATCCTGCCAATTTGATCTTGAACTGATACTGAGTCAATAATTGCAGATACACTGCTTGAAAAATCTAACTTTAAATGAAAATTTAATGTAATTTAAAAATGCCTTAACCCAAAATATTTCCAGTTGAGGGAAGTAAATCAGTGAGAACATGAAATTTGTTGCTGGCACACAACAGAATTTGGACGTCCCTTTCTTGGGGTTTTGTTTAATATTGTTCCAACTGGAGGCATGAATAAGCTGGATGCATCCAGAGAGGATGGCAGCTCCGCAGGCATCCACCAACTTGCTAACAGGCTTTGTAGGTGTTTGTTTGTTTTTGTGACTGTATTTCGCAGTTCAGGATGCTCATCCAACATCAGCTTTGGACAGCTGGCAATGGCACGTAAATGTACTTAAAGTCCATGTGCCTGTTCTCATACTGTCATGCTTTATATGGTAAAATAAAGGCTACAGATGAAAGCTGAATGCGAGAATACAGGGATTTTAAAGAGAAGGCTTCATCAGACATGCTTGAGTAGAACTTGCTAGTGCTTAATAGAGAACTAAATGACCTAGCTTGCAGTGATGGAGACACATTGGGTCACACGCAACGAATTGATTATGGGAGATTTTACCTATCCATGTGTTTACACACATACAAGGTAAAAGGCTTATCCAGACCGAACGAAAATAATGAATTAAAATTTCAATATGACTGCTATAGAAATCTTAGTGTGTGCATTCAGATGTATGAGACTTATTCCTCCAGTACAAATAAATAAATGAACAAACAACAACAAAAACCAAAACCCTACAACTTCCACAGCACTCGTCCCTTAAACTGTGTTTGGTGTATGTTGGGTGTATACAATGAAATGATATAGATGGGTTTGTTATTTTGCTGAAGGTTGCAGCTATAACTAATGCTATTTAAATAGGAAAAATGATAGAAACTGAACATACAGAAAGTTGAGAAGTTTTCTTTCTATGGGATGTAGTACCAAGGTTTGAAAGCAGCTTCAGGGATAATAGAAAATGTTTTGATCAGCCATATTACGGAGGAAGATCCCAGAAGCGTCAGTCTTACTAGTCGCTTGTGTTTGAAGATGTACTCACAATTTAACAGGCCTCCAAACCTTAGCACAACTGACACCATGTTAGAGACACCATTCTGTCCTTAAAACCCAGCAAACAGGCTCAGTACTAGCAAAGATGGGAGAAAGACCTAGTCCATAGTTCTAGGAAAGTAACTAAGCAAAAGTTTTGAAGATTACCAACCTTGATTTTTTTTTTTTTGTAGTTCTACTTCATGATAATTGAAGTGTGCCAATGAGGATTTGTGTGTGTGTGTGTGTGTGTGTGTGTGTGTGTATGTGTGTGTGTGTGCACGCACGTGCACTTGTGAGCATATATATGTGTTTGTGTGTGTGTATAAAAGACAAGGAGCTGAAAGACTTGGGACTGCATAATTTGGGCAAGTTCCCCATGTAGGTGCTCACTGGAAAGAAAACTTTTTTTTCAGCTTCAGGAATGATGATGTAGTGGTCTCTGGGCTTATCTTCCAATGATACATCATATGTTTTCATTACTGTTTTGTTGTGACATAAATTTTTTTTTCTCTCTGAAATTTGTTAGGGTTCCCCTGACCATCCTACCTGATGATTTTCTCAGGTTTCCTTCTCACTCTCACCCTTTAGCACACACTCTGCTATCTCCTGATCCACTAAAACCAATGTGGGTTACAGTCTCCTCCATGTTTTCCATCTGACCGTATCCACTTGTCTCCTTCCTAAGTTTTTCCTATTGTATAACTCTTCGCATTCACAAGTCACATCACATCTCAGGAATTTTCCTTGACATCTATTCTCTATGTCATTCCATCTTTTCCCTTAGTGTGTTTTTGTATAGTATGCTGATGGCATTCTACTGTATCCCATTTGCTTTGTTCTTACAACAAATTATCACACAACTAAAATGATTTCAAACAATACCACCCGATATGTTACATTCTGTAATTCAGACAGAGTGGCCCAGCTCATTCTCTGTTTAAAATAGCCCAAGCATGAGTTCAAGGAATGAAATCTACATTCTTGTTCAGAAGTTCTGAAGGTAAATTCATTTCAGAGTTCATCTATGTTATTCACAGAAATCACTATGCGTTGGTCCCAGGATTGATGCTCACCTGTCCTTGGTAGTAGCTCCTCAATGCACTTCTCAGCATTTTGAAACTGCCATATTATTTGGCTTGTTGTTCCATCTGCAAAGCCACAGAAGCGGGTTGTATATTTTCCAATATTTGAAACCTTTTGACTTTTCTCACTGCACTATCTCATCTATCTTCAGACAGAGAACTATCTCTGCAGGAATTTTCCAAGATTATATAAGGTTCACTGTGTGTTATAAAGAATAATTTTCCTCCTTAAATACATCTTTGAAAATCCCTTCACTACAGTGCCAAGACAAGAATCATGGGCCTTGATGCATTAGACATTAACTTTAGTATGGCCATTATTGTTCAGGGGCTTCTGTCATTTACTGTCTGGCTTTTCCAGCTGTGTCAGTTTTTCTGACTGGGTTGTTAAACCTTTGTAGTTAATATTCTTATTGTGCATTGCTGTTGTTGTTGTTAAGTTACACTATTCAGTTCCTGCTACAAGAAGTTCAAAAATAGTGGAAAATGCACTTACGTTTTAATCTGACTCCATATTCTCCTGTTATACTTTCAGCCAGCGCATCTTTAGCTTTGTACTTTCCAGCATGTTATATAGTTTATTGTTGCAGCTATAGACTTTAATGTATTAATTGTTCTATCTATGATCCTCGAGAAAGTAGCTTAGGTGAGCTTCATGGTGAAAAATTTCTCATCCATGGAGCTTTCTAAGAAACATAAGCTAGAACATAAGTCTTTCCTTATCTGTTTCCTGCCTTTGCCTTTATGCTCAAAATTCCTACACTGGCTACAATGATTTTTCTCTACTGTTCTCTGTATGACATGATATTTGACACTTCAAATGCATGTAGCATTAGAAACTCTTAAAATGTGTGGCTTCAGATCAACAGTTCAATAACAACTATAGAGACTCTCAAATTATCTTTTGAAGCTTTGTTTAAATGTTTGTTAAAATCATCTCCAATTATGTTGAATGAAAATATTCTACACAGTTTGTGTATTGGTGGAAGCAGTAGTACAAAGCAGAGATGTTGGTTTATCTTCCCTGCTTCTGTTCTCAGCAAATTTCATTGGAAGTTTCTCTGTGACATAGTAACACAGGAAAACCTAAAGAGAAGGAAGAACAGTTTTGCCTCAGAGATTCAGGAATTTTAGTTCATGGCCACTCCATCTAATGATTGTATATCTGTAGATTAAGTTACAGAAGGCATTGGTGGAGAAAGGCTTCTAACTGCATATTGCCCAGGGAAAGGAGTTAGAGAGGGATTAAGGAGAAGAGGGGAAAGAATCTATGATAATTAGGGTACTTTTCTTCTTCATAGACACCTAAGCCCTAACAGTGTTCTTGACTCACTTCTTAAGCACTTACCAATCCATTGAGTTGGCCATCAGGACTGATGATAATAGGAAGTATTTTATGAAATTGCCTAACCAGGGTAAGAAGTTTTAGGTTTGTGAACAAAAATAGTATAATTTAGCAATTTGTAATCTTCACACACAAGGCTGAAGAATAAAGTGTCTTGTGTTAACTCAAAATCCTGGCTTGTAGGCCACCCGAGACACCTACTAAATAAATGGAATAAACCAAATTATGAAGTCTGAAGTAGAAGTCCTGAGATGGTACTAACACATACAAGCATCTGATAGTAAAGAGGCCAAATTTATCTTGAGAAAATCGTGACAACAAAGAAGCCATAATTATGGGTGATGTGATATTTCAATGTTAAGGCAATTATTTTTTTTATTTTTGTGTTTTGTTTTCAATCTCCCAAATCCATGTTGACAGGAGTCAGCAGTAAAATCCATAGCTCCCAGTAAAACTTCTCTCAAAACCCATTAAATTTATGGCATTGAGATTACAAAGAAAAGAATAAGCCACTAAGAGGATAAGGGATAATGGTGGAAATGTTCTATCTTCCGTGATGAGGCCCAGGACCCTGAAAGCATTGACCATTTCCAGAATAAGAGTATGGGGATTCTAGCTCAATGGGTTCTTCTTCAGTTGAGGTGACTTATCACTGAAAGTTAGAAAGTGCTTTCCTATTTATCCTTTGAACGTCTATCTTGTTTCTGTTCCTCCAGGTATCTTTCAATTAAGTAATTTATTCTAAATTATTCACATGAGTACACTGAGATACTCTAAATATATCTTAGTCAAAACAAAGTCTTAAATTTCATAAGCAATAATGAAAATGATCAGTTGTATATCTTGCTTGTTTCTACTTCAAAGCGCTTCAATTTTATACTCAGTTACATAATTTATTCAAGCTAAATTATCCATTTCCTGATTCACCTATCTTAGTGTTGTGCATAAGTTTCAAAAAGTATGTGGAATTATTCTATAATTTCATATTCTGCCAAATGTCATTACTCTTGAGAATGTGATGAATAAAATTGTTTTTATTATGCTGATAAATCATTCTTGAAAACTCTTTAAATTCATATTTGACCTTAACAATAATAATGTTCTAAAACTTAAAGCCTACTGTATACTGAAAATTACATGACTTATAGGAATTATACTTGTGCATATTTGACATGTAATTGAAAATCAAGTAATACTCTGATTCATTTCATAAAATGCTCTATGTTTCTTATATAGAATTGTTACATTTTCTCTCTATATATGTATTTATATGTGGATATATATATACATATGTATAAATAGATATTACAAAAAACTTTGGGGTATTTTTAATCACTTTTCTTGATATTAATTTGTCATCCATAATTTTATGTAGGCAAATATGGATATTTATTTATCTATTTGTTTGTTTGTTTAATTCTATGCAGTTTTGAACCCAGTGTTCATGTACCACTGAGCTATATTAAAACTCTTAATTTTTTTAAATTGAAAACTGATATTTTTCATATAATATATTCTTATTATACTTTCCCTCCCCAAACTTCTCACAGATCTTCCCAAGTTCTGCATACTTCAAACTCACACCTTTTTTTTTTTCTAAAGTTAGACTACAAAAATGCATCTAAATAATAATATTATAGCTAATACAATAATAATTAAAAATGATAAAATAAAATAAAAACAAAAGAACTAGAATAGGACAATATAAATAAACAAATAAATAAGTTGAAGAAACACATACAATACCAAGGTGACGATAATACTATACCAGACCTCTAATTGTCACAAAATTATAATTTGTGACATACATATCCAGTCTAACATATCCCAGATATCCATGAGCAGAAAAAAATACCTGCATATATGCTAATTAGATTGTTGAGCCAATTAGTGATGCACTGTTTTATGGAACGATTTAGTTATCTGTGCCTTGATAAATGTATCTCATAACATTTTTTAAAACAAAATTTTAAAAACATTTGTTCTTTCCTGCACTGTGTCTCCATATTTGCTCCCTTGAGTATTTTGTTACTCCTTCTAAGAAGGACTGAAGCCCCCCCTACTTGGTCATCATTGTTCATGAGCTTTATGTGGTCTGTGAGTTGAATCTTGGGTGTTTCAAGCTTCTGGGCTAAAATCCAATAATCAGTGAGTAAATACCATGTATGTTCTTTTGTGATTGAGTTACTTCACTCAGGATGATATTTTCTAGTTCCATCCATTTATATAACAATTTATCAAATTCATTGTTTTTAATAGCTGAGTAATATTCCATTGTGTAAATGTACCACATTTTTTGTATCCATTCCTCTGTTGAAGGACATCTGGGTTCTTTCCAGTTTCTGGCTATTATAAATAAAGCTGCTATGAACATAGTGGAGCATATGTCCTTGTTATGTGTTAGAGCATCTTCTGGGAGTGGTATAGCTGGGTCCTCAGGTAGTGTTATGTCCAATTTTCTGAGGAACTGCCAGACTGATTTCCATATTGGTTGCACCATCTTGCAATCCCACAAACAATGGAGGAGTGTTCCTCTTTCTCCACATCCTCGCCAGCATCTGCTATCACCTGACTTTTTTATTTTAGTCATTCTGATTGGTGTGAGGTGGAATCTCAGACCATTCCACCTGGATATCCATCCTATGTGCAGTCACCAAAGGTAGACGTTGATGTGGATGTCAGGATGTACATGCTGACAGGAGCCTGATATAGCTGTCTCCTTAGAAGTCTGCAAGAGTCTGACATACTCAGAAGCAGATTCTCACAGCTAACCATTAAACTGATCATGGGGTTCCCAATGGAGAAGATAGAGTGAAGGCTGAAGGAATTGAGAGGATTCGCGACACCATGAAGAAAGCAACAATCCCAATCAACCAGAGCCCCCAGTGTCTAAACCACCAGCCTGGGAGCGCTTAGGGAGGGACCCATGGCTCCAGCTATATATGCAAGGGAGCTATATATAAGTGGGAGAAGAGATCCTTGGTCCCTTGAAAGCTGGACGTCTTGGGGGGGGATATTCGAGGGTGGGGAGGTGAGGTATGGGGGATGGTGGGTGGGGGTACACCAACGTGGAGGCAGGAGGAGGGGGGAAGGGATAGTGAGTTCCTGGGAGGGAGGGGGGAAATGGGGTAAGGAGAGAACATCTGAAATGTAAACAAAATTTGCAATAAAAACAAACAAACAAACAACAAAAAAAAAAAAAAAGAAAGAAAAAAAAATTGTTCTTGCTTGAAATTCATCCTTTTCTTGCCCCTGAGGGCTTTCTGTGAAATCTAGTCAACATCTTCCCTCCTTCAGTGTTTGCATTTGAAAAGTTATTGGTCATAGCAGTAAAAATATTATCAGAATGGAAAGTCTCATTTCACTTCAAATCTGATGCCTCTAGAATCATAATGGAAAACATCAATTAAAATTTATGGCATTCAAGTAATTTCTTAATGATTGAAGACATTTTCTCATTTGAATAAGGTGAGTGGGCCCTATGGAAAGTGTTTAGAAATATAGTTTATTGATTTTACATTCAATTTTCACTGTAATAATTATGATAGGAGAGTGTAAAACGTTGCATTCACTTACAAAATAAATGGAAAGCAAAGTTAGAGATTCATTTCAAGACTATGGCACTTCTGCCATGGTTCATATATACTGTGTCATAAAATGAATTTGAAGATTCAAAAATTGTCAAACTCATTCATCCTTCAATAACACCAAGACTGGACTCTGGTACTACCCTGGTAAAATGAATGAAGCTAAGACTTAACAGTGTAAGCTACATGTTAACATAAGAACAAAGTGCTATGGAAACACAAAAAGGACAAAAAAGGGCTACTAGTAGCAGAAAGGAAGAGGAATGGGGGTAGGTATTCATCTATACAAGAAGTTTTAGACCAAAAAAAAAAAAAAAAAAAAAAGAAAGGACAAGTGGTGAGACACAGGTATTCCATACTGAGAAACTAGAAAAGTGTTGGGAGAGAAAACATTAGAGACAATAAAAGATCTAACATTATATACAGAAGAATATATATTTCAATGTACTACCAAATATTTTCAGGAAGGCAATTACAAGATCAACTACAGTTAATTTAACCATAGCTCATATGCCATGTAGCTCCAGATAACTAAATTGAAAGATGTGTATCATTTTCTGATCTGGCTGACTAAATTAAACCCAGGATGGAAAACTACATAGATTCAACTATAATTCAGCCTGATTTAGCAATGCTGTTGCATTTGAAGTTTATGGCTAAAGTTAATGCCCAAAGAGGGGGTAGATACTTTCTCTTCTTTTCTTGACTTTGTTCAACTCAGGTTTATTCTTCAACATGAAAATATGATTTCAGGTTGGTACCCCACATCCTTGGTAAGGTTGGCATAGAGGTCATTTTGCTATGTGTCCAAATCCTTTCAAAAATGGTATGCTGGGTGTGGACAGGTATTAAAATTCATGACTCCACTCCTGGGTCAAGTTTCTATTTAGTATGGTAGTAGGGGAAACCAAAGAACCTTAACCAGGCACTTATCCTATATATTACTACCCGAAATTTTTAGCTAGTTTAGTGTGTGATTTCTTGGGTCGGGGTATCAGATCATTTTCTTTTTCCTTTCTCTAATTACTTCCTTGATTATATTTTGTGCGAAAATTGTCTTTACATTTTTCTCCTCATATGAACCTATGGAAGCATTATTTATGGTCGTTTAAAGAAAGAAAATGCTCTTTGTGCATTCAGGAGTATGTTTTGCAAACTTTGCACTGGTATAATTCGCAGCTTTGAGTATTCCTGGTGATGAAGAAATTGTATTGAATATACTTTTAGGGTGCTACTTACTGCTTTTGGCATGTGATGCAACAGAGCTCTAGGATAGACCTGATTGGCAATTCATGTTTGTTATGGTTTTCCGGGTGGCTGGGTATTTCTTAAGCGTGCTGACTCTCACAAAGCTTCACTCACACTGTGTCTTTAGCAAACCTGCCTATTCTACACAGTAGTTAGGAAAAGGTGCAACAACCTATACAGGGCATTTACACTTCTCGGTTAGAAGACTAGGACAGACAGAATGGAGATATTTCATTTAGAGATTGCATGTGACTTTTTCCTTTGACCCATCATTTCAGATCTCTGTAACTGGGCAATTTCTAAATCTTTAACTCAAGTTTTATAATCTACAAATGTGTTATTTTAAGAGTCGTCACATGTAGATATCATTTTATACATTTTTGGAGACTTTTAACATATGTTAACACTCTACCACGTAATTACACCTCAATAATCACTAGAATATTTGGATGCATTACAACGCCAATATGCTTAGGATCTGAAACAAATGCTGAAAATAAGAAACCAGTGTGATACTGAAACACCTACTCACTTTCTTTTTCTTTTGCAGAGTCAACTTTCTTTTAGTATTTATCATTTTTCAGCCAAGGAGTATATCCTTTCTGAGGTCCACAGGGAAAATTGACAAATTCCATCCATTGATCTTTTGGAAATAAAATCATTTCAGGTAAGGATGAAATTTCTTTTTCACTCTTTTCCTCAAAATATAGTTGATAATTTGTTTTCAGTTACTTTTTTGATGAATGGAAGAAGAAATCATGAACATTTTAGTAAGCTGATACACCATTTCTAATCCGTTAAACAGACTAAGAGATGTATTGGAATAATCTTTTAAAGACAGGTGAAAAACATTTGCTCTGTTGCCACTATGGCTATTAATTTTGATATCATTTTGTCATAACGTATGGACTATCTGTAACTTAATTAAATTCATTAAGAAAAAATTAATTTGCTTTTAGTAGCCCATGATTGATTAATGAACTTAGAAATAGAGAGCTCGCATTTGTTTGTGTAAACTTGTAAATCTCTTTGAGTGTTTAAGCATTGAACAGTTAAATACAGTTAAATGCTTGGCAGAAAGTTGGCAAGCTTCATTTAAACAGCCACTGATTTATGTATGTTTCCAGTTGGAATTGTAGTGTCTCGCATTGAATGATATTGATTATGTCAATAGGGTAACTAACTTGAGCTTGTATACATATCCCATCTCATACCCTGCACTGCTTACTGCTAGGTCATTCATCACTGTTCATATAGTATGAGTGTCTAAGATCATGTTGTTTTATTTTTATCAATGGAGAGTGCTCTATATAAATGAGTACAATCAGAAGCAGAAACTGTAAGGCACTTTGGAGGAGTCATCAGCAAAACTATTTAAATATTCTCCTCAAAAGTATATGTTGGAAATGTAATATCTAATGCAACAATATTGGGAAGTAATGCCTACTTAGAAAATTGCTAAATCTTAAATCTTCATCTGATGAATGGACTATTAGTACCCTTAAAGCGCTTATATGTGAGTTCAGTTTCTTACTTTCTCTCACCTCCACTTTCTTTTCTGCCTTTCTTCAGGGACTAGCCTTTAGTCTCTTAGTTTTTTTCTTCTTTCTTTTTCCCAGATCTCAGAAGTTTTAGCAAATAAATTTATTCTCAAAATAAGTTATACTCAAATGTTATGCTATTGCAGCAAGAAATGTACTATGATAATTCTGAATAAGAATTAAGCAAATTATTACAGATATCATGATTAAGATGATATATTATGGGTAGAGTGATTGCTTAGCAGTTAAGACTATAAACTATTCTTTCAGAGGACATGAGTTTGGTTCCCAGCATTCCATGAGTTTGCTTACAAGTTCTACTCAGGAGATCCAACAGACACCCTCTTCTGAACTTTGCAGATACTAACACTCATGTGAATATACCTACAAACCGAAGCAAATCCACACAGTTAAAATAAAGAATAAATAGTTAAAATATATATTAATAAACTATATTTTCAGATTTGAAAGGTAATATAATATATAAGAGATATACAATCCAAATTATACAGTTTGCCAGATGAGCTAAGTCTAATCTTATTTTTATCATTTCCTCAACATACAAATGTTATATTTTCATCAGACAACATATAGTCCAGGGATATGTATGAGAAAACTGAGTGAACACATGACTAATGAAAACATATTTTAAAAGAAAATATCCATGAGGATGAATACTCATCTTCTATGTGGTAGTGAATATGAACACCCCATAGGATGGTGGACAGTTTTAAGTGAGAAAGTTCACGTCAGGTACTCAAGGACAAAAATCTTCATTTAAATTGTCATACATGGTCAGAGAAACAGTGGGTTTCAAATTTTAGGTTTATTTTTTTTTTTAATCACTCAAATACTCCATTGAGGAAATAATATATATAATATATATGTATATATTGTAATATTCATATATATACATATATATATATATGATCAGTAAATGATTAACACCTATAATGCTTTGAAATTGAAATGCTTCTCACAGGCTCATTTTTTAAGCCATAGGTTCCCAAGTGCTGTTTTGAGATTCTGCAGAAACTGAATTTGGGAGCCAGCTGGTGGAAGTAGATCACAGGGTGAAACATTTGAATCTAACAACATGAGTCCTGGTTTCGATTTCTCTCAACTTCCTGATCAGCCATGCCATGAACATGTTCCTGCAAGGATGGAGCCCGTGCTCTGCTGTCTTTTCTCTGCCATGATTGACTGATACTTTCTGAAACTGTGAGCCAAAATGAACCCTTGCTCTTTGAGTTATGTGTGCCAGCCATTGGATCACTACAATAGGAAAATAAGTAACACAAACTCCATCAGGTAGGTGAGAAAATAATGATAAAGAGGTATTCCTGGATGTTTTCTAAGGCCATGACTTTCCCACAGTGGTGTTTACAATGAAAATGGTCCCCATAGAATGCTTATGTGAATGTTTGCTTCCCAGTTATTGAACTGTTTAGGAGGGATTAGAAGGTATAGAAGGAGGTAAAGCACAGGCTTTGAGGTTTGAAATGTATATGGAAAACCTGGTCTCACCCTCCCTCTGCCTCCTGCCTGCAGATCACTCTGCTACTGTTTTAGAAATAGGCCTGCCTGCCTGACATCATCCTTGTTGCCATGATAGTCATGGACTAACCCTCTAAAATTTTATGCAAACTCCCAATTAGCTGTTTTCTTCTATAATCTTCCTCTTGTTACCTTGAGCTTTTTTACCTGGCCTCTTTGATCTCATAGTAACAACTTTGAGACTTAATTATTTATGAATAAATGCTTAGGTCATACACTTTTGCTCATTCTCCGACTAGCTCCTAACTTTATATAACTCATTTATTCTAGTCTATGTCTGCCACATGGCTATTTACTTCTCCTTGTTTCATGTGTCAATCTCTGCTGAGTCTAGAGCAAACCTTCCACTTCAGTCTAACTCCCAGATTTCCAGTCTTCCTCTACCAGATATCCCACATTCTATTTCCTGTTTAAGCTAATAGGCCAAAACACAAAGGGAGGCAACCCTGGAGATAGACAATTTATGAATGAGATCAGGAGCTACAGATGCAAGTATCACCAACAGAATATAAGAGATAGAAGAGAGAATCTCAGGTATAGAAGATACTATAGAAAATATTGATAGACTGGTCAAAGAAAATACAAAGTGTAAAAGGCTTATTTTCCAAAATATCCAAGAAATTTAAGATACAACAAAAAGTTAATACTCGAGAATAATAGGAATAGAAGAGGGAGGAGAATCCCACCTCAAAAGGTCTGAAAACATCTTCAAAAAACCATAGAAGAGAATCTCTGTAACATAAAGAAAAAGATGGCCATAAATGTCCAAGGAGACTACAGAACACCAAATAGATTGGACAAGAAAAGAAAATTCTCTCATCACAAAATAATCAAAACACTTAATGCACAGAACAAAGAAAGAATATTAAAAGCTGTAAGAGAAAAGGCCAACTAACATATAAAACAGATCTATCAGAATTAGACCAGATTTCTCAACAGAGAGTCTAAAAGCCAGAAGATCCTGGACAGATATAATCCAGATTCTAAAAGAACACAAATGCCATCCCAGGATACTATTTTGGGTACACCAAAATTCTCAATCACAATGGATGGAGAAACCAAGATATTCCATGAAAAAAACAAATTTAAACAATATCTTTCTATTAATTCAGCCCTACAGAGGATACTGAAATGAAATCTCCAATACAAGGAGGGTAACTGCATCCAATAAAACAAAGGAATTAAACATTTCATAACAAACCCAAAGAAGAGAATCGTGCACATATAATACCACTACTGCCAGCAATAAAAATAACAGGAACTAACCATCATTTGTCTTTACTATCTCTCAACATCAGTGGACTAAATTCCCGATAAAAAGACACAGACTAAAATACTGGATACATAAATGGGATCCAATCAATATTTTGTTGAACAGAAGAGACACACTTCGGTGACAAAGACAGATGCAACCTCCAAGTAAAAGAGTGGAAAATTTTTCCAAACAAACATTTACAAGAAATGAGCTGTAGTTGCCATTCTAATATCCAATAAAATAGACTTTCAATGGAAAGTTATCAAATGAGATGGGGAAGGAAACTTCATATTCAACAACAACAACAAAAAATTCCACCAAGAGGAAGTCTCAATTCTGAACATCTGTGCTAGGGCACCAACATTCATAAAAGAAATACTACTAAAGCTTAAATCACATGTTGAACCTCACACAATAGTAGTAGGAGACATCATTACCCTACTCTTACCAATGGACAGGGCATTGAAACAGAAAGTCAATCAAGACACAGTGAAACTAATAAAAGTTATGAATCAAGTGGGTTTAACAGATATCTATACAACATTTTACCTGAAAACAAGAGAATATACCTTCTTCTCAGCACCTCATGGAACCTTCTCCAAAACTAACCACATAATTGGAAATAAAGCAAGCCTCAACAGATACAAGAGGATTGAAATAATCCCATGCATTCTATCAGATCACCACTGACTAAGCTAGACTTGAATAACAACAAAACCAACAAGCGACAGAAATCCACATATTCATGGAAACTAAACAACTCTCTGCTCAATGATAATTTATTCAGGGAAGAAATAAGGAAAAAAATAAAGGACTTTATAAAATTCAATGAAAATTAAGACACAGCATACAAAAACTTATGGAACACAATGAAAGCAGTGTTAAGAGGAAAATTGACAGCAATAAGTGCCTTCATACAGAAATTGGAGAGATCCCATACAAGAACTTAATAGCATACATAAAAGCTCTAGAACAGAAAGAATCAAAGACTCCCAAGAGGAGTAGATGGCAAGAAATATTCAGTCAGAGACCAAGTAAAACAGGTAGAAACAAAGAGAATGATACAAATAATAAACAAATCAAGAGCTGGTTCTAATAAGATAGATAATCTTTAGCAAAACTAAATAAAGGGCCCAGAGACAGTATCCAAATTAACAAAATCAAAAATGAAAATGGAGAAATAACAACACAAACCTAGAAAATTCATAAAATCATCAGAAACTACTACAAAAGCCTATACATGACAAAAGTGGAAAATCTAAATGAAATGGATAATTTTCTAGGCAGATACCATGTACCAAATTTAAATCAAGAGCAGGTAAACTATCTAAACAGTTCCATAATCCCTAAGGAATTAGAAACAGACAAAATCTCCCAACAAAAAAAACAAACCAAAGCAAAACAAAACAAAACACCAAAAAAAAAAAACAAAAAACAAAAAAAGGCCAGGTGGTTTTAGTGAAGAATTCTACCAGACCTTCAAAGAAGGGCTAATATCAACACTCCTCAAACTATTCCAGGAAAGATACAAAAATCCATCAATGTAAAACACTATATAAACAAACTCCAGGAAAAAAGCCACATGATCAGCTCATTAGATACTGAAAAATCTTTGACAAAATGTAACTTCCCTTCATGTTAAAAGTCTTAGAGAGATCAGCAATTTATGGCACATACCTAATCATAACAAAAGCAACATATAGCAAACAAACTGCCAACATCAAATTAAATGGAGAGAAACTTGAAACAATCCCACTAAAATCAGGGACAATACAAGCCTGCCACTCTTTCCCTATCTATTCAATATAGTAGTTGAAGATCTAGCAAGAGCAATTAGACAATAAAAGGAGATCAAAGAGTCACAAATTGGAAAGGAAGAAGTCACAGTATTCCTGTTTGCAGATGATAGATAGTGTATATAAGCAATCCCCAAAATTCCACCAGAGAACTCCTACAGCTAATAAACAACTTCAGCAAAGTGACAGAATATAAATTAACTCAAACAAATCAGAAGCCATCTTTTACACAAATGAAAAACAGTCTGAGAAAGAAATTAGGGAAACAACATCCTCCACAATAGCCACAAATAATATAAAATATCTTGGTGTAACTCTTACAAAGCAAGTGAAAGTTATGTATGACAATAACTAAAAGTATCTCAAGAAAGAAAGCCAAGAATACCTCATAAGATAGAAAATAATCTCCCATGCTCATGGGTTAACGTAATGAAAAATTGCCATCTTACCAAAAGCAATCTACAGATTCAATACAATCCACATCAAACTTCCAACATAATTTTTTACAGGCATGGAAAGAGCAATTTTTCATATGAAAAAACAAAAAACTCAGGATATTCAAAACAATCCTCAACAATAAAAGATCTTCCAGGGGAAATCACTATCCCTAACCTCAAGCTATACTACAAAGCAATAGCAATAAAAGCTGCAAGGAATTGGTACAGAAAAGAGACACATTGATAATTGAATAGAAAACCATGAAATAAACCCACACATCTATGGGCACTTGTTCTTTGACAAAGAAGCCAAAAACATACAGTGGAAAAAAGAAGCATCTTTAATAAATGGTGCTTGTCTAACTAGCGGTCTGTATGTAGGAGAATGAAAATAGATTCATGTTCATCATTCTGCACAATGTTCAGTCCAAGTGGATCAAGAAGAGAAAGTGGAAAGAGCCTCAACTCATCGGACAGGGAAAATTCCTGAACAGACACCAATGGTCAGGCTCTAAGGTCAACAATTGATAAATGAGACCTCATGAACTGAAAGCTTCTGAAAGGCAAAAGACACCATCATAGTACAAATAGGCAAACTACAGATTGGGAAAAATCTTCTCCAACCACTTTACAGAGGGCTATTATCCAAAATATATGAAGAACTCAGAAGTTAACCTCTACAAAACCAAATGAGGTACAGTGCTAAACAAAGAAATCACAACAGAAGAATATTGAATGGCCTAAGAAGCACTTAAAGAAACTTTTAGTGCCTGAAGTCATCAGAAAATTGCAAATCAAAAACAACTCTGAGATTCTACCTCACATTAATCACAATGTCTAAGATCAAAAACTCAAGTAACAGCACATACTGACAAGGATGTGGAGAAAGAGACTCCTCTATTGCTGGTGGGATTGCAAGTTGGTACAACAGCTCTGGAAATC
This sequence comes from Mastomys natalensis, assembly GCA_021653895.1. NCBI lineage: Eukaryota > Metazoa > Chordata > Mammalia > Rodentia > Muridae > Mastomys > Mastomys natalensis. The sequence goes on from JAJTUV010000460.1 coordinate 521,260, forward strand.
AATATGGAGGTTCCTCAGAAAATTGGAAATAGTTCTACCTAAAGACTTAGCTATGCCACTCTTGGGCATATACCAAAAGATGCCCCACCATACCCCAAGGAAGACAAGTGTTCCACTAAGTTCATAGCAGCCTTGTTTGTAATAGCCAGAAGGTGGAAACAACCCAGATGTCCTCAATTAAAGAATGGATATATAAAATGTGCTTCATTTACTCAGTGGAATACTTTAAAAATGAGGACATCATGTATTTTGCAGGAAAATGGATGTAACTATAAAATATTATCCCAAGTGAGGTAACTCACACACAAAAAGACATACATGGTTTGTACTCACTGATTAGTGGATATTAGCCAAAATATACCATATACCTAGGATACAAGCCACAGACCATAAGACATGTAACAAGTCGAAAGGCCCAAGTGAAGATGTTTAAATTCCACTTAAAAGGGGAAGGAATTAATCTTGGAGACAGAATGAAGGAGGAAACATTGATGGGAGAGGGGAGGAGGAAGAAAAGAAGGGAACAGGATCAGGTACAGTGTAGGGGCAAAAAGAGAAGCCAGAGGGCCAAGAAAATGAACAGAGATAAGCAGGATCGGGGGTGGGAGGTGGAGGTACCTCTAGATAGTACCAGAGACCCAGGACGTGAGAGACCCTAAGGACTCAATGGGGATGATCTTCGCCAAATGTCTAACATTGGGGAGAGGGAATCAGAGTCAACATTTAGTAGATAGACAAGTCCTCAAGCAGAGAGACAGTCCAAAATTTGTGACCCAGAACTGTTCCTGACTAAAAGAACTAGGAACAAAAATGGAGAAGAGACTGCAGGATAGGAAGTCCAATGACTAGGATCCATCTAATGGGAGGGCACAGAGGCCTGACTCTATTAATGATGCTATGGTGTGCTTATAGATGGTTGCTGCATGGCAGTCCTCTGAGAGTCCCTATCAGCAGCTGACTGAAACAGAAGCAAATACTTACATCAACCATTGAACTGAAGTTGGAGATCCCTATGGGTGAACTAGGAAAAGGACTGAAGAAGCTGAAGGGGAGAGTGACCCATAGGAAGGCCAGCATTCTCAACTTACCAGACCTCAGGAGCTCCCAGACACTGAGCCACCAATCAGGAGCATACATGGGTCAGTCCAAGGCCCCTGGCACAAATATAGCAAAGGGCTGCCTGGTCAGGCCTTAGTGGGAGAACATTTGCATAATCCTTGAGAGATTTGTGGCCTGAGTGAATGGTGAGGGAGCACCCTTTCAGAGGAAAGGGGAGGAGGGATGGGATGAGGAACTGTGGGAGAGGGGACAGACAAGGACAATGAGTGGAATATAAATAAATAAATAATAAAATTGAAAAAAATTCTCGAAAGCTTCCATATGCTGGCAAGGATGTGGAGCAAGGGGAACACTCCTCCATTGCTAGTTGGGGAACAAACTTGTACAACCACTTTGGAAATCAAGTGTTTTTCAGAAAACTGGGAATGCTCTACCTCAAGACTCAGCTGTACTACTCCTTGGCATATACACAAAAGATGCTCCATTATACCACAGGGACACTTGCTTAACTATGTCCTTAGCAGCTTTTTCATAATTGCCAGAAACTGAAAACAGTCTAGATGTCCCTCAACTGAAGAATGGACAAAAAAATGTGATATGTCTATACAATGGAAGACTATTCAGCTATTAAAAACCAAGACATCATGAATTTTGCAAGCAAATGGGATTGAATTTGAGAATATCATCTATCCTGAGTTAGGTAACCCAGTCCCAAAAGGACATGTATGGTATGTATTCACTTATAAGTGGACAGTAGCCATAAAATACAAGTACCATATTATACTCCACAGGCCACAAGAAGACAAACATGAAAAAGGCCCAAGCAAGGAAGCTTGAATCTCACTTAGAAGGGGGAAGAAAATAATCATAAAAGGTACATAGAGGGAGAGAACTGGGAGGAAGGGAGAGAAGAAGGAGGGAGGGATGGAGGGAGGGAGGGAGGGAGGGATGGGTGGGGAAAGGGGAATTCAGAATCAGGTGTGTAGAAGGATGTGATAGCTAGATGACCTTGAAAATGAATGGAAATCTGTAACTGATGGAGGTGAGATGGAGGTGGGGGCATCTCCAGGATAAGACATGGCCTGGGACAACAGAGGTGCCAAGAATCAATGGGGGTGACCTTAGCTATGCCTCACTACCTTGGAGATTTGCAACCTGAAGAAGTCACCTCCTGTATCCAGATAGGAACTCCAGTGTAGTGATAGAGACAGCAATCTGCGCAAACTTCAATTCCAAATTACCCTGTCTACAACTAATGCAGCCATTAGGGAGGGAGCAGAGACTGAGGGAATGGCCAACCAATATCTGGTCCATCTTGAGACCCATCCCATGGGCAAGCACCAATCCCTAACACTATTAATGATACTCTGTTATGCTTACATACAGGAACTTGTTGTCCTCTGAGAGGCTCCACCCAGCATCTGACTCAGACAGATATAGATGTCCACAGCCAAACAGTAGATGGAGCTAGGAGATTCTAATGGAAGTACAGGAGGAGGATTGTGTATCCTGGAGGAGATAGGACTCCACAGGAAGCCCAACAGAGTCAACTAACCTGAATCCTTGAGGCTCTCAGAGTCTGAACTATGAACCAAAGAACATACATAGGCTTTACCTAAGCCTCCATGCTCATAGATATATCAGATGTGCAGCTGGACATTCATGTTGGTCTGAACACGTGGAGGAGGGGCTATCCAAAAGCTTGTGACTGTATGTGGGGTACGTTCTCATACCTGGGCTGTACTGTCTCTCCTCAGTGGGAGAAGAAGCATCTAGCCTCCAGAGACTTGAAGTGTTGGGTTGAGGGAATACCCGGGCGGGGGGGTACTATCTTTCCAGAGGAGAAGAGGAGTGGGGAGTGGAAAGGACTGTGGGAGGTATGATCTGGAGAGACAGAGAGCAGGATGTAAAGTGAATAAATTAAAAAACTTAAATTTTAAAAATTTAAATTTAAAATTAAATTTAAAAAATTCTCCCTGTTGTAAAATTAGATATTAGGTTGTATGTATATTGCTAGATATTCTTACTACTTTTCCAACCAAGGAAACTTGGTGACTAAGAGTTATTTTGAAAGCTTGAAAACACTGATAATCATCCGCTCTGACAGATGACTTTCATGTATTTTTAAGAAAGAACCTCAAACAATAGAATCCATAGTCAGTGAGGGAATATATAACGTACAGTTCCACTGAGTAACTTGTGACCACACAAGATGTTCAGCATTTTCTTTGATGGCCAGAGCTCGTTTTAGCTCTGGAGAGAGAGAGAGAGAGAGAGCAGGGATCCTGTGTAGAACAGTGCCCTCCAGGCACACTTGGCTCTCTTCGCTGTGATTTCCTTAAGAAGATTCTGCACAAGATTGAGTCCGTTAACTTTCCCTCTTGAGAAGGGCTTGTGAGGCTGTGCCCTTCCCTGAGGACATATGAGACAATTTAGTGTTATTAGGGGAGAGAGACTTTTTTCTCCTCAAACTGTGCTCCAGAAAGCAATTCTCTCATGCATACTTTCAGGAATAACCTCCAATAAACTCATTTCTTATCAAGCTGGAGCTGAATGTAACTTTTCTTTGGTCCGTCTTTGGTGCTGGACTGTATCTGAAGTGAATTAATGTTCACCACTCCAGGAAATGTTCTGATTCCAGAACCCCAGGAACCCTTGGGTCAGAGTGAGAGTGGAAAGTTCTGGAGGATCAGAGAGCTAGAGTTTTGTTGTTACTGAACTTCCCTACCTTTCAGAGCTTAATGGAACTGTGAGTCTCACCAAGATTCCTTACTACACAAATTTGACATAAAAGATATTATCTCCTACAAATTTACTATTATCTTGTAGAATCAACCTATGAGACACAGTTTTTCCCCAAAACTAGAATCTAGAAAGTTTATAGACTTTATAGACTTACGATTTCTAGAAATGTGCCTGATAATTCCCAAAGCTAAGCTAGGGAGTATGTCTACCTCCTTAGAAGACTAAGTTTGTAAAAGTAGCAACATGAAAAATACATAATTTGTTTTTACATTATCTAGTACCAATATTGAAGTACCTTTCACATTATCCTTCACTGTTCCCATGAACTCAATCAGAATTACACTGAAAATGAATGAAATTGTTTTACAAAGTTGACTTATGACAAGCAACATTTTAGTGTTGCTTGAATCCTGATGTAAGCAAAACCAAGGAGCCAAACTATCTATGTCTAGATATCTAAATACACAGTTTTTAGAATATGTTGTTCATGAATGTACACAGTAATATTTTGAAGTTACTATAAACTGTGTGTGTGTGTGTGTGTGTGTGTGTGTGTGTGTGTGTGTCGTGTTCTAGCTATGAAATTTCAGGAAAACATTAGGGACCTGACATTCATGTCATTAAAAAAGGTAGTTGCCTAAGCCATAGAATTGTTTAAAGATGAGAAGAGGAAAATGATTTAAATTCCACTTGAAAGCATAGACAATCGCTTGGGTTATAAATGAATTCTCTGAAGACCAAGCAGACTTGCCAGAACCAAACACATCCGAGAAATCTCTGGGGAAGCTGCCCACTGGAGATACAGTGTATGCTGCTCACTTCAAAGCCTTCAGCCTGTGCCTCTTGTTAAGAAAGCAGCCTGAGCATCCAGACCTTCTTAATTGCTCCCTGCATATGTTCGTCCCCTTTTTTGGCTTCAAAACCTGAAAATCTGAGTCATTAACAGAACCTGCTCTTCTTTTGGAGGGGAGCATTCTCTACTGATAGTAATAATCACATGTGTTACTCTTGGAATTCAAAAAAAAAAAATGCTGGGCAGGATCATAGCCTCTTGTTGTGCTTGTTTCTAGATAATTAATAGGATCCAGAAATGTATTTACTCTAGTAGTGCACAGTGGGTAAGGATACTTACTCGGTGCCCAGATCTCTTTATGCTTTCTTCAAGTCTTTCAGATTAAGGATGGCTTCTTGGCTTCCGACCATCACAGGCTCTGCATTATATTCCTCTGTTCATGATGTCATTACTTCTTTGCATTAGTGGAGCTAATATCATGCTTACATTGATGCACAAACGTTCTGGATATATATGAAAAACTCAGTAAAGCCTTCTAATGCTCAGCCTTTTAGATACACATTTCCTATGACTAAGATAAATGGATATAGAATGAAAATATTGGAGCCTTAAAACTTTAACAACTATAGTGACAAGCATAATTTTTACTTTTAATTGAGGTATAATTTAAATACACTAAAATGTTTAATTGGGTAATCTTATTTAAGTCAATTTCTATGTCACATTGGTATCTATTGCCAGTAGCCTCTGTTCCATTACTTGATGCATGCCGCCTCTTCATGTCTGAATGTAACTTACCCAAAACTAAGATATTTTCCTCATACGATATGCTCCTTTAGGTAGGGCAATCATCATTTTAAAAATCAAAACTCTATATGCTATATATTCAATGAGTATGTGCTTATGATGTTATATTAACCTAAGTAGATAGAAAATATATGCTCACTGAAAGCAAATATTGTGTGATTTTTATACCTTGTTGTTTCATGCATACTATTATTTAGGTAAGTTAGTAATTAATAGTAGTATTTAGATAAAACAGTTGGAAAATACAAAAAAATGTTTTTTTAGTTGCATCTTTTCACTGAAGTAATTATTACTTGTGGAATTTTGTGTTTGGAAGAGTATATAGTTGGTGAGATTAACTAACCTGTGTTATCTTTACTCAGTGGGCAGAGGTGCTCTCGTGTTCTTTTCTTTCATGTGAAATGGTATACACTTTGATTCTGTCTTTCTTCCTGACATCAGACCTCTGAACTGCATGCAGCCTTTAGGGCATGTTCCTTTACTTTCATGGAATAGAAAAGCTAAACATTCCCAAACACAGCATCCCTTTTGCCTTACATCTTTGTTTTTGAGAAGCCCCGACTCTACTGATTATTGATATCACTGTAGCAGAACGTTATCAAATAGTCTTCTAGAGAAAATTTGAGTATGAAATATTTAGTGTTTAAAGGTATTGAATTTTTTGAAGGAGCAACCTTTATTGAGATAAAATGAATAGAACATGAACTTAACCATTTTAAATTGCAAAATTAAGTGGTATTAAAAATACCCACAACTCGGTACAACCATTATCTCCATTCTGATTACTTTCAATACCCCAATAAAGGACACTCCTATTGATTAGTCCCAAAGTGTCTCTGTTGCTTTGAATCCTTGTAATGTCAGCTGAGTGTCTTATAAGCAATGATCTTTATTTCCTAAATTTTAGAACTGAGTTACTGAAGATGCACTGTGGGTCTGGGCAGTTGCTCATGCCTGTTGTGTCCTCCTTGGTGAAAGGGCTAATTATTTGTTCTTTGAGTCTTTTCCATATGGTTGCTAACTTCATTTATGTGAGCTTCCATTCACAATCTAATTACTTCACAAAGGTCTTCTTAATACTATCCCTTTGGTGTTAGGATTTCAGGATTTGAATTTTAACAGTACTACAGATATTCGATTCAGGGTATTCCTTTAGATTTTAGCAATTACTGATCTTTAGGTTTACGTTGTTGGATGCATCATGTAAATGGAATCATTCCAGTCATGACTTTCTGTCTCTTTGGGCTTCTTTCTCTTAGCCCTGTTTTAGAGGGTCATCTTATTAGCATATAGACATATATACATTAATGAATGAGTAGTATTCCTGTATTTTTTTCAAACTTGGAAACATGATTTCTATTCAACTTTTTGATATTACAAATTGTGCTGAAACAATTATTTCTATGTTTTTGTTCATATATTTATTAATTCATTGAGTGTGTGTATAGGGTTAGTGGGGATTTCATGATAGCTCCATGTGTACATGTTTTGAGGAAATATAAATCATGTCTTTTCCTAATGGTAGATTCATTTTTTTTCCTTCACCAATAAACAAAGTTTCTAATCTTACCACTTTCTGCATCCTGGCTTAAAATGTTATTGTTTGTCAGTGAGCTCAGAGGTTACACAGCATGAGGTCAAAGATGAAATTACCATACCTATTCCATTGGGTATGAAGTAGCACTTTTGATATGCAGTTTCTTAGTGAATATTTTCTTATATTATTTTGTTTAATTGATTAATGTTCTTCCAAAGATTAAAATTCTACCTAAATTCTCAATTAATTGGATTATGTACATTTGGGTAACTGGTAACGGATTATTTATATATTTTGATGAATAAACCTTTATCAGTTTATAGTTTCCAATAGTCTTTCATGTTTAGAGTGCCTTCACTCTTTTTAAAGAAATCAATCTTCTTTTAATTATTAACATAAAAATGTGTATATCAATGATCTGCCATGTGCCTTGTCCTCGTTGACTGCTTTTCTCTAAGGTTTCTAAAGTGGACAGAAAAGAGCTTTTATCCTTGTTCATTCTTTGTGCAGTAGCATGCTAAACATCTCACTCCTATCTAAATGTAAGTTAGTATGCATGCATTCACTTTCCCTAGTCTTTCTATCATATACATCAACTTATAGCTATTACCTAAAGCAGGGTGTTTTGATCAGCTTTCTTATCTTTTGAATTTGAGTGTAATTGAATATCTAGCCTTCTCTATATGAAATACATATTCCTTCTAAAAACTGCAGTGAACATAATACAAATAATACAGGGTTACAAAATAATTTATTGCTTTTGATATATATATACAGATTAGAAACACTAGATCTACTTTAAATATTTGAATATTTGAATACTCCCTTAACTGTGATCCTTAGAACTGTACCAATTCTCATTCAGCTAACAGTGGTCAGGGTTCCCTCTCTGGACAAACTTGCCAGTATATACTATCTTTAGTTCTTTTGGCAAAAAAGCATTTCTATTTACATAAAGTGAGAGCCCATTGTTGTGTTAGTTTGTATTTCTCTGTTTAATTTTTTAAAGTTGTTTTTCATATAATAGGCAATTTTGATGTCTTCTTGTGAAATATTAATTCATGTCTTCAACAATTTTATTGTTTCTTTTAAAAATTGAGATTATTATATACTTAATTTCACCTTTCTTTTTCTTTACTCCAACCATTCATATACTCCTTATTCTTTTTTATATTCATGGCTTCCTTTTTTATTAACTTTTTTTATTACATACATATAGGTATATGTGCATTATATATATATATATATATATATATATATATATATATATATATATATACTTATAATACATACTTAAATATGTAATTACAACCTGATTAGTCTGCATAATGTTACTTATATGTATGTTTAAAAGGATGACTTGAATATTTCATTTGCTTTTGATTTTGAATTTTTGAGATAGGGTCTTACTATGTAACAAAGGCTGTCCTTGAATTAACTGCATAGCCCAACTGACTCAACCCTACGATCTTTCTGCTTCAGATTTCTCAACCCTGAGATTATAGATGTGTGCCGCCATTCTTGGTAGTGTTTTTAGGTTTTTTTTTTTTTTTGTTTATTTCTTGTTTTGTTGAAATTTGGGGCCAACATTTGTAATGCAAATAAATGAAACAATAAAAAATACATTTTATTTTGTGCATATGTGCTGGAGTGAGTGTTTGTGTACCTAAATGTCCATAGGAGCCAGAAAGAGTCAGCATTTCCTTGAATTGGACTTAAAGACCTACCATGGGTGCTTGGAGACAAATCTAGATTCTTTGCAAGAACAGCAGATACTTTTAACTGCTGAACCACCTCTATGTGTCCCAAGGATTTTTATATTTCATTTTAACCACTACTCTTTATTAGATGAGCATTTTGCATGCATTTTCTCCAATTCTGTAGTTTGCCTTTCCACTCTGGTGTATAGAAACTTTGTATGATGAGATCATCCCAATGTTTTTGCTTTTTGTACCCTTTATTTGGTGGACCATGTCACAAAGCAAAATCTGTGTCCATACAATGTATGATTATATTCTAGGCTTTTGCTTCCAGTAATATGATATATTTGATCTTAAATTATAGTTTCCTATCCATATTCAAAAGCTTTTACTTTTTTCAAGAGATAAAGTTCTAATTCATGCTTGAGTGTATGGATGTCCAATTATCTTAGCACTGAAAACACTATCTTTTCTCTAGTACATGTTATTAGAACTCCTGTCAAAAATTAGTTGGCTATAAAGGGAATGATACCAGCATACTAAGCAAATTCTTCATGTTTCTGTTTCTTGTCGCACTATTCATAATAAGCTCTAGAACCAATCTAGATGCCTGTGAAGAGATGAATAGGTAAGGAAATCTCAGTTTGCATACACAATAAAGTGTATTTGTCCATAAAGAAGAATGGAATTCTGCTCTTTGAAGCAAAATTTGTGAGACTGGGGGACACTGTCAAGTAAAATAAGTCAACACAGAAAGACAGAATGATGTCTTCTCTCATATTTGTGAGCTGAAACAGTAGCAAACTGAGAAAGAAATGTCTTAAAATGAATACTTGCTGTCAAATTCTGAGGACCTGACTTTGATTTCTTGAACCTCCATTTGGCATGAGACAACTAGGCCTTAACAACTTGTCCTTGACAGACAGACAGACAGACAGACAGCACACACCAACACACAACACACACACACCACACAAACCCTAATTTAAGATGTATAAAATATCAACATGAAGTACAATAGTGACCACTAGTGATTGAAAGAGAGTGTTTCCTGGAGGTGAAATAAGACAGTGCATATGCATATATAATATATATATATATATATATATATATATATATATATATATCATTATTGCACTAACATATGTAAGATGTCAATACTTTAAAAATGCACACATTAGATGAATACAAATTTATGGATTTATGTTCAAGATATTTATTTTGTTCCATCAATATACATGGTGACTCTCTCAATAATGCTGTTTGATATACAAGTTGAATTTTATGAAATATAAGAGGTAAATTTTGAGGTTAAATGGATTGCCAAATCTATATTCTACTATGGACCTCCTTGGTTTAGGTATTTCGTTAGAGCTTTTTGCATTTTGCATTTTCTTTGACAGTTGTGTCAATATTTTCCATGGTATCTTCTGCATATGAGATTCTCTCTTCTATCTCTTGTAATCTGTTGGTGATGCTTGCATCTATGACTCCTGATTTCTTTCCTAGGTTTTCTATCTCCAGGGTAGTCTCTCTAAGAGATTTCTTTATTGCTTCTACTTCCATTTTTAGATCCTGGATGGTTTTGTTTAATTCCTTCACTTGTTTGGTTGTGTTTTCTTGCAATTCTTTAAGGAATTTTTGTGTTTCCTCTTTAAGGGCTTCTACCTGTTTACCTGTGTTTCCTGTATTTCTTTAAAGTATTATTTATGTCCTTCTTAAAGTCTTCTATTAGCCTCCTGAGAAGTGATTTTAAATTTGAATCCTGCTTTTCGTGTGTGATGGGGTGTTCAGGACTTGCTATGGTAGGAGAACTGGGTTCTGATATGCCAGGTCAACTTGGTGTCTGTTGCTTATATTCTTGCACTTGCCTTTCGCCATCTGGTTAACCCTAGTGCTACTGCACTCATTGTCTCTGACTGGAGCCTATCTTTCCAGTTATCTTGCTTGTGTCAGAATTCCTCAGAGTCCAGCTGTCTCTGTGATCCTGTGATCCTGGGCTCCTGGGTGGAAGGGCTCCTGGGACTCAGGCTTCCTCTGGGATCCTGAAATCCTGCTGCTCTGAGTGCAGTGGTTCCTCAGCTGCTCTGAGTACAGTGGTTCCTCTGCTGCTCTGAGTGCAGTGGTTCCTCTGCTGCTCTGAGTGCAGTGGTTCCTCTGCTGCTCTGAATGCAGTGGTTCACCACTGCTCTACAATGGTTCAGATATGGTGTCTTCACCAGAGCAGACGGCTAAGTGTCTGCCTCAGCCAATAGGACCAAGCGAGCGGCAGAAGGAGAGTGATTTTGCAGAGGGGTGGGTTTGGTGGGTGATGGGTCAGAGTGCCCCAGGCTCCCAGTTGCAGTTTAGGGGCATAGGGTTTGGGGGAGAGTTCTTACCAGCTGCTTTAGGAAGGTTCAGGATAAAGTGTATTCAGGGGAGCAGACCAGCCAGGTGGTTAGGTCTTTCAGTCAGGATTTTCATGTATTTTGTGTTAACTTTTGTATACAGCATGAGTTAGGAGTACTTAGGAATTTACTTAATAAAACACTGGGTTTTAAGACTTCTTGAAATTAAATCATGGACTTCCAGAAGCAGCCAATAGTTTTTATATATAAAAGTGTTTTATATATTGGGTTCTTCACAATGGCAAATTCATAATATGTGCTATCCATTATACATTATGAGATATATCAGGCAAACCTCTATTCCTCTTGGAAAAAAATTGTCTTGAAACTCAAAGATAACTTAAAAGTGTGAAATTGAAGGTGGATTCTAAATAAGTTATATTTTCAGTAAGGAAACAAGAAAAGGCCTTTTAAATTCCTTGTTCTTTTCTGGAGTCGTTTTTAAAGCATTGAAATAATCTTTTTTTTTTTTTTAAATTGTTGTATAATTTTTGTCATAGCTGACATATCATATTGAAAAGCCAAGTTTCACTCAATTCAGCCTTTTCCAGGATTCTAAGAGCCTCTTCAGACATCACCAATCAATTTTAGAGGCAACATGAAGTTTACAGTTTATGTTGTATTGCTCTCTATTGTTCTATCAATGACTTAGTATATTTTCAGCTCAGAACAAAACATTTTTCCTTGAACTATATTTTAACTTTCATGATACAGCAGTGCAACTAGTTTGTTTATTTACTTATTTTTATTCCTTGAAACAGGAAAGTCATCTTGTATGCATATGTCTGAGAGTTTCCAGGAATTGAGAATCTCAGTAAGTGATGCTGAATATACTGAGGAATCTGACAAATCCCCCCATGTGAATGTTTCAATATTCACAAGAAGGAAAGTCATCCTCTTTATTTGCTGTACCACATACAAGAAAGCAATACTTGCAGAAGGGAATATAATTTCATTTGGGAGAAAGAATAGAAACTGAACAAAGTTGAACAAATTTGCATTTTCTCTGTCTTTGGATTATATTCAAATTCGAACTCTAATTTAGTAAGATGGGAATAAGTCTTTGTTCTATGTTTTCTGTGGATTTGTTACAATTTCCATAACATTTGAGACTACATTTGAAGTATGAGGGCTCTCCTGAAAGCAGTGAACAACCATAAATGGTTTCTGTTGTTGCCCTGTGGCGGGACATCTGATAACAAGAGTATGATCAACAAAATGAGTATCTCGTTGCTAAGAATACTACATTTTTCTAAAATTAAAATCTCTCCTTTTATTTGCCTTGAGATAATGATGTGTAACCTCTGATTCATTAAAGTAAATCTACTCAGCTTAGGGTACTGATTTGGGGACAACATAGTAACACGTAGTAGTGTAGTGTGTACATGTTGGCTGGGCGCTCCTGTTTCAAATCATGTCCTGAGCATTAGTGCCTTTGGAGAAGTGGAAGACATATTTATTGATTCAGAACTTGCCTGAGTGTATAAGGCTATTAGATTCAGTCTCCACACAGGCTCTCGCTCGCCCCAATGCTCTGTGCCAACTTATTTTCCACACCCTATGTGGCTCTGTCCTCATTGGTTTATTTACCTTGCTATTTCACTGTGCTGTTTTGTTTTAAAGGAAATTTATTATTCCTGGGTATCTGCATATTTATGACATTAGTATTGGTGGTGTGATCATAGTCCCATTCTTTATCTGCTTACATATGAAACTTTGTACATTTCAGCCATAAGCTCTGAACTGTAACTGATTCCAAGCATAATCGGGTTCATGTCAAAGATGAGATTTGTACTTCATGATAACTAATGTACTTTGCAAACTGAAGTTACATTGATGTGATGGAACCAAACTCATGGTTTTGACATCAGAGTCGAGGGGTTAAAATGATAGCAGAGCCTATGGCAGACAAATACTCTCTTTGCATCCATTGAATACTACTGCTGCATCTATTGGACACTAACATGTCAGTTATTTCTATTTTTTTTTCAGTAGAAGTATGAATCTATTTTAATTTGCTCTAATCCTCACCTATCATCAACATCAAAGGTACCATAAACTTTCTAGGATGCTGGGCTTTCGTGATAACATCTGAACAGTATGGAGTGTGCTAGACTTGCACTGCTAAGTAGGTGAGACTTTATACTGCACACTATCCCAGTTATCACTTACATTTTTACTCAACTTTATTTATTTTCACATAGACAACTTTTCTTTCTTCCTGGTTCTAAGCCATAGATGACAGCTATTTGCCATGCTACTGCTGTCTTCTATAATGTGGGTGAAAGATGCCTACCTTTTACATGATCTTCACTTGTAAGTAAAAACTTAGCTCTTTGGCATTTTTCTCATTGCCAAACAGAAGATCATCAACAGAAATGATGCTCTTTTAACATCTGAGTGTCATAGAAGTGGTATACAGTCGTTCTCCAGTGGTCATGGCACATCAATTGCCTGACCATTTCAGTGAGTGCCACCTTTGTAGACCAGAAGGACATTTTATTATTTATAACTTATAAGGATATTCTAGAAAATATCCTGCAAACAGGCCAATATACTAATTCTCAAATGTTTACTGTCCAATGTAGGCATCAATCAGTTGATGATTCTCACATAAATCAACTCTGTCCCTGTCAAATGTGTACGTTATTCCTATCATTCTTTCTAGAAAAATTCCACTGCCTTTCAACTATAAGGAAATGCTATGTTTTATCTTGAAGCTTTTCATTTTTGTTGATATCAATAAGGATTTGTGGATTCTAGTTATCATGAGTGAATTGTTTTCTGTTACTATCATTATTTATTTTGCTGCTCAATTCTTTGGTTTAGTGTGTAATGCATCTCATTTTTCTTAGCTCCTAGACTGTCTTGTGGTTTTCTTATAAATTTGGAACACATTCTATTTTCATGATTATAGACATAGGGCTGTGTAGGATATCAAAATAAGCAGGCACCTCTCCCTTGTTTAACCAGATGCATTTTCCATTTAAGATATGCATTCAGATTGACATTAATTTGTGGAATTAAAAGTTGGCAATAGTCAAGCTATAATTTAGGTGCTTCCTCTACAGACCCTCCAGGAACCTTCACGATAAGCCATGCTCTAAACTACAAAGTGATCTTGTGTCGTCTTTGAAGTTTTCACCTATTCATCTGATAACTCTTGTTAAGGCAGAGGTTGATTAAAGGTGCATTCCTCTTTGTTATTCCAGGCTACCAGCAGTAAGATCTCTTACTATATAAAAGTGCAATGCTGTTCTCAAGCATTGACTGAAACTGCTGTGTGCAAATAGATTCATTTTCAGAGCTTTAGCTTCCTAAGAGAAAAAAAGAGGTCCTGACCAATTGCTCTCATGGACAGTTGACACATGCAGTGTATTGAGTGTCCTTTTCAGTAAATGTCCAGTTTTCAAGTCATCATGATCATGACCAATTTCATTCATTTCGTAAACAAGCTATAGATATTTTTCTTTTTTATTAAAAAATCATGAAATATTGGAATAAAAGTACAAGCATTAGTATTCACTGCTTGGAATGGAAAGTGGCTTTGACATAGGAAGATAGAAAGAAGAGTGAGATAGGGATGAAGAGAAGGGGGAGGATGAAAAGGAAGGAGGGAGGGAGGGAGGTAGAGAGAGAGAGAATTTTGTATACATAATATATCCATAATAAAACAACTTCATTTTTTTTTAACCTGTCTATTAATTAATAATCACATTCACATTGATGTTTCTTTTTCTAATACAGTTATGAAGTTTCTTTCCAGGTTGGCACATCTGTCATATTTATGGCTCTTTTTCTGATTTAGAAGAAGCTTTTTCCAGCACTAAGATCAGTGCATTTATTTATTACCTCCACTTTTCCTGACCACCCTTACCTGACCACTTTTCCTAGGAGATATTCCATCACCTCTGTGTAGATGCCTTTTTACTGTTATAGTCATATATGTAAGACAGCCTCCCCTCAACAGAGCACACTAGTCATCATTCTAACCTTCCAGTCTGGTGATTACCTCTTCATAGCTACCATGTCATCTGCAACCTTTTGGCACTTTCTGTTCTTGCTTCAGCTCACTCTCTATAGACTGGTTCCTATTTTCTAGGCTTGGACAGAGATAGCATTTTGAAAATTTGCAGGATATATTCTGCCTATGATCATTTATTCAAATTCTTTATTACTCTATAACCCCTTCCTTAACAGAGGAAGGTGGAGTAATGGAACATAAATAGTCAGGGAGGATATATTCAGAGGCATTCAAATAGGTTACCACATTTATTGAACTTAAGAGCTTCCACTTTTCATTTTACTGCTTGTGTTTATTGAATCGCTGGTTGATTTGTTAACTTCCTGTTTTATTTGCTCTGAAGGAAATATTATTTTCTATCAAACAGGGTGACGATGAGCGAGTGATGATAAGAGTCTGGTAAAGAGTTTTGTGTTAGTTTCCTTGGGTTTATTTTATCAAAAGAAAGATTTCTTTTTTCTGTTATACATGAGCTACATGAAATCAAAAGTAATTCAACTGTTTCTTGAAATTGTCTTTTAGTCTTCTTAATATTTGGCTTACTCATAAGAAATTAAAAAAAAAAAAGCTAGTAAAGAATATTCAACTCAGACATGCTATATCCAGAGGAAAAATCTTTATGTATTTAAAGAGACATGATCAAAAAATTAAAAATTTTGTAGCATAGAATTTCAATTGCTTCTGTGAGAAACTATTTTAATAGAAAATTTCAAAGATGTTGGCAAAAATTATTGTATAACATTATTTATATTTTTAGTTTATGAAAACTTACTTTTGTCAATAGCTATGTAATTACCAATTTTATTTATTGTATCAAAGAAACTCCCTTTATCTTTGTTTGTTTTTCCTGCGTGCTTGCAAGAGTTCTAAGCCACTGTGACAAGTATACTTAGATTCCTTGTCACCATGGGAGAATTAATCATGAACCTAATTATGTTTCACACCTGGCATCTTAGAATCATATGGACATTTATAAAATGCATTTCTCCAAATCTAGATGTGCCACCATGCTTAAAGGGTGCTTTGGAAACTCTAAACACTAAGATCTGGGAATCAGATGGGAACATAATCTAAATAAACAGAGCATAAGGGAAGTGAAGTCTCTTAAGCCTTAAAATTAATTTAATAATACTAGTGGCCTTAAATGTATCTCGTAATTCCATATAGGTAAGTATGAATTAATTACACCACTGTAACATATTATGTGTGAATTATATAATTTGTTTGCTTATAATGAATTTATAAATTTATTAGTAATTATAAATATAATGCTATATTTTAAACACGTTATAGAAGCCAATAATCATAATATTATGTAGTTATAATAAAAAAGAAAATTGTGTTCTAGACTGATTTTCCTAAAATTTCCAGGAAATATTTTGCAGAGCTTAGATATAACCTATTTTCTAAAAGAATGAATCTATTCCTAATTTTCAGTATTGACTTTATAATGTCCTAATCAATATATCTTTTAAGATACTTAACAGTTAATAATGCCAAGTTTCTTGGCCAAGTTATAAGGTATTAAAAATGTGAGGAAAGTATAGGTGTTATAAATGTATCATAATACCCATCATAATTTTTCCTAATGTGAAGTAAATATTAATTAAATAACATGGTACAGCATTGTATGTTCATTCACATTAGGGAGTATAGAGTCTCTGAATTTCCCATCTTCATTATAGCAATTACCTGTTTTGCTTCATTAACTTCCCTCCATACTTTCTGTGGAAATTGTCTTCTTAGCCTGGAGCTTTTGAGTCAGTTCATGAATTGAGAACTCATTAAAGTATCTGGCCTAAATTTTCTCAGTGTAAAGAACATTTGCACAACCCACACTTTCATAGATTCTTCATGGTCAAAGTGGCATATGTGGGAATCAAGTTAAGACAGGTATTTTGTGTAAGTAAAATTCCATTGGACAGCAATTAAAGGTGAAGATGAGTAGAAAATTAATTAAATTGTATATTTCAATTGATACTTTGAATTTATTATTTTGTTTAGATGGAGAGTAAATAGGTGCCAATTTCTATGAAAAGATATGTAGATAGAAGAAATATATACTAGGATATCTATAACACATTACACATGATTCTAATTCCTGAATATCTATTCTGTAATAAATCTTCTTTATAGCTGCCATGATACGTTTTCTTTGCATGTAGAGGTATTTGGATTTTTTGTTTGTTTGTTTGTTTGTTTTTTGAACCCAACCTCCTTCTCTATGCAGCAGGCTGGGAATCCTGGAGACACAAAATTTCTTAAAAACAGCTCCGATTAATGACTGGTATGAGGTGTCTTTTCAAATCCTCACACTTTTCCATTGTTTGGCATATCGTGAATCCTGTTCCTGTAATAGGAAGCTTCTGCTAGTCATACGCATGACCTGCTTGATAATACACCGTGTAGTTTCTGTCCCCTGTCTGCTCCTCTTTTGTCAGCCCAGTTATTTGTTTATTTGTATGATATAGTATTCACCAGTTCCGGATTGTATCTTAGTTACCCTGGTTTGAGTTATCAACTTTTTAATTGTGTGAAGACAACATGCATATTCTTGAAACAGAATTTTGTGGGGTTTTAGTGAACCAAAGAGCCCAGTCAAATCCAGGGTCACAAAGCAAATAAGAGGAATCAACATTAGTAAACACTGTTGATAAGTATATTTTTATTTACAACAATGTCAACTTCTGATGAGTATATATATATATATATATATATATATATATACACATATATATGTGTGTGTGTGTGTGTGTGTGTGTGTGTGTGTGTGTGTGTGTGTGTATGTATGTGTGTGTGTGTGATAATCTATCTACCTATGTTCTTCAAGCTATGTTGTTTCTCATTCTGCATTTGGGATAAATTAAACTAAGAAAATTAATTCCCTTAGTAAGCCAATATTCACAGCTACCCTATCATATAAAGAAAACTGAAATAAGTCCCTTCCTAAGTATTATGTATAACACTTTGGTGATTTGAATAGGTATGGCCTCCAAAGATTCATGTGTTTGAATTCTTGCCAGATAGGGAATAGCATTACTAGGAGGGAAAGCCGTGTTGGACTACGTTGGCCATGTCAGAGAAAGAATGTCACTGTGAGAGTGTGCTTTGAGTACTTATATGCTCAATTTATGCACAGAGTGGCACACAGTTTATGTTTTCTAGCTGCAGATGAAGGTGCAGAACTCTCACCTCCTCCTGCACCATGCCTGCCTGCATACTGCCATGCTTCCCACCATGATGATAATAGACTAAATCTCTGAACTTTAAGCCAGCCCCAATTAAATGTTATCCTTTATACGAGTTGTTATGGTCAAGGTGAATCTTTGCAGCAATGGAACCCTAACTCAGACAAATAACAAAACAAAAAAAACCTTAGGTAGTATGACTATGGTATGTTGAAATAAACTACAGGAAGAGAGGAAGGAGCTCAAAGAAAGTGATTTTCAAAAAGTGATAAAAGACAGTAGGACTATGCCACAGAAGATTAGATCCTAAATCTGACATATTTAAAAAAATATATTTATATGATTATTTCCTTTTATGTACTATTTCTTTATAAAATATACTACTTAATGGAAAGCAAAATTCCATTCCATATAATTAAATGTAACAGATCTTAATAATGAAATTTAGATACGTTGCACTTTTAGAGTGAAATTTCAATGCATCACTGTTTCAAATGGGTTTATCAGCATGACCCCCACATTGAATACAGCTGATTCAAAATGTCCCCTTTTTAATAAAATAATGCTCCTCACCTCAAAGAGATTAGATTTTAGACAAGTAAACAAAGTAATCCAAAAATGTAATTACATTTCAGGAAAAGAAAAAAAAATCAGAGTAGTAAGGGATTAATTTATGAGAGTACAGATCAAAGACATTTGCAAAGATGCGCATACATGAACAGCATATCAAAGACTCATCCAGACAAACAAGCTCGCATCTAATAGAGGACTGCTATAGGTACAGTGTTGTGAAATCTTGTGCTGAATGTCTTACCTTTATGAAGAATTATATGAACACAGAGGATTTTGAGATGAAAGCAGATGAAGAAAGACGCTGAGCCTGGATGATGAAAGGACTTGTGTGCTTGGCTGAGGGGCATAGAGATGATCAGTAGGCCTTATCACAATGAGATTCCTGTGGTCTCAGTAAGTGATGTGAACTGGAAGGAGAGGCAAAGATTGAAGAGAAATTCAGCATTTGGATACAGTGTGTAGGATGTGACGAGGAGCAGAAAACAGTTTCTGCCTATGTGTAAGAAAAGCAACAGGCTATGGTGTTGGATTCAAGTTATGATGTTATATAATACAGAATTATTGAATTAGCAACAAAATTCATATTTAGGTGGGAGTCACAGATTTCAAAATAGAACATAACCAGAGAACCCAGAATGGCTTCAGTGTGGTCTGCTAGTCTCTCATGTTACAGTCGTGTTTCACTCTTCAACTATTGCAAGAAAATATGATTGAAGTTACTTAGTTAAAAGCATGAATGTTGGTACTTTTAATACAGAAATTCAAAATGAAATGTTTTAGATTCTCTTATTGTAATCTCTTAGGGTAAATTATTTTTGGATATCCAGTGATACTGGTGGCTATAAGTAAAATGCACATACTTAAAAAGAAAAATTAAGTTTTAATTTCTAAGGGAATTGTGCTAAGAGTGTACATTTCAGCAGAATTCTAACAAATTGATACTGTCTTAAATTTTAGACACTGAAATTTATATGCCATTATGTTTAGATTCTTCAGAGGATATAGCTGGGCATATTAGATTATACAGTTGAAAAGTTAACAAATAATACAAATTTAAATGATGTTTTTCAAATTAGATAAGACATGATTATTTAGTTATATAATAGGATAAAGTGAATCACTGTGATTTTCTTTTAAGGAATTTTAAGTTATTAGAATCATAAATTTTGAATTAGATTTAGTTTAGATTCTCTGACACTAGTATGTACAAAAGAAAATTGAGATTTGTGTTAGGGTAGAACAGCCTCTTCCATTGATGTTTGTCTAGTATTTATTAGTTTTCATTTGGTTTGGTTTTGTATTCTGAATCAGAAAGGAATTATAAATATTTACTCAAAGTAGAAGAGGTGAGTATGATGTAACCATTTTAAAAACTTCAGTAAGATTCCACTTATACAAAAACAAAATATATAGTTTTTGTGTGACATATGTATAACTTTTTATTTATAAGAATACACATATAAATATGAATGTGTATTAGAATGCATGAATATATATATGGTAAGCAATGAACATCTGAGATAATGAACTTAACTTACAAGAGAAAAGGTGCATTTTAGCTCAAGCTTGTGGAGGTTTCAGTTTCTTAAACATTGGCCTTATAGTTTTTTGGTGAGATGACACATCATACCAGTAGCAAATGCTGTAACAAAACTACTCACCTAGAGGACAGAAAACAGAAGAATATGAGAAGAAATAGAGCCTCGTCATCACCTTTGATAGCATTACTTCTGTGACATAAAAATCTACTAGGCTCCACCTCTCAGAAGTTCCACTTCATCTCAGTAATACAATCTTGCCAAACACAGCTTCATCAGAAGGCCATTTACAAGACATTAATTTCCAAAATATACTAGTACATACACATATATCTTTTATTATATAAGATTATCATTCAGCATGATTAGAAGAATGATTTCAAGACCACCTCAAGTACTAGAATCTGCTGATGCTCAAGTATCAAACAATAAATGGTCTACATAAATTTAAAGGTTTAATACTGTGTGTTTGTGTGTGTTAGGTGTACTAGTGGGTTGGTGGCCAAAAGTGGGTGTTGAATCCACAGAAGTTGGAGTTATAGGAAATTGTGAGCTAGTGGATATGGGTATTGGGAGACCTGATCTTAGGTTGTCTGCAAGAGCACCTAGTACTCTTAATCAATGTTATATCTCTATAGCTGTAAAACAGTACAATTACTATTTTAAAAGGCTATAACTTCTTACACATATTAAATATTCTGTATGTCATTTCAGTAATCAACTGTAATGTCAATAAGTAGTAGCTATGTAAGTAACTAATACACTGCATTGTTCAGAGAACAAGAAGTAATAGTGTCTATATCTGGTCGATATTTAAGAAAACATTCTTGAATATTTTTAAGCCATGTTTAATTGAATCATAACATTGAATGAAAAGAAATGGAGCATAAACTCAATGTAAAATTTTGCTTTTCTAATTGTATTAATAGTAGTAAAAAGGGAAATCTCGTGAGTACTTTCTAGTATTGCTAAGCATTAATTTGTTTACTTCTAAATTTGAATAGAAAAAAGAGCATACAAACAAAATTTCATAGATCAAAAACCAAATGTTTTGATGTATGCATAATCATAATTTTAAAAAAGAGATGTCTACATTTTTTTTTTAATTTTAGAGTTACTTTTAGTACTAATTGTCTAATCCCAAACTGTTATGAGAGGCCAATATTGAAATTAAAGCCATCACAAGGTTAGTAATTACATGAAAAGTAGGAGTGAAGACTTGAAAAATGAGAAAAATATTTTTGTTAAAGAAATAAATTTTCTTTAAAATAGCTTATTTTCAAGGCTATTAACTTAACCATCTGAAATTTAGGCTATAGTTTACATGGTATTTCCAGAAAATACATGTTCACAGGAAGTGTGAATTTTAGAGAAAATGGAAAAGTGTTTGCCCATATTTTGTATTTATTTATAAAACTTGCAAGTCATTAAGGTCAAAATCTGGGCACATAAATCCACTTTAAAGTCTGTGAGTCTGTATCTCATGCGTGGGCATGGTTTCTGCTGAGCTGCTTTGTGGTTCCCAAGTGTCTGTCTCCCAGGCTCGGGAACAGAATCTCGGGAACAATGGCTGTAAGAAGTCACAGAACTCCTCTCCAGGCACAGAGAGATCTCAGTCTGATGTCCCACAAAGATAGAGCTCTTGGATTGGGGGTCTCCATGCCGAGGCCGTTGGCTGGAGACTGGTTGGTCTCAGCCCATGGGCACCCAGATGTCACTGGGAGACGGCAGAAAGACAGAGAAGGGTGGGGGGAAGCAACTCGCTTGGCTGGGTCATGGCTGGCTCAGCTAGCTTGCTTGAGTTGGTGGGCCTTCATGGCTGGAATGCAAGAGGTCCTCTGGGAGATTAAGTGGCAGCTCATTGGTTGAAGGCCCTCTCTATGGTTCTCCACAGGGGCAGGGAGGCCAAAGACAAGAGGAAGTCCATGGTTTTAAAAGGTTTATTGTCATGCAGAAAGTGGATGAAGCTGTACCCTGTGTCCTCGGGGCTGGCCTGACTTTAAATATCTTTTGCAAGTAGGAGGGTCTGGGAAGGAATGGTTAATTGGCTATACCCTCTGGCCTTTAGATATCTCATTAATATGGAGATCTTTTGAGGCTCTGTGGCCTGTAGTCATGCCCTCTTCCTGTGCTACCTGTGCTAGGTGACCTAAGGCCACAAACCTTTCTTTGGGAGGGACTGTGGATGGCTGAAGCTAAGTGAAAGGAACGAGGGCCCAGGAGCACGGCCAAACTCCTACAGTCCCATTAGGATCACAGGGGTTCAAAGCAGACTCAACTGGGTACCCCACTGCCTCTCATAGCCCACCACTGCACAAAAATCCTTTATTGATTTTTGGTTTGTAATATCTACTCTGAAACTCCCGTCAGATTTTTTTGGCATCATCTCAAATTCATGGTGTTCTATTCTTTAATTCTTTATTATTTAAACCACCCTGGTTTAAGAATGTCCTGCAAATCCACATACTCTCATTCTCCTTAGGATTGTCCTGGGTATTATTTATTCTTGGGGACACTATTTTCTCTGATGTACATCTAATCAAACCTTTTCAATCCTCAACTTGAGCATTGTTTTCTCTGCAAATCCTCTGCTAAGCCCACAGTTAAAGCATAAGTCTCCTGTGATACATGATTTTAGTAGAGGGTATTACTAAAGAGTATTGTATATTACTAAAAAGTATTGTGTATGATAGAAATTGAAATGTTTATTATTTAAATTGACAGTTTAGTGTCTTTTCCTCTTAAATATATGAAATCTTGACATGAAGGCTCCTTTGTATAATCTTGCCTGTCTGATGTCTGATATTTGGTAATAACCTAACCAGTTGCAGGCTGTTACATGATATTGCTTTTCTTTAGGGAGTGTTTAAGCATTTCAAATTATAAATCAGTGGCTTCAGAGAATTATTTTCTTTGTATAAGCTCAATAAAACAGCAACAAAGTAATATTCCTCTTTGACACTTGAACCACCATCCATTAATATGGTTCTATCCGAACAGGTAAGCACTCAGTTGTTAACTGCTCTGCTAAGAGTGTATACACATAAACTGATGAATGTACAGATATGGACCATTGGATTAATACCAGGAACAATATTGTCTATAGTGATTTTCAACTTGTTGGTCACAACCCCTTTGGAGTTCTCATATCAGATATCCAACCTAACAGATGTTTACGTTAGGATTCAGAGCATTGGAAAATGTTATAATTATGAAGTAACAATGAAATAATTTTATGGTTGAGGGGTCACCACAACAGTATTAGGAAGGTTGAGAAGCAGTGATATATGGTGATGAATGGGAACCATTTTTATTGTCAAAATTGGAGATGATATTGTTGTCGTAGCAACTGAAGTGCTAAGGTTCACTATGAAAATAACTGAAGGATGAATTATCAAGTTAAAATGCCAGAAATTCTGAGGCTAAGAAACTAGATATAGAAAAATGTACTATTAATCATTTGTCATTAGTAGATAGTAGTTTCTATATTACAGCTTAAGAAGGTCAATTATGTTCATTTATTTTGGCATTAATATAGACAAGAGAAACCTTAGCCAGTTGGGGCTTGAATGGCACATTTGGCTCAGAGGATCTCGTATTTGAAATAATGCTCTACCAATAGAGTCCTAAGGGGTAGAGTTATGAAGCTAAGCTTTAAGAAGTGCAGTCTTGGTGGAGGAAATGTATTATTGAGGGAATAGAGTAAAGCATCTATCCCCTCATCCCTGTTCCTGATCTCTCACTCTTAGCACCATGTGAATGAATTACTGACATCCAGCTTCCTTTGTTTGTTATTATGCCATGATTTCCCTACTATTATGGATTATCCCTTGGAAACCATTTGCCTGAATCTTCCATTCTTTCTTGGGTTGCTTTTGGTTATAGTATTTTATATCAGCAACATAAAAATAAGTAATTAAAAATTAGTCTAGAAAGAGTGTTTTTTTTTTTGAAAAATCTGACAATGTATATTGGGGAGAAATGTGGAAGACTGGACATTTGGACTACAAAAGGGTGAATGCTGCAAGCATAGCTTAAAGGATCATGCTTTGGGAAAGCCTGGTAGATGGTAGTTTGGAGAGCTACGTGGATGGCCTGGCTAATGAAGTATCAAGAAATCAGAGTAGCAACAAAGGACTCTATTAGCAGTTGGGCTGGAGGACATTTGGGTGATACTTTGGCAAAGAATCTGAATGCATTCACCTATAATATCTTAAGAACTTGCTTGAGGCTTAATTAAAAAGTAACAGAATAATTTCTTTAGTAGTAAAAATTCCAAGAAAGCATGAATTTGACTCCACAGCATGGTTATTACTACTTACTGTTATGCATGTCTACAGTGAAAAAGAATAATAAGTAGGTCAGAAAAATGGAAAAGTGTACTAAATTCTGAAGAGGAAATCATCACTGGGAAGCTGAAAATTACTAGCAATGTATATGCTGAAAGGGAGACTGTAACTGTTATGGAGATTAGTGTCATTAAGGATAAGCCTCCTGCCCTGCTCTGGAAAGAAGGGAAAAGTACTCAGGACTGAGGAGACAAAAGAAAGAGGATCATGGCATTTCTGTTATACATAAGATCCTGCATTATAGCATAGAGTTAAGCACAAATAATTCTTTGTACTAAATACAATATTTCATGTTTTAAAAAAGATTTATTTATTTTATATATTTGAATACACTGCCACAATCTTCAGACACACCAGAAGAGAGAATAAGATCCCATTACAGATGGTTGTGAGCCACCATGTGGTTACTAAGAACAGAACACGAGCTCTGGAAGAGCGGTCAGTGCTCTTAACCTCTGAGCCATCTCTCTTGCCCAATATTTCATATGTTACAGATATACAATGAGCATTATTGTATTGATTTTTATTTGGCCTCTTCAAATTTGTCATGACCATTTGGCACCCAAGATTTGATGTCTCAAGGATGTTACTCTCCCCAGTGTATTTGAAATATGCAAATGATAGGTTTGACATCTATGTCTTTGGGAGAAGTAGCAAAGGAAATGTTGTTATATTTGAAGATAAATTATTTTATATAAAAAATAAAAAGAACACTTTTTGAAGGAGTTATGAAAAATTTCATCATTTTTCTGATGTATCAGAGGTGCATGCTGACAGGAGCCTAACATAACTGTCTCCTTAGAGGTCTGCAAGAGTCTGACATATTCAGAGGCAGATGCTCACAGCTAACCATTAAACTGATCATGGGGTTCCCAACAGAGAAGATAGAGTGAAGACTGAAGGAGTAGAAAGGGTACGGGATCCCATGAGGAGAGCAACAATACCAACCAACTATAGCCCCCAGGGTCTAAACCACCAGCCTGGGAGCACTTAGGGAGGGACCCATGGCTCCAGCTATATATGCAAGGGAGCTATTTATAAGTGGGAGAAGAGATCCTTGGTCCCATGAAGGCTGGACGTCGTGGGGGTGGTATTCGAAGGTGGGGAGGTGAGGTTCTGGGGAGGGTGGGTGTGGGTACACCATCATAGAGGCAGGAGGATGGGGGAAGGGATAGGGAGTTCCTGGGAGGGAGGGGGGAAAGGGGGTAAGGGGAAAACACCTGAAATGTAAATAAAAGTTCCAATAAAAAAATATTCATATAGATTTCTAAGCAAATATTATTGTATTCTCTAAAATAAATTTTGCAAAAGTTTATTTAAAACATTATTGATGGTTCTGGGAGTGGTAGGCTAATCATTATACAAATAAAGCACAGTTGGCTGGAGAACAGATATTCTAAGACATGAATGATGCTGGGAGAAAACTGGTTTCAGTAGTGAGCTGAAATACCAAGTTTTCTTAGGAAAAGAAAGGAGGACTTTTAAGAATTCATTCTGGAGTCATTAGCCCCCAAAAGTGAGAATACTTTATTTCTAGTGATATTGAGTCCAATTGGAAGGTCAAAACCACAACTTATAATGAAGAGGAAGCCTCAGAAAATCTGAATAAAACTCCCAGTTGCCAGGAAACCTTTGTCTGGGCAGATAGTGTCAAGAGAAGTTGCCAGGAAAACTTTGTCTGGCAAAGACAGAGAGTATCAAGAGACCATTTTTAATAGACACTTGCTGAGTTAGTGATTGGTGAACTTGGACTTTTAGAGACAAAGAAAGAACAATTTTACCCAAAATAGTGTGCTTTACAAACTGAACGCAGAACAAGGTTCATTGAATGATTCTGTGAAAATTGCCCTGAAGATTCATCTAGACAATGGAGAAAATCATTGACTCAGAATGGATGCAGTGTTTGTCACGGTAGGTTATCTGTTCTGAGGCTATAGTCCTCAAGAGAATAAAAAATTAAAGAGTTCATTTATGTTCTTCACACTCACACCAAGAAGTGGGGTTAACTACAGCATCAATATGCAAGACCACATGCAGCCTATATACTCCTACACAGAACTCTTTTCTTGTCTTTCATAATTCCCATTTAATATTGAATAGAGATATTTATAGGTTAGCTTACTGCTGATCTGGTGTCCCTTTTCCTCTTTCTCTCATTTCTTTCCTTATCCACTTTTGTTGCTTGAGAATACTTTACATGCACATAATGTCTTTTGATCAAATCCAGTCCCCATTCCCTTCCCTAACATTTCCTCTGCTACTCTCTCAATACTTTCCTGTTCCAACTTCATGTGTGTTTAAATTCAATTCATGGAGCCCATTCATTCAGTGCTAGCAGTAAGTCAACTAAGTAGACATGTGAGATCAGAATTAAGGATACAGAATTTACTTCTTATAAAATGGGCAAGTTTTGTCCTAAACACCTTGGTTCATTGCATCCTAGATTTTTAATTAATTATTTGTCATTGTCCATTCAGAGAATGTTTGCTGTCATCAAATTATTGTTACCCCCACCTTTACAATATTTCATTACATGATCTCCTGTCGAATTATGACTTAGAGTTTAAGAATCTGGTAAATACATAACAATACATTAAAAACTTATTCTACTTTTGAAGTTATATAGCCACTTAGAAATATCTTTTTCTATTTGTAAGTAAGAAATTCTGACTGCTTTGGATGAGGGTAAATTTTTTTTTTTATTGAAAAATTTTTATTTTTTACATTTCAGATGTTCTCTCCTTACCCCATTTCCCCCCCTCCCTCCCAGGAACTCACTATCCCTTCCCCCCTCTTCCCGCCTCCACGTTGGTGTACCCCCACCCACCCTCCCCTGTACCTCACCTCCCCACCCTCGAGTATCCCCCCCCCCCACGACGTCCAGCCTTCATGGGTCAAAGGATCTCTTCTCCCACTTATATATAGCTCCCATGCCTATATAGCTGGAGCCTTGAGACCCTCCCTAAGCACTCCCATGCTGGTGGCTTAGACCCTGGGGGCTCTGGTTGGTTGGGATTGTTGCTTTCCTCATGGTGTCGCGAATCCTCTCAACTCCTTCAGCCTTCACTCTATCTTCTCCATTGGGAGCTCCATGCTCAGTTTAATGGTTAGCTGTGAGCATCTGCCTCTGAGTATGTCAGACTCTTGCAGACCTCTAAGGAGACAGCTATATCAGGCTCCTGTCAGCGTGTACATCCTGCCATCCACATCAACCTCTACCTTTGGTGACTGCACATAGGATGGATATCTAGGTGGAATAGTCTGTAGACTGTCCCTCCTTCAGTTTCTGTCCTGCACTGTGTCTCCTTATTTGCACCCTTGAGTATTTTGTTACTCCTTCTAAGAAGGACTGAAGGCTCCCCTATTTGGTCATCATTCTTCATGAGCTTTATGTGGTCTGCGAGTTGAATCTTGGGTATTTCAGGCTTCTGGGCTAAAATCCAATAATCAGTGAGTGAATATCATGTATGTTCTTTTGTGATTGGGTTACTTCACTGAGGGTATATTTAATATCTAACCATCATAACTACTAGAAAACTAGGTAGACCTTCTTTGCTCTCTCTGTTCCCATAGATTCAATGCCTCAGTCTCATTACTAAGGGTACAAAAGAATACCAGATACACTCTCCATTTTCTGCTTGCCTACATCTCCTGTGGACCCCATGGGCCATCCCATCCCAACCTCCCTTCCCCAACTCATCATTGCATCACAGACTCCAACACCATCAGTCATTCCCTCTGAACAGGGAGCAGATTAAATAAAACAAGCAGCATACAGCCATCACACTCACTAAAATATATAGAGACAAAAAATAAAGCAAGAAACAAAGCACCTACCCAACAAGGACAAACCCAGATGTCAGCACCTAGATCTATAATCACCCCAAACTCAGATGCCTAGCTGCCAGCATAGAGACAGAATCAAAAATTGCCATTAGATCCAGCTATCTTCTCATAGCAAATCCTAAGTATTCTAACATAGCTGAAGCACAAGAAAAACATTTATTTAAAAATTTATTTATTATTATTTTTACTTATTCACTTCACATCCCACTCACTGCCCCCTTCCTACTCACCTGCTTTCACAAGCTTTTCCACCATTCCTCTTTCTCTTCTCCTCTAAGCAGGTGGGAGTCCCCTCTGGGTATCCCTCCACTATGTTATATCAAGTCTCTGTAAGACTAGGAACATTCTTTCCCACTAAGGCCAGACAAGGCAGTTTGCCTAGAAGAACATACCTCATATGCAGGCAAAATCTTTTTGGTTAGCTCCACTCCAGTTGACTGAGACTCACATAAAGACCCAGCTGCACATTTGTTACATATGTGTGGGGAAGAAAAAGATCTTAAAAGAAAGACATGAAGATGATAAAGGTCATTAAAGAGAAAATCAATAAAAGCCTTATAGAACTGCAGAGAAACATAAATAAATGGAGGAAATAAAAAATTCCCTTAAAGAAAACCAAAACCAACCAACCACACTACCACTACCACCACCACCAAAAACAACAACAAAAACAAACCAACAGTAGAGAAAAATAAAACTGCTCAAGGCTTGAAAATAGAAATAGAAGCAACATCAAAAACATAAACCAAGGGAATTCTAGAAAAGAAAAGTTTAGAATTTCATGCAAGAACTACAGAGGCAAGACTTACCAATAGACTATAAGAGATGGAAGAGAAAAATCACAGACATTAAAGATACTATGAAAGAAATATGTGTGTTTGTTTGTGTGTGTGTCTGTCTGTCAGTCAAATTATATGTTAAATCTAAGAAGTTTCTGACAGAAAACATATAGGATACCTGGTATATGATGAAAAGACCATACTCAAGAATAATAGAAATGGAGGAAGAAGAATCCCAGCTCAGTAGCCCAGAAAGTATTTCCAAGATAATTTTCATAAACTAAAAAAGGAAATGCAGGAGGTTCAAGAGGTATACAAAACACCAAATGGATTAGACCAGGGGATCCATCATTTGGAGTTGGGGAATGTGTAATGGGATAGAGAACTGTAGGAACATGGACCCAGAGTAAAGGAAGATAAAGGCTGGACTGTATAAAAAGATTAAAGAGATATATAATATAATATGTGATATGCGATGTATAATATATGATATATGATGTCTTATATATGATATATGATATGATTTATATATGACATGACATATGATATAATTACTATATAATTACAGTAAAATTACTATATAATTACAATATAATGCATAGTGTATAATATATAATGTATTATATGATATACAACATACAACATATGATTCATGATATATATGATATATGGTATATAATATATGATGTATTATATAAAGTATATATAATATAAATTAAATAAAAAAAAGAAAATCTCCTTGTCTCATAATCAGCAAACACTAAACACAGAGAACATCAAGAATGTTAAAGCTTCAAGAGGAAAGAGACCAAGTAACATACAATGGAAGACCTATTAGTATTACACCTGAATTCTCAATGAGGAGTTGAAAAGCCAGAATGGAATGTCTCAGATAAACTCAATGATAGTATGGATGTCATCCCAAAGTTTCAATTACCATAGGTGGAGAAAATAAGACATTCAATAATAATGTCAAATGTAAACAATATCGATATGTGAAACCAGTTTTATAAAATATACAAGAAAGAAAACTCCAACATATGAAAACAAAGGAAATAAATATTCCCACACCAGAGTACTAAAAGAAAGGAAGCGTGCACACACACACACATACACACACACACACACACACACATACACACACACACACCATACATATCACCACCACCACCCACATAACAGAAATCAACAGTCCTTGATATTCTTAGTATCAGTGGTCTCAATTTCCCAATAAAAAGACTAATAGAATGGATGCCAAAAGAGAATCCATCCTTCTGCTGCATCCAATTAAATATACTTCAACATCAAAGATAGACAGTAGGGTAAAAGGATGGAAAAATATATTTAAAGCAAATGGACTCAAGAAACAAGCTAGCATAGCTATTCTACTATCTAACAAAATAGACTTCACATGATAATTAATAAAGAAAGATGTGAAACAGCACTACATACTCCTTAAAGGCAAATTCCACCAAGATGATATTTCATTTCTGAACATCTATGCCTCAAGCACAAGAGCATCCATGTTTGTAAAAGAAAAACTACTACACCTTTGTTTCTCGTGTTAAACCTCACACACTGATAGTGAGAGACTTTAATAGCCCATTCTCACCAATGGACAGGTCATCCAGACAAAAAACTAAACGGAGAAATGTTGGTGCTAACAGACATTATGAATCAAATATATCTATTATATATTTACTCAGTATTTCACCGAAACACAAAAGAATATACCTCCTCAGCACTTTATGAAACTTTTTTCAAAGTTACCACATACTCAGATATGAAGCAAGTCTTAAGAAGATAGAAAAAAACTGCAGCATCTCCTTATATGCCATCAGATCACCAAGAATTAAAGCTGGATATCAACAACTATAGAAACAATAGAAAGATTACAAATACATGGAAACTAAACAGCACTCTACTAAGTGTAAAATGGGTAAAATAGAAATACAGAAAGAACTAAAGACTTTCTCACATTCAATGACAATGAATACACAACATACTCAAACACAATGGAAAACAGTGTTAAGAAGAAAAATGTGCCAAGACCCATGTCATGAGCAGGATGCCACCCCAAATCCATTGTACTAAAACCCATGCCATGAGAGAGATTCCACCCCTGACACTGTTAATAATATACTGCTATACTTATAGACAGGCACCTAGTATAACTGTCAACTGAGAGGATTCATCCAGCCACTGATGGAAACAGATGAGGAGCCCCACTGCTAAACATTATGAGGAGCTTGGGGAATTCTAAAGAAGAGGAGGAAGAAGCATTGAAGGAGTAAGATAGGAAAAGGACACAAGAAAACCTACAGAAATAACTAATCTGGGTCCACAGGGACCCACCGACACTGAATCGCCAAACAGAGAACATGCATGGGACTGACGTAGGTCCTTGGCACACATGTAACATCAGTGCAACGTGGTCTTCATGTGGAACTCCTAACAGCAGGAGCAGGGATTAGATCTGACTCTGTTGCTTGTCTCTGGATCCTGTTCCCTTAATTAGGATTCCTTACCTAGCCAGAATAGAAGCTGATGTCCCTAGTTCTACTGCAACTTGATATGCAAAGGCAGGTTGATAGCCATGGGAGCCTGCCCTTTCTTGAGAAGAAAGGCGAAACTGGAGGATAGAGGGAAGTGGAAGTGAGAGGGAGGGATTGGGAAGAAGTGAAGGAGGAGAAAATGCAATATGGATTAAAATTTAAAAAAAATAAAAAATATAATGAATATTAAAAGATAATAAAAATACTCAAATAAAAACAAACAAAAACCTGTATTCCACCAAATTGGAAAATCTAATAGAAATGGGTAATTTTCTCAATAGGTGCCACTTACCAAAGTTAAGTCAAAATCAGATAAACAATTTAAATAGATCTACAATCTCCAGTGAAATACAGGCAATTATCAAAACTCAGCCAACCAAAAAAAAAAAAAAGACAAGATGCAAAAATACTAAATAAAACACTAAAACACTTGCACTCTAAATCAAAGAACACATTAAAAAGATCGTCTACCATAGATTTCCTCTCAGAGATGGTGGGATGGCTCAGTATTCAAAAATAAGTAAATGTAAAGCATTTATAAACAAACTGAAAGGAATAAAAGCCATACACAAATGGTCATCTCATTAGAAGCATTAAAGTCCTTTCTACAAAAAACAATTTTTTTCCTGATAAAAGTCTTGGAGAGAATAGAGATACAAGGCACCTATCTAAAAGTGTTAAAGGCAATGTATAGCAAACATATAGTGAACATCAAATAAAATAGAAACTCAAAGCAATTCCACTAAAATTAGGAACAAGACAAATTTGTCTACTTTCAATTTCTATTCAATATATTACTTGAAGTTCTATCTAGGGCAATAAGACAACAGAAGGAGGTCAAGAGGAACTTGGAAATGAAGAAACTAAAGTATTGTTATTTGCAGATGATATGATATTATACATAAAATGATCCTAAAATTTCCACCAAGGAACTCTTACAGCTGACTCATATTTTCAGTGTAGGGGCTGGATACAAGATTAGCTAAACAAGTAAATAAATTTGTATCCTTCCTCTATACAAACAACAAATGTATGGAGAAAGAATTCAGGAAAGCAACACATTTCACAATAGCCTCAGAAAACATAAAATATTTTGGGAGAACTCTA
This sequence comes from Mastomys natalensis, assembly GCA_021653895.1. NCBI lineage: Eukaryota > Metazoa > Chordata > Mammalia > Rodentia > Muridae > Mastomys > Mastomys natalensis. The sequence goes on from JAJTUV010000460.1 coordinate 554,247, forward strand.
ACTAAGCAACTGAAAAAATTCTATGATAAAAACTTCAATTCTTTGAAGAAAAAAATTTGAAGACAATACCAGATTAAAATATTTACCATGTTCATGGATATGAAGTATTGAGTGTAATAAAAATGGATATCCTAAGAAAGGCAGTCTGTAGATTCAATGCAATCACCTTCTAAATTCCAAAACAATTATTTACAGACTTTGAGAGGACAATTCTCAACTTCATATGGAAAAACCAAAACCAATAACAGGATGTCGAAAAAACAATTCTGAACAATAAAAAAAAGTAAAACAAACAAAAGAAAGAAAATAGCAACATCTAAAACAAACTGTTGGAGTTATTACCATTCTTGAATACTAGTTGTTCTATAGAGCTACAGTAACAAAAATCTCATGGTATTGGCATAAAAAACAGATACATTTATCAGTGATATCAAGTTAAAAACCAAGACATAAACCCAAATATCTGGGGATACTTGATGCTTTTTTTTTCTATAAAGAATCCATAAATCCACTGGAAAAAGAAAGCATATTCGACAAATTGTACTGGTAAAACTGAAGGTCTGTATACAGAAGAATACAAATAGATCAATATTTATCACTCTGCACAAAACTCAAGTGAAAGCGGATCAAAGACTTCAACCTAATCAGAATATATTGTATGAGAAAAGAATCTATTTCCAATTAGAACAACAAAAACAAGAGCACCCTGACTGACAGCCTAAAGAATGTAAGCTATTCTTCTGTAAGTCATTTGGAAAAGTGGCCACAAACATTTCTATACCAACATAATTTCATTTCGTAGCATGAACTTTGAAGTACTATTTCTTAGAATGAGTCTGTTTTATCACTGTTTATGTCTGGTCTAGTTTGAGATATCATTCTTTTGTCAAGACAATGTGTTGGTAATTATTAATTAGGCAAATCTCAAGTAGGGTCTCAGGAAACCAGATGACCTTACTTGCTTTTTTGTAGTTATGCATCCTTCCTGTTTGTAAGCTAAGTGGGAACCACAGTGTTATCATATGCCAGAGCAACGTCTCTGCTGGTGTTTGGTACATATGCAAGATTCCAAATACAGTCATCAAAAGACAGCATATAAGAAAAAAAGAAGAAGTAGCTATCTATAAATGCGTGGGGAGTTCTCAAGCATGAGAACGTAGGGTCCCCAATGTGTTTGTGTAAATTCCTATGCCACAGATCTGCGAGCCACATAATGGTAGTTTGGAGGCTCTGAATATCTGCATGTTTCATTGTGAAACAACTGAAATATTTTTGTGACAACTTATTTGTGCTAATACTAAATCTCTGTGCAATGATCCCCAACATTAAGCATGTCATCCTCTACTGATATTTGCTTAGTGGTTTAAATGTGTAAGTGTTTTTACGCAATATTTTGTGTTTCCAATGAAGTAGAGGTCTTCTCTAGTTTACCATCATTGGACACTGTTTTTCATGTTTAAATTGGTGCAAAATGATATTTATTCTGAGAAGACCATACTTTAGCATGCACTGAATGGATACTAATTATGAGTACTTACACATACATTATATTCTATATCAGTGCAGCATTTGTTATAGAATATGCATTGTTTTTAATGACATTGTAAGCATACTGAGTTGAGTAAATGTAGATATGAGTGAGCTATGGTGTTCAATATGTTAAGAGTACTAAATGCTTTATTAAATTAGGATATTTTCAAATTTTTGTGAGTCAGGATATAACTCCATTGTAAATTAAGGAAAACCAGCAATACAGATAGTTATATCTTACAAATTTCAACTACATAAATAACTTCTGTCTAACTTGTTTACCTTATTAGACATAATTCAACTTAATTCTTGTCATACTTTTTCAATTGAGAATGCTTTATGGAAGTAATGAACTTGCAAGAAAAAAGCAACCCATTACTTCATGATACAAACATTTTCAAGAAGCAACTGGAAACTGCTGGGATATTTTCTAAAAAATAATTAGATTTGGAGATTAATGGATTAATAATGCTGATTGTAATCTAGCGACTTAACAATAAAGTGCAGAGACGGTAATGAAATCGTTTTGTTCATACAGTCAACTCTCTACTTAACACCCTCAATAGTAAGTATTATGATGGAAATTTTTTTGTTTTTCCTAGCCAGGGTTTCTATTGCAGTGATAAAACACAACCAAAATCAAGTTGGAGAAGAAAGGGCTTATCTGAGGAAAGAAAATCAAGTTGGAGAAGAAAGGGCTTATCTGAGGAAAGTCGAGGTCGGATATCAAGCAAGAACATAGAGACAATAACTGATGCACAAGCCATGGAGAAATGCCACTTACTGCCTTGCTCTTTTTGGCTTGTTCAGTCTGCTTGCTTATAATACCCTAAATACCCAGGGGTAGCACCAACTCACAATGGACTGGGACATCCCAAATTAAACACTAATGTACTTAGTAAATTAAAACTAAATGTACTATAGACTTGCCTACAGGCAAATCTTATGAAGGTGTTTTCTCAATGGAGAGTACCTCTTCCCAAATAACTCTTAGCTTATGTCAAATTGACACTAGAGTGGCCAGGGCAATTTCCCATCTCCCAGTTTTTCTCACTTAAGACAATTTCAGCATTAGAGATGGAATTCAGAACCCCACTTGTGACAAGCAAGTGCTTGACTACTGAGTACCTGCAGTTTCCCATCTCACCTAACATAAGATTTTATTTTCTGTACTTTGACAATTAGTACTAGATTTGGTCTAAGCATTTTAGGGCATTTTTGGCAAATTCCCAGCTGTAGAGTTGTTAAATTATTAGTAGATTTTAAATAATGGACTGTCGTTGCAACATTCTCAAAAATTTTTTTTTCATTTTCCTTCTTTGAAATTCAGACACTCTGATTAAATGATCACACACACACACACACACACACACACACACACACACACAAACACACACACATTGTACCTGATTCTTTACTTTTGCCCCTGTGATAATACTATAATGTCAAACTTTCTTTCATTAAGAGGTAAGAAGTATTTTCCAACTCTGGGTCTGTGACGTACCATGGCTGGAAGATGTGGAGAATGTAAAGGAGTGGTGGCCATGACCTGACATTCAGCTGAAACTCTCATGGTTTTCCTCATACTCATGGCCTCTTGCCTCAATAAGTCTACTGATGTGGCAAAGTTTTATAAAGGATAGACCACATGGACCAGAGTCCTTATATCACCTTCGTGTAGTTAAGCTGTATCATCAATTCCCATGAAATCTATAAGCTGATTGCAGAAGTATGAACTAACATACCTGGGACCATATTCATCCTCCAAATATAAGCAGAAACATGTGACAGATATTTAGTCTCATGGAAAATAATTCATCTATTGTAGGTCATTGTGTTTTGAAGTGGTTTGTGAGGGACCAATGAGAAATGGGATGTACATAAAGTAACCAACTGTTTATATTTCTTACATTGTTGTAACAGTCATGTCTTGCATATGTGTATATATACAACATGCTTATACTTGGTCAACATCATTTTATAAAATCTTACAATTTAACATTTTTAAATTGTACTGTATTTTCTTAATTAATGGATTGCATTACTTTGCATTTATTAGATATTTAGGTTTTTATTAATTTATGAAGCTAATCATATTAAGTAAGATTATTTGCTAAGTTTTCTTTCCTTCTTGTCCTTAAAATTATTGAGCTTCTTTCCCAATGGATCTTGAGAAAAATTAACATTTTGAAGCTATTTTGGGTTAAAAATAATCTGTTGAAAGATGGTGGTCAAAAACTTTTAAAACTCCAACCTAATGTGTTTATCATCTAAATATGAAGCAAATCCAGTTAAAGGAACCAATCTAATCATCAAGACTTCAGTGTTGCTCTATGTTAAAATATCAGGTATTAAAAATCTGCTTATTTAAAAACTATATGTTGAAAATAAAGACAGAAATGATTCATTATATTATCATTTTTACTTAGATGAGATAAGCACCTGCTAACTAGGAGCATATTTTCTGTAATAGGATGTTTACCCTACTCTGATAAGGATAGCTATTACTGTCGATTTCTCCTCTGAAAGGTCACATATGGGAAAATACCATTTACTGTGAGCTTATTGACTTGGCTCTGAAATTGTGTTATTAGTACTAATGGCTGATAGGAAAAGCAGGCAGTAATTGTTTCAAAATTTTTCTCCAATCCTGAACAGGGCTGGTATTTGCATGCTACCTTTGCAGGTGCTGTGTATGTTAGGGCTTCTCTAAGCTGTTAGCTCTCATTAACTTGTCCTTGTTTTCGCTGACATTGTCATTCATGGCTGTAGAGGACTGTAAATGATGGTCTAATGTCACTTCTCTAATTACTTGGCATCTTGCACTAAAGTTTAATCCCCCTGGGTCGATAGATACTCTGGGCTTGGCATTCAACAAACAAGAATAGATATGCGTGTGAGGATATCTGCAGGCGACAGGAGTGTGGTAGACGTTTTAAGGGGTTTACTAACTGTGTGTCTTTGATAAATCTCGCCTGAACCAAACTGTTGATTTATTAAGAGCAAACATTAAAACTCTGCTTGGATACAACAGAATCTGAACTGGAATGTGTCGTGTGAAATGATTTATGAGAATGTAATAATAACCTAATGCTTAAATACATTTGATTAATTGAACCACACCCAATTTCTCCAAGAGAGATATTTCTTTTAATTGTTGTTGCCTTTTAGTAGATGAGAAAACTGAGATGTTAGGCTCTTTGCCCAGCTCTGTGCCATAAATCACCAGCATGGCTCAGATTAGTATTCTGTGAACTTGCACTCCCTTCATAAATTTATGTTCCTGAATCTATAGGGCTGATGAGAGGCTTTTAGAAGCTGAATTATCATTACATTTGCAAGGACTGCATATCCCTTAAAACTACATTGTTCTTAACTTCTCTAGCCCAATAAAATGATAAAGCCAAACAGCAAACAGGAAAACGAGATATAGGTTAAAGCCACCTCTTCCTGTGTTGGAAGCCCATAGTTTATCCCACTTTCATTCCATATATTAGGAAAAAATGCACCAGAAGAAAGAGAAATGAACAGACTTGATTAACCAGATTCACAATCCTATACTGTGTCTTCTTTAGGTGTCAAGTTAGCTTTTGCTGTATTTCAAAGAATTTTCAGAGTTATTTAATGGTTTAGGAGAAGATAAATTGAAGCAGTTCATGGCAAATCATTTGGCCTTTTATCCGTTGGTATTTTATTTTAAACTAAGATCTTAACATTAACGCACTGTATGACCTAGCCTACAGGGTGTGTTTAAAGATGTAGAATTTTCTATAAAATTATGGTAGGATTTCCAAGTAGCAGTGAGCATTTTCTAGGGATTTTTATTACCACATTTTAGATGAGGAAGAAATCATCCAAATTATGTCTCTAAGTATATTTCTTTATTTTCACCCTGCACTAATTCTTCCATTTGAGATACACCCTTTGTTCTCACGTTTCTTTTGTTATTACTAGGCAAAAGTAAAAAAACAATTGAATGAAAAAAGTTCATCTTATGTCTCTGGACATACTCCAGATAACCTGCTTGGTTCCATATAGATCATTTCCTTTTCTTTCAAATTCAGGACAATTGGGAGTCAATAAAACTCGGATTTTATTGTTTGAGTCATTCATGTTATATTATGAGCTATATAGAAGGGAGTAGATGAGGAGAAATATTAAAAGAATTTTTCTGTAAGTTACCAAATTCACTCGTCCTCCAGTGGGGTTAAGGGAGGAGATCCTAAATCACGTAACTCAATATTCTCAACTCGCTCAGAGAAATAATTGTGTATCAGAAATCGGATCTCCGCCTGTTCTTGAGGATGACAAGTAGATTATTATTATCATTTCTATTGGATTTTGATTGGCACCATTAATGCTGTGGACTTACTCTGGAAACAGGATTAATAAAAAGGAAGAAATAGAAAATAATCTAAAGATACTTCCCATTTTCATTCCACAGTAACATTACAGAAAAACACTGTGTTTGGAATGTAAAGGCAATCATTCCTCCCCTTTAATTTAGACTCATGAAAAATTTAGTGAACAGGAGGAAAGATAAATTGTAATATGGTGCTTTTGTGTTCCTGTTTGAAATGTTCTAGAGTGGGAGGACCATCTATAAGTATTTCTCAGAACACGACTCTGCCTTATGTTGACATTGGGTAGATTTCTAAAGGGAAAAGATGCTATGTGAGGGCTCCATCTTCACTCTGTATGATCATGTCTCAATGTCTCTGAAGAAACTAAGTTTTCTCTATGAAAAAATTTTACTAAATTATTTATGGCTCTTACTTATGCTCAAACCTACTATCTCTAAGAAAATAAGAGACAGATATCCTTTATCAGTTTTACCGAGAAGTGTGAAGAATAAAATTAAGACAGCAGAATTTTGAGTTCTTACTCTGTTCAATCAGAGAAGAGTATTTGGAATGATGACAGATTTTTGGGGTTATATGATGAGGACACCATACCTTAGACATCTGGAAATAGTGAACTCCTCTCTTCTCCTCCCCTTGCCTCCCACCTCTTCCCCTCCCCTCTTCTCTCCTCTCCTCTTCTGTTCTCTCTTTCCCTTTCTTCTGTTCTCCTCCCGTCCATTTCCCTCGTCTTTCCTCCTGTCCCTCGCCTCTACCCTCTTCCTCTTCCTTTCCTCCTCTCTCTTTGTGAAACATGTGTGCCAAGTAGTGCTTGGAATCCATTATAAAAAATGGTCACACTCTTAGAAGTTGGAATTTAATGAAGAGAATTGCTATATTTTATAAGTTGTTTAAAGAAGAATAAAATTGAGCTCAGAGTGAAAACAGCAATTATCTGTAGCATTCGAAGCTCTCATTTAAAAAATAACTTTCATTACCTTTCGGGATTTGTATTAATTTTTGGAAGTTTCCTTTGTTTTAGAAAAATTACTTTAATAATGATAAGATGGTAAAGAATGCCACTATTCTGAAATAGGAAATGAACAGGCTAAGTGTAGATAAAATATTCTTCATTCTAGCATACACAGGTTTTCGTCACCGTGCTAGCAGATGTATCCTCCAGATTTTAATAATATTTCTAGCTTGTGGAATTGCTTTATAATGTAAGCTAGAATGAACTAAAGGCAACTTTATTTATTTACTTAGTTATTTCTACCTACAGTTTATTCAACTTGCTATCAGTGTTACTTTTTCTTGCCTGAGATGAAATGAAGACATGTGGAAATGGTGTAAAGTCTACTTGGATGTTATGGACTATTAAGATATTCTATGTCTTAACAGTGTTAAATTATCATTCCACCAATTTTCTTTTTTTACCAGTCCCCCTCCAACGTTTTAAATACCAAACATTGTCTAGCTTCAAATTCACAATGTGAATTTAAGTTTGAGGGTTTTAAAACAGAAAATAATATGTCATTAAGGGTAAACACAGTCCTAGTAAATTACATTTATCCAGGAAAATGTCATGGTGAAGCCAACTAGTTTGTACAGAAACATAAACTAACAAAGTTCATTAGAATTGAAGCAATAATTCTAACATATTTTTTAATTTTAAAACAATCTATGATATTAATGTTTATGAAAATTTAAATACAATTCATAACACTGAAGTATGAAGGAAATGTTGATCTCATGCCTAGATTGGACACCAGATTCAGAAGTCTCCAGATGCTCAGTGTCTGAGCTGCAGTAAGCACAGATCATTTGTAAGCCGCAAACACACTGTCCAAATGCAGTAGATGGCAAGCTATTGTTTTCTGAGGCTAATATTCCTAGTATCAAAATGCAACAAATCAACATTAAAAGTACAAACATAGGGAAAATCACAAAAGCAAACTTAAATGAAGCAACCAATTATACAGTAAATCTAACAAACATCTGTCAATTTTTTATACTTTATAGATATATAAATCCAAATAAAACATTGTCAAGGCTGGCCTGTTGGATATGGTATCACCAAGTGAATTTCTATTTTGTTACTTGCATTCAATATAAAATATTCCATTGTAAATTAATTTTGAAGTAAAAAGTCACCAAACTATTAGTATTAATATTAAATTATACCCTAAATATAATTGTGAAATTCTGATATTCACTTCTTCTATTTATATTTGGTAGAGAGATTAAAGTTCTTTCAGATATACTAATAAAACAATGTAAGAAACAATTCATATTAAATCTAAGGAGGTCAACAAGTTGTTCTCATCAATATTGTTCAATAATAAGAATTCCATGATTCTTAGGCACAAGGCAATATGAAAAAGATAAAATAAAAAAATATAAGTAAAAAAATGAAATCTTAATTTTGGGTTGAAAAATGATCAATAAAGAAAATACCACAGGCTAAAGTGAGAAATATTAAAGTTAGATTTTCAAAATATTAGATGCACAGTTATAAAACCTATAGGTTTATTATGCATCAATAGTATCCAATTCAAAAGTTAATTTTAAAGTATAAATGAAATTATAAAATATGTTTAAATATAATTAAACAGTATGTATATGCAAATAAATGCAGTAATGAGAAAAATTCTTAAATCAGTTGAAGAGCACATAATGCCTTTACTTAAAAATATTCAATCATGTAATCTTAATTCATGCATGAGTTCAGGGTAGTTATTAAGAAATTAGTCTAAAGTTTTAATGCAACTCATGTTCTCATTTCTAAAACTCTTACAAAAGAAAACAACACTTAGGAAATTGTTAAATTTGTGAAAACTGAGATAGAAAAGAAGATTAGAAAAAGTCAATGGAGCCAATTTATTATAATATAATATATTATGACTTTGAGATATATGAAACTCAATAATTGAATCATTTGTGATATGTGCCATTAGGTCATAAAATAATAAAAATAAACCTATAGTATTCAATTTTTAAAAAAGTCAATAAAACTATTTAAATAATACCAAGTACAAAAAAAGAAATTTGTGGTATTTTATAACAATTATCATCTGGATACTCTTATTACCTGTAATACAATAAAATTATGTCATATTTATAAATTGTACATTTCTTTTTTTTTTTTTTTAAATTGTACATTTCTAATCTGAAAAAATACCAGCAAAGGAAATTTTAAAAGATCAAGGGTCTGGGAGCTATCTCTCTGAGTTCAGTGCTTGCAACTGCAAAGATGCGGAAGTTAACTCATTTCTCTGACACCCACACAAAGTAGTTCAGCTCAGCGGTATCCATCAATAATCTCAACAGTTTGCAGCAGAGACAAGCAGATTTGGTCTCATGGGAAAACCAGCATAGCAGAATCAGTAATCTCCAACTTTATTGAGACTGTTTATGTTAAAACATATTAATGAGATGGAGATCAACAGAGTAAATACCCAACATTGCTCTCTAACCTCCACATGCACACACATATGTGCCCACACATAGGAACACAGTAGCACACCCACATACACAGGAAATGGGATGTTAGAAATCATATTTTAAATACTCATGGTGATTTAAATAGAAAAAAGAAATTAAAGAAATAAAAAGCTAACAACTTATCAAATAAGATATTTAATTGTTAGCACTGCATGGAAGAAGAGTTAATTTTGTTAGCAATTATGAAAATCATAACAAGAATCATTTAATTACAAGCAAGTATAAAAACATAGGAGTGTGTATATATATATATATATATATATATATATGCGTGTGTGTGTAAACACACATACACGCATATATATGTATATGTATATGTATATATATATGTGTGTGTGTGTGTATGTGTGTGTGTGTGTGTGTATACATATTTCAGGCATCATTTATTTGATGGAAATATTAGATTGTAGGTATTTTGGAGGGCAACCAAACAGTGCTATTAAGTTGCACGTATTTATATATGTTTATCATTATATGTTAAGGAAAATTCTTCAATACTCACAGCAGCAGCAAGATTAAAAATAAACATTTGAACAAATATATTTACCTGTGGACATGTAAATAAACCATGTACATATATGTGCCATAGAACAAAAACAATAATAAATATTAGGAATCTCTTTCAAATAGTAGTAAAATGTTACGTGTGTATATACTTGGAAAATATTATCTCTGTCTGAACATTAAAATAATATTTGATGTTTGTAGTATTCTAAATCGTGGACAGTGATCTGTGCCCAAGTCATTTTAAGCACAATACTTTCATGACCTTATGATGGAAAAATTACATAGCTATTTCATACATAATAATAGTCACACGGAGCGTACCAGATGGCTTAACCTTATGACCTGAAGATTACTCACAGGATCACATGATGGAAGGAAAGAACCAACTCGAGCATATCATCTTTCAACCTCCATGTATGTCCTGGAGCAATGTGTGTGCACATGTGAGCTTGTGAAGGTAGACAGACAGACAGACAGACAGACAGACCAACAGGCATGCACGGACACACGCCAGTGCACACACACACTGATTTTGTTAAAATTAAAACTAGTCAAATGGAAATTATTTACAGCAAAAGAAGAAACAATGCCGTCTATCCTCAAGTTTGTATAATAATTTCAGAGCAATTTACAAAACACCAAATAAATCAAGTTGCTTGTGTTCTTGGATGATCCTTGACTTGGACATGGTGCTCAAAACAAATCATGTGTACTGATTATTTTTTGTTTGATCAAATTTATTAGTGTTTATTACTATATGGAAATCAATGGATCCAGATCGATGAAATATAGTTTACTAATTTGAAAATGAAAAATTTTAGTTTCCTGGGAAGTACTCTACAACTTTATATCACAGATGTGCTGAAGTTTGACCAATAACTTTTGAAAATTCCATTGCCACTGAGCCTTGAAAAAGAAACTGATGAGGAAGGTGAAACCAGAAGTCTCAACTAACCTGGACCCCCGAGATCTCTCAGGCACTGAACTGCCAACCAGGCAGCATGCAGGAGTTGGTTTGAGGTCACTGACACATATACAGTAGAGGACTGCCTTGTCTGGCCTCAGTAGAAGATGATCCTTACCCCCAAGAGACTTGAGCCTGCTGGGAGTGGGGAGGTCTGGCTGGGGGAGGGTGCGGGGGGACGTCCTCTTGTAGACAGGGTGGAGTGGGAAAGGGATGAGGAACTGTAGGACAGTGGACCATGGACCGGGAGGGGGACAATGACTGGACTCTGAAAAAATAAAAGTAATTTTAAAAAGGAAAAGAAAAGTACATGGTAAATACTATAGATGTGCGATATATTATTACAGGTCTGCCTCCATTGAGGTAGTATAAGTTTTTATTCTTTTTTTTTTAATTTTCTTTTTTTTTTATTTTATTTTTTTGCTTATTCACTTTATAACCCGTCCCAGTCATAAGTTTTTATTCTGTAAGTAAAAGGCTCAGCTTAGCGTTTTGTTCAGAAGAATGTAGTGCCCATTAAACCTAACTAAAGGCCTTGCAGAGAAGAAACCTGAAGACACAGCCTCAAGGTAATCAGGTTAGCAGAATGAAAGTTAAATATTTACAAATTGCATACCCTCAATACGTGATTTTTCTTCTCCAAGCTGATATATATTTTCCCCTTACTTCAGAGAAGCTCAGACTGAAGACTGTTTCACAGGATACCTGAGCAACACTCTTCAAACTTTTCACACTCATGAAAAGAAATCAGGATAAATCTAGGAAATCCCCCTTGCCCAGAGGCTAATGAAACATAAAAACTAGACACACTTCACAGTCATTTTCACTGGATCCTGAGAAACCACAGACACACACATATACACACACACACAGAGAGAGAGAGAGAGAGACAGAGAGAGAGAGAGACAGAGAGAGAGAGAGAGAGAGAGAGAGAAAGACAGAGAGAGAGAGAGAGAGACAGAGAGAGAGACAGAGAGAGAGAGAAAGACAGAGAGAGAGAGAGAAAAGAGAGAGAGAGAGAGAAGAAGAGGAGAAGAGAGAGAGAGAGAGAGAGAGAGAGAGAGAAAGAAGAGAGAGAGAGAGAGATATGAAGGGGAGACAAAAGATACCCAAATAAGCATGAGATGACACACAATCCCCAAGTTTTATTGCCCTCACCTTGCTTATGACAAATGTGCCATATTATGTACCATGTTAGAAATGGGGAATGCAAGTGCCATAATAGAAACTACATGCATTTGCAACTTTTCTGTAAATGCAAAGCTCTTCCTGAATTAAAAGTTCATGTTTGAAATGGTTTTGATTGTATTTTCATTTGAGGAGCACCACCATCTGAGCACTGCAACTCACTTTGAGATATCACGATAGATGTTTGAAAATTACCCTTAGCAGGAGTAGAACAGCATGATGTTGCCATCTCTTTAAATCAGTGTGGAGAGGAAGTTAGTTAATGAAGGGTGTGGTAATCTGAGATGTGTCTTTTTTTCACTATGTCTTTAAGTGATATTTTGTTCCATACAAATTTGCCCATTGAAATGCGATGTCTATGAAACAAATTGGTAGGTGTCAAAAGCTCCACATCAGACACTCAGAACTTGAATGCCTTACTTAAAGAACTGTTTGTTCTACATGATAAGAACTTTGGAGACTCTAGATATATTTGTACTTGCACTTACTTCCACTTTTTGTGGCTGTGAGACAACCTTTTTTCTTATTGAATTGTAGACAAATAATAGAAAGCTACAAATATAGTTTAGAAATCATGTGCTCATATGAGTTATGCGAATGTGTCAAGAGCAAACAAAGGTACTTGTTGTAGTGTATTGCGGGCATTTTCATAGAGAGAAATGTCAACCTTTCCTCTGTAATCATCAAGTCAAAGAGAAGTGAAACGTGTCCTATTTAAACCACATGTTTATCAGAAAGCTCTCACTTGCCTACTGTTAATTAAAAAATGAAATAAAACCAAGCGAAGATAATTTTGAAAATTAACAAGAATCACACTTTCATCCCCTTATTCCAGTCCTCAGGCTTTTCTTTCTTTTTTTCTTTACAATTAGGCAAGTGTTCTGTTCTCTGCAGTATGGAAATATGTATCTTTATATAATGAATAAAAAAATAGCAGGCAGGGATATCAAATTAAAAATGTATTTTGTTATCCATAAAGTGACAAGGTGACATTTAGGAGTGAAAGCACTCCACTGAGTTATTCATTTCGGTTGCAGTGTTAATGCATTGTTTTGCAGGTTGTAAAGCTGATGCATAAATGCTAGCTCTTGGATGTGCTTCTCGACTTTGTGTCTTTGGCTTTATGGAAACTCTCTCTACTGCAATTTCAACCCACAGCTAAGACTTGGATTTCCACTGTATCACTTTAACCCTAAGCATGTGACAAATTGTCATAGCTATTCCAGGGCTCTATCATCTTGATTCTGTATGGAAAAATCTCAACACTTGTATTTATGTCATTCTCATGATTTCTCCTGTCATTAAATATTAGATGTTCACTGTTTACTCTCTTCCAACCTTTTCCCATTTCATTTCTCCACCATCCTTAAACTGGATTCTACATCTTTCTAATAAATTCCTTGGGTTTGAATCTTAATCTTGGTGGGTTTTTTTTTTTTTTAAGAAGTGAAATCACTGTGAAAAGTAGTCAGGGTGATCATAAAAATGGGAATATACTCCTCTTAAACACACGGTATGTCATGATCCAATGATTTGTATAAAGTTTTAAAGCTATTGAGCCGTATATCATGTCTTGATCTAATGTCTTGAATAACACATTTCTGACGGAGAACATCTTAATTTCAGGCATATAATCAAAAGCAACACATGCTTTGATAAGTACATAACAGACTAGAATAATATCACTAACTGTGTCTCTAACTGTACAGAATCCCTTTAGGAAAAAGGAAACAGAATCTATACCTGGGGGTTAAGCAGGTATTCTCTCCTAGAACCTAAGAAAAAGGAACTCTTTCTCTGAGTAACTAAGAAGCTGGTCAAACTAACTTATGAAATGATAAGACTCTAGGACCTTGTTCAGCTTGAAAAGGGGCACATGATACTGTACTTACCAAGTTACTTCATTTATAAACTTAGCAGACATCATGATAGGAACCTCTCCCACTTTGCCGTTTCACATGACTGTATTCTATGTTTACAATAATTTCAGTTGGGGGTTTTTTTTTTAGCCATGTACAGTTTTGAATGATGTCTAATTTTATGAATTCTAATATTACATATTTTATGAGTACTAAAAGGTGAGCGTCTCTCATGTTTATAGCACAGAAGCTGTGTATCATTTAGATTATTGGCATTGCATGCTGTAACTACAACATACTGGCATTTCAGAAGTATAGAAGGAGCTCTAGTGTATAACAGATGAAACTCCAGAAGGCAGTAAAGAGGATTTCGGGATAGATGTAGTAAAGATAATAATTACCGTAATGGTAGTGCTAACGATAATTACATTAATAGCAGTTTCTGTTTATTGTAGGGTTATGAGAGGGCACTCTGCATGGACTTTTATGTGGGCTACCTTATTTAATTATCAAAATAACACCCTCAAATAGAGGTGATTTTGATCAATCAGGGTATGAGGAAACTAAAGTTCAAAGCCGTCAACTAAGTTTTCTAAGATCAGTGAATTGAGATACAGATGTATCGAAACCTAAAACCTCAAGTTCTTAGTGGTAATAAGAGATTAACTGATTGCTTTGAGGTTGATGAGTATTTCTTAGATGTTAAACAACGTATCAGTATCTAGTTGAGTAGGCAGTCTAAAGCTGAAGAGCACGATGTAACTAGCATACTTTTTAAAAAATTATTTTTTTATTTTCTTGTGGCAATATGAACAGGACATAATTGTTTTTAAGTTTTTGTTCTGTAGCTCTACGGAATCTAACATTTTAATTTTATGCTATGGATTTCTTAGTTGAAAATTCAGAATTTTTCCTTTTCTGGTGCATATTAGCTGAGGGACCACATTGGATTTGTAAGACTTGTCTTTTCTCCTTTGTAAGAAGAAAACACCTTAATACAATTCTATCGTTTGGCTGTTGGGAGTGCCTATCAGAATTAACATTGTAGTAAATATCAGTTCCTTTCAAGTTTTATAACTAACTTTAAATCATGTGATTTCTTTGCATGAAATGAGATAATGAACTACTGTTTTTTATATAAAAATGGCTTCTCACAAGTAACAAGAACTAGTGCTTTCCCCTGCCTTCCTCTACACTTGCTGTGTAAATCACATGCCTAAACTAAAGCTGCATTACTAAATAACTAATGTGTCACTGTAATTCTTTCCCCACTGGGAGGCATTTATTGTCATTATTTCTGTGCTTTCTTGCTATCTATTGTTTATATAATAGAGGGTTTTGTACAAGTCTTCAGGATTGTATCATTTAATGGAAATTTTGATATGTTCATTTATATTATTTTATCTTGCTTGATTCCATAATTCATTAGGGATATCTGTTTTTAGAGTTGCTAACACAGAAAGGAAATGAAAGAGAAGAATTGCCCCTGAGTAAAAACCTTATTAGCAGCTATTCAATGAGTTTAGTTCTTTCTGGAAGTCTGCCACCATTTCTTTTCTGGCATGTTGTCTTGTATTAAATTTCATACTGCTGGATTTCATGTACACATCAGAATCATTCTCCTAATTATCAAAGCACTTGAGAAAATTCAACCTGACTTGACCTGAGTTCCTACTATAAAAGGAATGGAAAATACCATTAACGGTTATTAGTTTATTATCAGGAGATAACGGAGGCAAGAGCAAAGAAAAAAGGGCCAAGTGAACTGAGATATACTCATCAATGTTTTAGCAGTCTTAATTGCTACCGATGGCATTGTGCACATAGAGCCAATGAGACAAGGATGTGTCAATTGCTGTCACCAAAAAATATTAAGACTTTCCAAAGTGACTAATTAAGAAATGCTGATGTTAAAGTAAAATTTCACTTGTATCATTGCTCTATGCTATTGAGTTCTCGAGTTCATATACGGTTTCATACCATACAAAGGGTGAAGTCAAAATTACAACTGTGTGTCCTAAAATTACTTATGGGATTATCTGAGAAGTAACTAAGGTCTACATGAATAAAGTGTACAATAATATTTCAGATAACATGGATTGAATTTTAAATGTTTATTAAATACCAACTATTAGTAAAAATGCTATACTGGGTTTCAATTTAGCCCCGTGTGCTACTTAATTTTATGTTATTGCAATAAATCTTATGATCAAGATAAATTATAGAAGGAAATGTTTATTTGGGTTTGCTGTTCCGGACGGACAATGCTCATCCTGGTAGGAAAGCATGGCAGTGAGCTAAAGTTTTGTGGCTGGAGGTTGATGACAAGAGCTAACGTCATTTCTTCCACTTCTTCACTAGAGAGCACAAGCTGTAAGTACAGAGGCTCCTTAGTCTTCCTGGTCACAATCCCACTCACAGAAACATACTTCTTGCAACAAGGCCACATCTCCTAAACCTCATCAAGCAGTGCCACCAACTGGGACCATGTGGTCAAATGTCTGAGACGATGTGGACACTTCTCATTGAAATTATTACATTCCGAAGTCTCAATTAAATTGGGATGTAATATATATATATATATATATATATATATATATATATATATATATATATGTTCATAAAAATATAAGAATATATTTTCTGCTTTCCTAATCAAATAGTTTTGAACACTGAAATTTTAATATTTTATTTTATACTATATTTTACTTTTTGAGATGGGGCCTCTTCTAAACCAGGCTGGCTTCAACTAACACTAAGTCTAAGATGCCCTAAAATCTTGATTTTTCTGCCTTCACCTCTAAGTGCCTGTGGTTTCTGAACAAGTGTGAGATAGTTTATTGAGTACTAGGTGATCAAACTTCAAGCTTGAATGTAACTTAAAGCATATCGTTTATATTTCCTGTGACTATCTGCAGGAGTAAAATGCATATTTAATTTTGAAGGAGAATCGTGTTTGTTTTTATTTTATTTTTATGAAAAGTTAATTTCAGAAATAGCTGAAAGAGTGGAAGGAAATAGAAAACAAGTTAAAAAAGAATTCTAGGTAGAAAAAAAAAAAAAACTTTTACAAAGCCTTAGCCTCTCACATTTTGCTTAGCCATGGTGTATGTCTAAGGAAATTGGCAACTTCAATAATGCCTTTCATTGCCTACACATTTTTATTTATTTTACTTGCATTTTAGTTTACTCATTTGCCAAAAATGTCATTTTACATTAAGTTATTTATTTACTTTACATCCTGATCACAGCTTCTCCTCCCTCCTTTCTTCCTAGTCTCTCACTCTCCCCTCCCCTCGCCACCCATCCCTCTTCCCCTTCTCCTCGGAAAAGAGGTCTCTGGTGGCATACCAGCCTTGGCAAATCAAGTTGCAGTAAGACTAGGTACCTCTTCTTCTACTGAGGCTAGACAAGACATCCCAGTTAGGAGAAAGGAAGGCAATATAGTTAGAGACACACCTGCTCCTATTTTAGAAGCATCCAGAAGCAAATGTGCAGAAGGCCTAAGTCTATCCCAAGCATGCTCTCTGGTTGGCAGTTCAGTTTCTGTGAGCCCCTATAGATCCAGGTTAGTTTATTCTGTAGGTTTTCTTGTGGTATCCTTGATCCCTCTGGCTTTTTCTATCCTTCCTCCCCCTCTTTCACAGGATTCCTCAAGCTCTGAGTAATGTCAAGCTATGGATTCTTTTGAATCCATTTCCTTCAGTTTCTGGGTAAAGCTCTCTGATTACAGTTATGCTAGGCTCCTGACTGCAAGTATAGCAGAATATCCTTAATAGTGTCAAGAGTGGGTTCCCTCTAATAGCATAGGTCTTAAGTGAGGCCCATAAGTGGTCCCCCCTTCCCTCAAATTCTGATCCATATTTGCCCTTTCACAATTTGTAGGCAGGACGAATTATCGGTCTAAGAGTTTCTGGCTGGGTTTGTGTCCCAATGCTTTAGAACTCTTGCCTGGATACAAGAGATCTAGTTCAGGCTCCATATTCACCAAGTGCTAGGTGTCTTATCTAGAGTCACCCTCATAGTATCCTGGGAGTTTGGATTGCACTAGGTTTCTAGCTCATCCTGCAGTTGTCCACCAAATTCAGTTGTCTCTCCTAGTACTTTCTCCTACCCTATTTCCCTCACCTCATTCCTCTTGTTCCCATCCCTTCCTCTGCCCAGTCCTTCAACCAGATACACTAAATGTGATAGAAGACAAAGTAGGGAAATATCCCTGAATATAGAGACAACTTCCTGAAGAGAACATCAATAGCTCAGGCATGAGATCAACAAGTAATAAATGGGGCCTCTTGAAACTGAAAAGCCCCTCTGAGGCAAAGAACAAGGTCAAGAGAACACAACTGTAGCCTATAAAATGGGAAAATATTTTTTTTACCAACTCCACATCTGGCAGAGGGCTGACATCCAGAATACATAAACAACTCAAGAAACTAGATATCAACAAACCAAATAACCCAATTAAAAAATGGCATGCAGAGCCAAACAGAATTCTCAATAGAGGAATCTCAAATGGCCAAGAAGCACTTAAAGACAGGTTCAGCACTCTTAGTCATCAGGGAATGCAAATCAAAGCATCTCTAATGTTACGTCTTGCATCCATCATAATGGCTAGGATCAAAACCTCAAGATATAGCACATGCTGGCAAAGATATAGAGCAAGGCAAACACTTATTCATTGCTGATGGGAGTGCAAACTTGTACAATCATCTTGGAAATCAATTTGGCAATTTCTTAGAAAACTGGGAACAGTTTCTACCTCAAGACCCAGCAATATCAGTCCTGGGCATATGTCCAAAAGATACCCCATTATACCATAGGGATATGTACTCAAATATGTTCATAATAGTTTTATTTTTAATGGCTAGAAAATGGAAACAATCTAGATGTCTCTCAGCTAAAAAAATAGATAAAGAAGATTTGGTACATTTAGTACTATTTAGCTATTAAAAACAAAGACATCAAGAACTTTGCAGGCAAGTGGATGTAACTAGAAAAGATAATCCGAGAGAGGTAACACAGACCCAGAAAGACAAACATAATATGTACTCACTTGCAAGTGGATATTAGTCATAAAGTACAGGATAAACATGCTATAATCCACAGACCCAAGGAAGCTAAGTAACAAGGAGGGTTCAAGGTAAGGAACCTTAAATCTCACTAAGTAGGGGAAATATATTAAAATATTATTTTTAGGCACTAGAATAAGAATATTTTCTCCTTAAACTCATTATTAATGACTATAGTTCTATTTTATTTTAGTCAGAGAATGATATTTGTGTTGCTTGAATATTGAGAGTTTTGGAATGTTATTTTATTTATTTTATTATACTCACTGAAAGATTAATATATAAAGCATCAATATTTTTAAAATCATGTTTTTAGAAATCTCTTAAAATATTTATATTTTATTTATATTTGAGTCCCAGGAATTTCTCTCTACTTCCTCTTACATTAGTTCGTTTTTATTTTTTTAATGTTTTTTTCTGCACTTATGGGACATAATATATCACTCACTTTTCTCCCTCTCTCTTAGCAGATACTATGTACATAGACATATGTAGATCATAGACATAGCAGATCTGAGGTGTTGAATTAAGTTACAGAAAGCAAAGGCATTAATGTTTTGTGCAGCTAGCCAATAAGTTGAATATCATTATGATTCAGTAAACCCCTAAACTCTTCTCAGTGACTTAGGTATACATACTCAGTCTTAGCCTATCTGGGTTTGCTTTTTTCTGCTTTGAACATGCATAATTATTATCATGATGTCAATCTATATAAGCTAATGAGATGTTTCTAAGTTTTATTCACATGTTATATTGCAATAGCATATTTGTCCTAACTGGATATATTACGTTCCATTACTTGATCCTATTGATAGTCCACATAGCTCTTCTTCAAGAAAGAAGTGCTAGTCACTGATGGGAATTGTGAAAGCAAATAGCCTCCAACTGTCACTTTTGCAATGTTCTCTTTTAGCCACGCCTCCCTCTCTTCTACTCTTCCCTTATGGGAAAGCCTACATCTCTGTACTGAGAATGGCAAGTGTTCTATAGAAGTTGCTAATTTTGATCATGTTTTATTGGAATGTCTTTCTTTCCTTCCTTCCTTCCTTCCTTCCTTCCTTCCTTCCTTCCTTCCTCCCTCCCTTCCTTCCTTCCTTCCATTCATCATCTCATCTTCTCTTTCTCTGTCTTTCCTTTTTTCTTCCTTTGGTCCCTTCCTTCCCTTTCCACAGCATATATCTCATTCTCTTTCCTTCCCTTCACCTTTCTTACCCCTCCTTACTTTTAAATAATTTACCTTTTTTAAAATTTTTTCTTGAGTGTTTTATTCATTTACATTTCAAGTGTTATCCCCTACCCAGTTTCCCCTCTGCAACCTTCCTATCCCATCCCCCTCCCTCTGGTGTTCCCCCAGGCACCTATGCACTCCTGCCTCCCCTCCCTAGCATTTCCCTACACTGAGGCATTGAGCCATCATAGGACCAAGGACCTTCCCTTCCATTGACGTCCAACAAGGCCATCCTCTGCGAAATATGCAGCTGCAGCCATGGGTCCCTCCATGTATGCTCTTTGGTTGGTGGTTTAGTTCCTAGGAGCTCTCGGGGGGTTAGGTTGGTTGATATTGTTGTTCTTACTTTTTACTAATTTATCTTACAATTCCCAGGGTTCTTTTAAGGACAAACATTCAAGTGTCTCATGTTTCTATGGAAAGATGTAAGAGTTGACTTCAAGTATTGCCTATTCCAAATACAGACTGCTAGAAAAATTCCAGGATAAATCTTTGGGATTATAAATTTATAGGTTGAATTGAGAGATAGTATCTGCTCGCCACCCCCGCCCCCGTCTACTTTTCCAGGCGCATAAATAGAAAAGGCATTCCCATTTTGTAAATATTGTATCAGAACTCTAACTGCTCTGCACATTCATTAAATACTGACATATTCATGTAGATTTTCATTCACTATATGGTGGGATTTTCAATACAATGTGATTAACTTTTCTCTAATGATTGATTACTTAGGTTGTCAATCTTTGTGGCTGTTGCTTTTATCAGGTCCTCAGTAAAGGTTTTTCAAGAGTTTAATAAGGATGTCAACTGGAAACTAGGGATGTTTTACTTATTTAATTTCTGATATGTTGGATTTTCTTACTCTTTAAAGCCTGCCCCTCCTTGCTGACTCCCGTGTCTGCTTATCTCAAGCATCTTGAGTTTTTTCCTTCTCTCCTCTTCCAAACAGCTGTTAAGATTTATAGCTTGTTTGCTCTGGGACTTTGGAATGTTCACCTTTTAAACTCTAATAACATTTTCCTTACGCTTAAAAAAACAAAATAAAACAAAAAACTCAAAATAGCTCCAAGGCCTGACACTATTACTGATGCTATGGTTTGCTTAGAAACAGGAGCCTACCATGGCTATCCTCCAGGAGGCCCAACAAGCAGCTGACTAAGAGAGATGCAGATATTTATACCCAACCAATGGACTGAAGTCAGGACCCCTGTGGTTGAATCAGGGAAAGGCTGGAAGAAGCTGAGGAAAAGGAAGACTCCATAGGGAAAGAAGCATTTTTCAACTAACCCAGACCCCTGAGATCTCTCAGACACTGAGTCACCAACTTGGCAGCATACACTGGCTGGTCCAAAGCCCCCGACACATATATAGTAGAGGACTGTCTGGTCTGGCCTCAGTGGGAGAAGATTCACCTAACCCTTGAGACACTTGAGACCCCAAAGAGTGGAAGGCCTGGTGTGGACAGGTAGGGGATGGGACATCTTCTTGGAGACAGGGTGGAGAAGGAATGGGATGAGGAAATGTGGGAGGGCAGATCTGGAGGAGTTTCTTCTTTTTGATGTCCCAAACAGCCTTGTCAGAGGCAAAGGGGAGTGGGGATGGAGTAGGGAGTAGAGGGGAAAGGGTGAAGAACTCTGCGAGGGTGGACTGGGAAGCATGGCATCATTTGCAATGTAAATAAATAAAATAACTTGATTAAAAAACAATAAACAAAAACAAACAAAACAAATAAAATCCAAAAGAGTTCAGTATAAAATCAAGCACATACATTATTTAGAAGTTTTAGTCTTCTAAAGAAATTAAAAGAAAATGACAAGAAAAAATTTAGATAAGTTTTAGAACTATGGATGGATAATACACATACAGACACAGATACACATAGACATCCCCCTACACACAAAAACCCCCACAGTGGAGCACACACACACACACACACACACACACACACACTGAAACACACACACACCTCTCACAGGCATACAATGTTCAGATAATCCCAACAGGACAAAAAGAAAACAACACAATACCAGGATTAAAGAGAAGGCTCCTTAAGGTAATCAAGAAGAAAAGGACAGATGCATTACAAACAAAAGAGCAGGCATAGATTGAATCAAGCACATCAGTATAAACCATGGAAGGCAAAAGACAACTGACTTTCACTTTTAACCTTCTCTCCTGTGACGCACAGTTGGAGCAGTTGACTCCTCCTTAACCAGTGGATTTCTTTGTCATTTTTCCTTCTGTATTGCTCACACTGTGTGCTTGTACATCCACACCTTGGTTAATCAATCTTCACTCCATTCTGCTTGTCTACTCAATGGCATTTAATTATTTATCCTTGACTTTCCCCACTTTAGGGTGTCTTCTCTCTCTCTCTCTCTCTCTCTCTCTCTCTCTCTCTCTCTCTCTCCCTCCCTCCCTTCCCCCTCCCTCCCTCCCTCCCTCCCTCCCTCCCTCCCTCCCTCCCTCCCTCCCTCTCTCTCCATCTCTCTCTCCTCATCTTTGTTTAACTTCTATTTCCCTGCCTATATTTCCTTCATTTGAATTCATTGTTACACAAGTTTGCTTTATTTCAATTGCAATTCAAACAATACACATTAAAGATATCAAAAGAGTATTTTTCATCAATGTAAGTGCCAAATTTGGTAAACATCTTTCCCCCAAAAAGCATATATTTAATTTTTCCATTCTTCTTCCAATATTGAGGCATTTAGATTTCTATACTAGACATTATTATTAAATTGTGGAGATTTCACATTCTGCCACATTAATATTGCAGCCTCTCTATTTGTAAGACACTTCATTTCCTTAGTTGACGTTGAGCTGTATGATTTAGCTTTGAATCAGGAACTGAGTTCTCATGTCACCTATGGAACAAGTGAAGCCTTATCAGGAAAGAGTCAGGCATCTGGGTAGATAGCATTTAGACCTTTCTCAGTTGGTTCCTCCCTCTCTGGCATTCTTCTGTCATTTTAAGTGGTTATCTTTTGCTTTACTCACTGTTCTGTCCAGGAAAATTCTCTTCTCAATAACATGTTTACTTACCTGTATGGATCCCACTGACTATAGCTAATCATAAGCTAAATGACACACATCATACTTATGCTTTCCTAGTTGTCCTTCAGGAATTTGCTCAAATCTTATGTTTTTCCCCAGTGTTGGAATTTTTACGTAGTATTTCTTGTGCATTGGTCATAAGTGATGGGAATTTTTACTATCCAGCAAATTACTAGAAGTTCTAGTCAGTCCACCATTATCAGGAAAAGGGATTCATGTGTTTTCAATATTTCACTGCACTGTAGTAATTCATGGCTTTTATTTACAATGTTTGTAATTGATCACCTTTTCTACTTTATATACCCTTTTAATTATCCAGACTTTACATTTACATTTTTCAATCATACCTTAAAAGTATTTTGCATAATTGTAATGGAGACACAATTTCTAAAACAAATATACCCCATATAATTTTTTAACTTCATTTCTCTATGTTCAATTTTAATTATTGTTAAGCAGGTATTCCGCTTAAACTGAGTTCTATAAAAGGAGTTACCATTGGTATTTACCTATCAGTAAATTATTAACCAAATTGTCATTGGATAAAATCAATTATTTTATAAATAATCTTTGGCAAAACCAACAAGGAAGTCAATAGAAGGACTGAAGAGAAACAAGCCAAGCCAAGTAAAATTCTTGGTGATGTTCTAGTCTCAGCTATCAATCAAATATATAAGATACACACACATACACACACATACACACACAACACACTCCATCTATCTATACATATAGAGATAGAGATGAGATAGAGATAGATATTGATGCCATTAGCTTTACCAATGAAGCTAGACATTCTCCATAATTCATAATTTACTAAGATCCTTCTCTCTGCTTTTTCTGTTTGCTTGAGCAAATATTTTCCAGTATTTGCATAATAAAATTCTAAAGATCAGTGTGGATATGGGCTTGGTATAGACACATTCCCAAGCCTCAACAGTGTGACACAGAAATGAAAGAACAGATAGGAGGTCTGCACTAGCTATTGACAGTTCCCATTAAAGTGAGCTTCTGCTAACAACATTCTCTATGCTTCCACTTAACCTATATCCACAATTTAATCTCATGTCCCTCAGTTTAGTCTTTGTAAAAGTCAAATTAACAAATTCCTAGACAAGCCTACATTTTGCATTTTATATCTTTCATTAAGCAGCAAAATCTTAATTTCAAGGATATTTAAGGTGACCTTATGATAATTTATGACTAATTTACTAATTAGTAATGTCATTTTCATATCTTTAAATAGGAATTACTACTCAGTAATGTGGTCAGAAACCCTGTCTCAAAAAACCAAAATAATAATAATAATAATAATAATAATAATAACAATAACTCTGTTAGTTTTTATGACCCAGCTAACTCCAACCCCACAATAATTGAGACAGACTTTTATTGATTTATTAAATCTGTTTTATCACAATTTCTGGGTGATTACCCCTAAACTCTCTATACTAGACTGGAGATTACTCATCTCTGCTCCCCAAGATACTTGTCAATAATTCTGTCCATGCTGGTTTCATTCCAGCAAGTCATTTACTGGTTCTCTATCTCCCTCCATACATTCTCTCCTCTCTCTCTCTCTCCACCCTTCATTTTCTTATGGTCCCTGCCTGTTACCTCCACCCTGGGCACCAAAACCCTTCCTATCTCTATTATCCTAAGTTATTCGCTGTTAGCCACTTTTATTTAACCATTCAAAGACCATCCACTGGCAAAGTTTATGTAACATCATCTGGAAAACAACCAGGTCTTGGGAGATGGGGTATATTATATAGCATCTGAATACATAGCAGCATTCAACCTACACTAGAAAAGAGAGAATTATAGAAAGGAAAGGCAAGACTTACATACTGCTTTCTAAGACAGAAATAGATTCATTAATACTGAGTGTATTTTGATTAGATTATATCCTCTGGTTAGTGTACCTGTGAATTACTCTGTATTATCTATAGTGTTTCACTCTACTTTTATATTCTTGAAATAAAAGCAGATGGATTTACTTGTTCTATTAAAATTCCTTATCCTACATGAACGAGAATTTCATAACTCAATAGCAAATAAGGGAACATTCCTGTGAAGATAGCAATCACCAAAATTTTAGCTGAATTTCACTACTCAATGAATACTTTTAATTTTAAAAGTAGGCCAAGAATGTCTCAAGATTAGATTTCAATAAAGGGGTGTAAACACCACCTTCTTCTGAATTTTGATATAGTTGCCAAACGTTAGGAGTCTGCAAATGCATATCTCTAACTAAAGCAATCTGATTATTTGCAAATAAATAAGTAAGATATGACTTGACCTGAATCCATTTAAACAACTTGGAATAAATTTTATCTTTACTATATCTACATCTCTAGTAATGATTATATACTTTTTTCATAATTCTGAAGAAGAATTATGTGGTTAATCTTAGCTAACAACTTGACTGCAATAATAGTCACTCCAAAACTACTTTGTTGTGTCTGGTTGTGTCTAAAAGTGTGTTTCCAAATTTGTTGAGCTGAAGACGAAAGGCTTTCTGAATGTGGATTCCTGGCACAGTTGATGACTGAATTAAAGGAGAAAGCCAGCTGAGTACCAGCATTCAATTCTTTCTGCTTCCTAACATTGGATGTCAAATAATGAGCTGCCTTCTGTTTCTGTAACCATTTTTCCTTCACCATGACATGCTGAGTCTCTTGGAGATGTATGCCATAATTCTTTTCTTCCTCAAGTTCTTGATGTCACAAATAGACTTTTCAATTATATCTGAAGGGACATTTTGAGTTATAGTTATAACATGATTTTAAATGATTGCTGTAAGACTAATTTGTGACCCAAATGATGATGGCCTAAATCAGTTTACCAAAAAATGTGTAGACAATGTTAACTGATATTGGACTTTCTACTCAGCAACAATAACCTGTAGTTTTGAGGTGATGCTGCCGGTATACGCAAATAGCCCAACCTTTATTTAACTAGCTGATTCAGTATAATTCTTCTATTGACCCAGTAAGATGACCTTTTTATGTTCTCAGTATCTTTTCATTAAAGTCAATGCGTTAGATCCTTTCCTTATCCTGTCAAGAGTTATTCTTAGTGAAACCATTCACTGTATGTAGTCAATAATGTATTTTTGTATGTGGATATGAACTATGTTCACTTTGCAAGATACCTTAAGGTATCTAGATATTCCATGGCGAGAAATCTCATTGTGTCGGGGTGTGCAAAGAATCCAGGTAAAAAGCAAACAATACAGGACCACAAACTTCATATGGTATTTTTCCTTTTTGATTATATGAACTATTGCCTATACCCATCAACCTTAAAAAGTGTACTCATTAAACAGCAAATTAACATACACAGATAGGAATTACATAATGGTGCTTCATGTTCGTATTAAGGATGATTATAAACCCAAAGCCTTAATTTTTCTAATATTCAGTTTTTAGTCATTTTTTTCTGCCTTTCTATCTCATACTAAAATATAAACATCTTGGGAGTATATTAAATTAATAAGGTTTAAAACAAAATAAAAGTATTTACTTCTTCATATTTTCTTTGAAATTCAACATAATAAAGACTATGTAAGTATGTCTTTTGAGGTGCTCACTTACAGGCAACTTGGCATTGAACCCCTTGCTCTGTGTGCCCTTCACAATAAAGATGCTGAGTATGAACTGTGCCTATTCTAAGAAGCGTAGCTATCCGTGCTGGGAACAGACAGCTAAACCATTCCAACTCTTTTATTAATATAATCAAACTAAATACATCGCCGTTTTAAATTTCAACATTCTGTTCATTTTAGCACTAGAAAGAGATTAATACCATGTTAATGACCACACAAATGTGAAATGAACTGGGCCATGGTATTGTACCAACAGCTGCATCTATTTAAAGTCTGTACTGGATAATTTTATATGCCAGCTTGTCTGGGCCTCAGCATCCAGATATTTGGTTTTGAATGCCCATCTAGATGTTGTTACAAGACATTTTTAGGAAAATTTTGCATTCAGGTTGATATTGCTTCTATTAGAGCAGATTAATCTCTACAATGTAGCTGGGCAATGGGTGCTGTTGAGTAAGTTAGAGGCTCTGAGGAAAACCAGTCTGACAATATCTAAGCAAAGGAAATTCATGTTCCTTCTGTACTGCACACTTCAGTTACAAAAGCAGCTTCCCCTTGCTTCTCCAGTCTGATGGTCTATCCTGAAGATGCTGGAATTAACAATTCTTTTAAAAAATATCTCTGTCTTATTTCTGTCTTTCTCTGTCTCTGTCTCCCTCACTCCTTCGCTCCCTAGCTCCATCTTTCCCTCCATCCTACTCTCTCTGCCTTTCTTTCTCTCTTACTTTCTTTACCATATAGTACATGTACATTTGCAATCATACAGATATCCTGCTAGTTATGTTTGTTCATAAATAGCTACTAAACTATGATGTTCAAGGACTTAGATCAGATAATGACAATGTAGAGGAAGAGAAGGGAGGATGTGAGAGAAAAGGAGAGGAGGAATAGAAGAGAAAGACAGAAGGGAGTGGAGGAGAGGAAGAAAGATCTTACATAGCCTTGTATTTTGTGGTGTGTCTTCTTTAAAATAGTTATCCTCTGTTTTGACTTGACTTTTAGTTTTATCTCCAATATCAAAAATTATATAGTTTTTAGAAAAATAAATATTCTAGTCACATTACCAGCATAGTTTAAGTAATGGCAATTTGATTTATACATCTTTTGACAACAAATATTTCCTCTTTAGAATATTGTATGCTGGAAGTATGACTGATGTGCTTTGAGTGACTGTGAGATCAATGCCTGATAGTTTTAATTGGTAATATCATCAAGAAAGATTACAATGTAAAAAACAGTATTTTGAACTAGATAGAGTTTTCTCTGAGTACACATTAATCTCATGGAAAGGGAAGTGATGGATTAAACAGCACCCAGTTATTCTATTTGAAAACATTTTATAAGAAATATAATCTTTTGTTAACATAATTTTATTCTACAGAAAACCCTGATTTTTACTGAACTGATTTTTAATAAAAAATACATGACTTTTAACTTTATTTAAGGAATGGTAGCCTGTTTATGGAGAAAGGGCTCGAGGACGGCTCCAGGGGAAATGTCAGTACCTGTTCAGGAAGAATGCAAATGCCATTTCACATTACAGAAACATGATTGTGCTTCTCTGTGAAATTCACAAAGCCTTTTATGGTAGGAGAAAGCTTTCCTTGATTAAGTGGCACCAGACATAGATGTATATCAAATTATGACTACAGTGCTTACCAGAGAAATGTGCTTTGACATGCAGGGAAGGCAAACCCCTCAATATTGCAGCATGATTTGTGTTTTCATTTGAGAGGGAAGGCAGCACAAGGACTCCAAGTTAAACTCTGTCAATGCTTGAGTTGCCGTTGTCTGCATGAGTAAGCACCGCTTACTAATAATAGGCAGCAAGCATGCTTTCATCTGTAAATGCTTTCTCTTTTGATAGAATAACTATTCATATCCTTAAGAAGCCTGTACATCTCTTGTCAACTCTAGTCTCCTTGGTGGTTAGTTACTCAAAACTACATTGATGACCAAGAAACAGAACGATTTGATGTAGCACTGTATTCACAAAAGAGGCTTTTTCCCATTAGTGATGCTTGGTACTTATATGTTGAGTGAGTGAATTAATGACTACCTAGAGTATTTTTTCTTTAATCTTATTATTATTTATTTATTTATTTATTTATTTATTTATTTATTTATAAGCTATTTTATTTTTAATTGTGTGTGCCTTTGCCTATTTGTGCACTTGAGTGTGTAAGGATGCCAGGAGAGTGGATTAGATTCTCTGTAGCTGGGGTTACAGTCAGTTGCCAGTCACCCAACATTGATGGTAAGAATAGAGAAACTCAGGTACTCTGAAAAAAGAACATATATTCTTACAAGCTAAGCCATTTTTCTATCCCCTAGAGAGTATGTTTTTAATAATACATTTAGTATTTATGAACCCATGCATTACTTTCATTTTACATTTGTGCTTTGTTGCCAACATATTAAATGTATTCAACTGTCATTCTACTGTTATGGTTAAGAGCCCCACTTCACTAGGAAGTGGTCTCCAGAGGAACATAACCAATAGAATGTGTATATTATAAAAAGAGTATTATTTGATTGACTTATACAGTAGGGGCTGAGCAATTTCACAATAGCTACTTGTGTGCTAGAAAAGTAGATACACTGGAAGTAGTAGCTAGTACAGGCACCTGGATGCCTCGTTTCCCCAAACTAGTACTGAAATCTTGGAAACGCCCTGACCAGTTGTGAGTATTGAGTCCATGCTGGACATCTGAAGATGCTGGAGCCTTGCTGTCAAGGGAGAAAGGCAACAGTAGCAATGAATGCAGTGTTCAGAAAGAAGGAATGCCAGGCAGCCACACACTTTTGTCTCTGTAGACCTTCGTCTATTCGGGTTTCAGTATGAAGGTGCTACTCACTTTGATGATAACTGTTTTCCTCTCAGTTCATTCTGACTAGCACTGCAGATGTGTTCCTTTAAAGTGAGTCTAAGTCCTGTCATACTGAAATCCGGATCATTACAGCCTCCTGAGAGGGTATGCTGTTGCATGTATTCCAAGGAAGGAGCATTTATTGGAATATGGTAATGTGATATAAGAAGAGACAGTTTGGGGTAAGAATAATAGAGACAGTTACTATTTTGGCAGGCTTGAATAGTAAACCTTATACTGCTTGCAGAACCTGCTTAGCATAGAAAGGTCTCATAATGAGCTATGCATGAATGGTTCATTATTGTAATGAATATCTGAAAAATCAATTCACCTTCTTCAACTTGAAAATATATATTTTTTATGATTTATGGAGAACATCATCTACTTTATATATTGCATTATATCCTTTTGTCTTTATGCCAGCTAGGTTTTTGTTCTGTCATCAAAATGTGGGATAAGAGTGCAGGGCTAGTCCATGCTTTATTGGTGACAGGGATGTAGCCTTTTGCCTAGCACTGCCAAGGTTACACAGTGGTCCAAGGAATCCATTCTAGTTCTAATTCATTGTTCACATTTCAAACAGGAAAAATGAGAAATTGTGTCTCCAAAGGGGCCACGAATGTGCCTTAGTCATCTCAAGCTGGTATACTGCCAGCTGCCAAACAAAATTTCCACATGTACACTGTTAAAGAAAACATTCATATATACCTCCTGAGAAAGCTTATATGTGTAATATTTATTATAGTGTCCAAACGTATCTAGCTGAAATCTATGTAAGTTCAGAATAAGAAACAGAATATGTATTTCTTTGGGATAGTTTGTTTTTGTGTTTATTTTTCTCTTAGGAATGAAAAACAGTTTGGTGAGTAATACTGCAAAAATAGCTTGCTAATTCCCCAATCATGAACTTTTTCATGGTAAAGCCTTTTTAAACTGTTTCCCCCAGAGTATGACAATGTACACTGATGTTGAAACAGGCGCAACATGGAAGCAGGAAAACTCAGGTCCTCAACCTTACAAAGAAAACTGTTTGCACTAGGAAATGTTGAGATTTGGAGAAATGGTTTTCCTCTGGGAGGAGTCCTCCAATTGTTTATGTAATATGAGTGAGTCAGGCCTGAGATCATGTACATATAAGCAACATTATATGGACCAAACAGTCTGTATTTATGAATGTAAGAATAGTATATATGTGTAGGAGAGGAACACACACATACAGAGAGAGAGAGAGAGAGAGAGAGAGAGAGAGAGAGAGAGAGAGAGAGAAGAGAGAGAGAGAGAGAGAAAAAGTAGAGAAGGCATACAGAGTTTCAAAAAAGAGAAATTGTGGAAGGAATCTATAATCCTAGCTAGCCCATAAAAAAGACACACAATTCAGGTATTTAATTTATAATCTGTAAGCCAAGACTGGGCAGGTTTGGAGCTATATTAATTTATTCCCCAGTTATAAAGTTACTTGCACTTTCTTCTGAACATATGCTCATGGTCCATCTCTTCCCATGGCAGACTCTTCGCCTCCTTCTTCTTTCTTCTCCCTCTAATGGAACCCCTTCACTTGATCCTCAAATCACACCTTTCTCCCTCACAGGCTCTAGACTTTACTGATGCATTAAATTTGGGAGCAAGTTTCATATAGCACCACTTGGTGAACATGAAAATCTGCTCATCAGGTGCAACCACATCCTGAATAGCCAGCTTTACCATTAGAATACAGGCAGCATCAGACCAGCCTACTGCAAGCAATGGAGCATTGTAGGAGGTATTCAAGAGAAGAAAAAGGTGGGAAAATAATATAATTATATTAGAACATTTAAAAAAATTACAAAAGGACAAATTTCACTAAGAAAAAATATACTTTGAATTTAATTAAATTGTCATTAACTCTGAAACAGTTGCTTTTCTGATATATAATGGAAGATTATATTCCTAAGGTCATAAATAGATGAATCATAACTTTTGCTAATACAAATGTTTTTATTTAGTAATTAAATTTTCCTTTTACAATTTTATATATACTCATGCAAAATATGATGATTTGTGACCAACATCCTCTCTTTGCTCCCTCTTACTTCAATCAATCCTGTCTTCTCTAAAGTTCCCTTTCCCACATTCTTGTTCTTTTTTTTTTGGACCCACTGCATTTGACCTGTGTCCTTTGTGTGACCAGTGTTTACAACTATCCAATGGAGTCAGGTGTGTCCACAATTGAGTATACAATTCAATGCAATGATTCTTTCCACTCCAGAATCCACCAGTAAACCAATGGTCTAGTCCAGTAAGTCCTTGTCCAATCCATAACTGTCTACTGACAGGTCTGGTCTTCTGCAAGACGAGTGGAAGAAGCCACAATGTTCCTGATTGTGATGGCTAAATTTTTTCTGATGATAAATTTCATAGTTCTTGCAATTTTTGCTTTTAGATTTTTTTTCTACATCTTCATTTAGAACATTCCCCGAGCCATTGACAGGGTGATGTAAATATCTATTTGGGTGAAACCTTCAACTGTTGCTTAATCTGAGTTCATTTTGGGCCCAATAGTCTCCACATTCTACTCAAGAACAACTAAGAAATGCCAATATTAACATGAGTAAACTTAGTACAGGAATGACACTGGGTCTGCTACCAGAAGAAGAAGATACTGAGATGTCAGGAGAACGGTCTCTTTTCTCTCTCGGATCTATTTCTACTACTTCTATGTCTATCCATTGACTTAATCATTGCATGTGTGCATATGCTTATTATGTGTTTGTACTTGTGTTGATACGTGCTTTTTAGCTCTGGCAGCTAACAATTTTATTTTTCTAGTTGGTTTCCCATATTCCTCAAATTATATAATAATTGATAATTAAATATGATTTTCAATTCACTTTTATAACTGATGGAAATATTTAGAACATGATATTCTATTTATCTAACTGTAAACACTTAGGAATAAAAAATGTTGTATATGAATATAATCGTGTTGGTATTTAATTCTAACTGCTGGAAAAAAATGAACAAACAAGAAAATAAGCTGTGCTTTCCTGAATGATGCAATTCAAAGTAAAAATTTATGAAGCTGATACAGGACTATGAATGACTCAGTGTGGGGAACTGAAAAGAGACCAGCAAGAGAATGTAGCTTAAAATCCTGGAGGAGAAACTATAAATGATAAAATGGACTTTTTAAAGGGGGGGAATAAAGATATTATCAAAACAATTAAAATTAATCAAACTAGTTTTACAAATATTTATTAATATACTTTCTGCTTCATTATTGTTTGCCATGTCTGTGATTAGTCACATTTGAATAGGAATGCACCAAATGAAAAGTGGAGCGTTGGATTGCAGCTAGAAAACTGCCAGGTGACAGAAGAGAGAGAGGCCAAAAGGAAGAGAAGTAGACATGTTATCATTCATTAAAATAAAACAGAGTACTACACACCATTTGTCAATTATTGGAGTGGATGATAATCTTATCGGCATGGTCCAATAAGCCTTTGGCAGTTAAAAAGAGATTTTCCAACGTGAAGAGCAATGTGCAGGAAAGTATTCCAAGAGGAGAAATGAGTTCACGAAAATGAAGATCAAGGAATGGAAACTGAGTTTCACTAGTAGGATGGAGTGATGAGTATGTCTTTGCATGGATGAAGGGCTTTTATTCGAAAGATGATAATTTTTTTCTTAACTGAACACAGAACGGGGCCACCTGCTTACTCCTAAGCATGACAGGTTTGAGCTAATAAGCACGGGAGCACTCTGACAGTAAGGAAGTCACTCTGGGTGTTTTTTGAAGGTCCTTCCGGAAGAACAGACTCTTGCTTTTCTGTGATTCATTATGCATTGCCTTACTGCTGACTGAAAGCCCGCATGAAACGATTCGTTTACCCGCTACAATTTCCTTATGTAAGGCTCTCAGCTTATATGGGAGGTGAGCATGGAGGCTGGGCGGGAGAAGGGAGAGGAGAAAATGATATAACTCTGTATCAGCTAAAAACATTAAAAAATTGTATATGATATGATCTCATTAAAAACCACTACACAATAATTAAAATTACCTGTCTATGCAAAGTACTTAATAAAGTAACTTGGAGTGGCAATTCCACCTGTTAATGCAGTATGAAGAATTCTGTTTTCAAATGTGCATCATTAATAGGGCTATGAAGAGAAAACACATAAACTTGGAAATAAAAGGAACATTCTATAGTCTGTATTATATAACAAAGTAAATTAATAAACCTTAGTCATCAACATAAACATAACAGCAAGCTTCATATTTATCATAGTGGTTAATATTTAGAGCCAATTAAAATTCTAAGGCTCATATTTTGTGAAAGGAGGAATTTCTTTTCTAAAAAGAAAAAATTACTTATGAAGGTTAGGAGATAGTCCGGCCACTAAAATCATGGCACTCAACAAAGGTGTCCCATAAAGAGATTATGGATAATGAAGTGCATATAGTTTAAAAATAACAATATCTTTTCAAGTGTATATAAAATGGATGTTTTCCTGTAAGCAATTAGAGACATTTTGATAAGCTCCCTTTCCCAAGGCCTTTGAAAGGGAAACTACTTGGAAGAATTGAAACTCTCGTGTGCCTTGTGTGTACATGTGTATGTAAATGGGTTCACATGCATATGGATGCTAGAGGCCAATACTGGGTGTTAAGTTCTTCATCTTAATTTCGACAAAGCATGTCACTGAATGTGGAAATTTGGCTATACTAGCATGCAACAAGCTCTGAGAATCAGATCTCTGCTTCCTTAGCCCTGAGTTTACAAGTACACACTCTGCTCCTGACTTTAATGTGGATGCCAGAGATCTAACCCAGGTCCTTGTGTTTGCGTGACAAGTACTTTAGCAGACAAATCAAGCCCTAAGCCCAGGGCAAGGTTCTTTATGCCATCTTCCCATCCTTTGTTGACTGCAGACTTTGATTAAACTTTCTCCAAACAGACTATCCCTGAGCAGCTCTCTCCAGCCGTACATTTCAATAAGAAAAATGACAGGATGAAGATTCCCATTATTCATCTAACTTAAAGTGTAAAATAGCTCCTTTTCACAGAATTTTACTCTATAGAAAGCAAATATATCTTTTGGTCTAAGGTTACTGAGGGCCTGATATACTACATATGTATAAAGTACAAGGAAAGAGTTATTTTTAGAACTGAAAGTAAACAATGAATGACAAAAACTGTAAAAAGTTAAGTTAGTAAAGTTAAGCCTATAAATTGAGTTTTCAAAATATCTTTACATATCATAATTGCGTGGAATATATTTTTCAGGCTCTTTGCGAAAATCATTTTGTTTATCATCCTCAGGATAAGATTCTTTTCTCTCTCTTGGATAGAGAAATTCTCATAAGCCTCTCCTTCTGATTTAGAGAGCTTTCATGAGGTTTAGGCTTTGGGCATGATTGAAGATGTTTCAGAGCTGGGATTTTAGCAGTCCTTGGTAATTACTTCTGAAAAGCAATGACTATTTCCATCCGTTTCTGAAAAGGTATAAATCTTGATGCTATCCATTATTTTGTTTGCTGAAACCCTAGAGGAAGTAAAACAGAGATTCTAGTTTTAGGCTATTTGGGGTACCAACTTCAGCTGTACATTAACTCTGCCTCATGTTTGTGAGCATAAGTATATATAACAAGTTGATTTTCAATCTTCACAATGATGCTCTGAACTTCAGGATTTAAAGACGTCCCGTTAAAAGCCAGTCTGGGTTCTAAAGGGTTTGGGTATCTAAAGGACTCAACATCTCCAGCTCTGTGACCCATAGTAAACAAGGTTTATCTTAGGGATGCAGATACAGGCTGGCTATTCTCCACACATCTCTCCCTCCCTCAATGTTTGGTATGTAACCTTGGTATGTTAGAATCTCCACTACATCTGAGGCTCTACCTTCATCTAAGACATTTTGTGGTAAGCTTCAGCTGTTTCTAAAACCAATATCATGTAGGAAACTTTTACACATTGCCAAGTTTATACCCCAGGTTCTGTGTGATAACCCTGATGGGTGATAACCTCCCCAGGAGGTTTCATTTGGTGATGTTGTTGTTTTATTAACTAGAGATGATTTTTAAAATCTAGTTAACCCACATTCATTGTCCCCAGTAAACCAAATAAGGCTACCCTTCAATGTATTCTTAATTCAAATATTTCATATGGGTGGCACCGATAGAGTGCTTAGAGGACTCTCAAATTTCTTTCCAAAACTTTACATTATGAGATCCTTGCCATCTGCATTTCTCTCACTATTCTTCGCTTTTTAAAAAATTGGATATTTTATTTATTTACATTTCAAATGTTATCCCCTTTCCCAGTTTTCCCTCTGTAACCCTCCTACCCATCCCCGCTACCCTGGGATACTTCAGTCCTACTTAGAAGGGGGAACGAACTAATCAAAGGGAAGTAGAGGGTGGGAGGGACTTGGGAGGAACTATTCTTTCGCTGTTAAACTCTCACAGAACAGCCCTTTAAGCTTTGAGCCCTCAATGACTTTTGCAGTCTAAAGCTACAAATACATCCACTACACCCCTCCCAAAATACCCCAAATAGTCCAGATCTACTACAGCAAGATGTCATTATCTGGTATCAATTTCTGCCTGAGGAGGGAAGATGAGGATAATTTATTTTAGCTTACAGTCCATCATTGAGGAAAGCCAAGGCAGAAACTGAAGCAGACATCATGGATGACTACATCGGAATGGTTTGCTCTGTCCTTAAATAATCCCATTTATATAATCCATGCCCACCTGGTAGAAGCAATACATTGAGAGTGGCTATTACTTTAAATTCTTTTGCTGGGAGGCACAAAAAGCACCAGAATTTGATGTCGATATGATTGGTTGTATATATACAGAAGAGTAAACACAAAACATAGTGGGGGAAGTCAATATCTGCTTTACCTTTTGAGGTATACTGAAGGCGATAACAGCACAACATAATTTAAACCTGCTGAGTGGCAGATTAAGAGTCACATTTAACTTCTGGTAATTCGTCAACCTGTGTGCGCTTTGGGTTTGTTTATGAGCAGACGATTTTGACTACATAACTTATCTTTTGATAAAAAAGCTTATGAAACAGTCGTTCATTAATAATATTAGACGATCTTGTAATTTGTATGTTACTGAAGAATTATTGAGACTAGTAGTGTAACATGTATATTTGGGGAAAATATCATTTTTTAATTATCAGGCATAGAAATTTAATTAGATTTATACTTCATTCACACACAGTGAATTTCTACCTTGAAATTCCACAATAGCGAGTGAAGCAGTGTGAATGCTAAGTGTTAAATGTAGAGAATGCTTATCAACTCCCTTGGAGTTTACAGTAGTTCACTCTTGTTTTCATTAACGAGACATTTGGGAAACGCATCTCTGTTCTTTGATGTGGCAGTTCTTTGATCATATTCTATTGCAGAGAGTCTTCAGTTACATGAATGAATTGATTCATTCATGTTGTGATTGATAGGTATTTAGGATGCTTTTTAGCTTTTGTTAAAAAATAATGTTTCTATTAAGATTCTACACATTTTGATCTTTCATTTTGTAGGCATGAACTTTTACATATTTTTATAAAATACCATGTTTTAAGGAATATATTTTTTTGAGCAGGATTGATCTCATGATGTCTATCTAGGTAACCTCAAAATTGCTGTTGAGACCAGACTGACCTCAAATTCAGAGAGATCCTCCTGCCTCAGCATTCAGTGTCAGATTTAAGGTGTGTGCCATCAAATCTTACGGAATATACATTTTAACATTAAAAACAAATCCAGTTTAAAAAATTACAGAAAATTTGAGTTCTCTTTGCTAAGTCTCTGCTGACATTGCTACTACGAGATATAGTATCTACATAGTATTGTTGTTATAATCAATTTTGTGGGCTGTGAGTGAACCAAACAAGATTCCATTTGATCAGATTGCTGTCCCTGGAATACTTTAACAATGCTTGTGCCCAAGTCCATCCTATGTAGTACTAGTTTTTCAAGATGTTTACTTTAATAGTTTATCTAAAAGTTAGATTATTTTAAAATATCTTGATAGAAGAACTAAAGTACTTTCTGTATTTTTTTCTTCATCAATATTGATTGGTGATATTCACCATGTCCTATTACTGAACTCAGTAGATTAAGCCAGTGCAATGAAAATATACATGTTACATAAAGGCTTTTACTTGTGATAAGTAAATAACTGCTTAAGTCATAATCTTTTTAAGTGAAGGTTCACAGCTGTCCCACAGGGCATAGCTGCCCCAGACTTGCTTTCTGTTGGTGGGTATTTTGCTTAAAAACCTCATGAGAATAATGGAAGTGTGAAGAATAAAACTATAATATGTGAAGTCAAAAGCAGAGCTAAATATTTTAAATGTTCACATGAAAATAATTTCAATGTGTTTTACAATAGAAAATTATGTGAAGTATTTTTAATACCTAGGAACATTAAGAACATTCCCCAGAGGAAGGGTTCTTTATTGTGCTTTAAGAAATTTCTTTGGTAAAAACTGCTTAACAATAAAGTATTAAAAACTAAAAGGATTTTTTTTTAAATACAGGATTTTGTAGGGAAATTAGTACACACATTATTTAACCACGGTACAAATATAACATGTCTGAATGTGTGTGGGAGCAAACTAAATCTGTCAACAAATTGGTAGACTCTCGAAGGCCGTGATTCTGAGTGGGAGGTAGTGCTTCATTTGTTCAGTTAAGCAAAAAGAAGTTAAGGGAAAGGGAAAAGACTGGTTAGCGTACTAATTATCTTAATACTACAAAACCTTACAGATAGGGAGAAAATGGAATAAATTCAATTCACATAAAAGAAATTCTGGGAACCATTTCCTGCTTTCTTCTTCAGAGCTCCATAGTTATCCTGGAGACAGAATGTCTCTATGTCCAAACTCAGACATAACAGCTTGGCATGTCTGCTTTCTGTAGTTCCGAAATTTTTGCACAGATAAAAATGAACATGTAAGATTATTACAAAAAATTAACCATACCGTACTTTACAATGAGCTGTTTTTTTTGTTTTTGAAGGGGAGGCTAAGATTTTTAAGGGCAATTTTAGTAATCTAGATATTTATAATTACTTATTTTTAATTTATTGCAGACTTGATAAATGAAGGTTTTGTGGAGGGCAGGTTTTTGTTTTATAATGTGAAACAGAAAGCATTTCTTATCAATATTAATGTATGAATCAAGTTACAAAACCATCAGCATCACAAGAAAATATAAGGATCCAAAGTTACAAAATCTTTGATGTTAGTGCATAAACAACCATGATCCTTTCACATTTAAAAGGAAAATCTAAATAGATATATTTGAGATAGTAAGCACTCTAAGATGAATTATTTTTATTTGTCGTAAATATGTGGTATATTTAACTATAAATTTAAACTGTGTTAACCTTCTTTAAACTTATTTTTATTGAAAATATTTTCATATAGTATATATAAAAAATATTTTCATCACTCTAAAATCCTCAAGGTTCTTCTAACCTCTATAGTTATTTAACTTTATGTTGTTTTTCTCCCACTTTTTAAAAAACACGTTATAAAACAATAAAACAAGAAACAGAAAATGATGTAAAAAAAAAATAATTCAAGCAAAGAGGCCCCAAAAAACTAGGCAAAAAACAAAGTAAAAGAAAAATTAGTTCTTTTATTAAGTGACACATCATAAAAAATAATATTATTTTTCCATTTTGTACATTATAAATCTCTTCTCATTTTAACTATGATTATTATCACATTATTATAAGAAAAATCAAACAACATAATTTGAAACATAATAAAGTCCAATGTTAAAACAGAAGACACTCTTTAAAATCTCAATTTGCATAATTTAATTGATCAAAACCATTTATGTGCTTATCCCAATTCTGAAAATTCTTCTTAATCTGTGACATTTTTCACTAATTCACTTAGGCTGAGCAAGATTTTTTTTTTTCCCTGAATCCTATTTTATTTGTTTCTGTATTTTTTATATCTTTTTTGTTGTTTTGTCCCTGCCATCTTCCATTTCGGCAAACGTACTTAAGAAATGTACTCACTTGACATGCAGAGAAATTTTGTCTGTTTTATAACACTACATATTGCTGGTGTAACCT
The DNA here is from genome assembly GCA_021653895.1 of Mastomys natalensis. Classification (NCBI taxonomy): domain Eukaryota; kingdom Metazoa; phylum Chordata; class Mammalia; order Rodentia; family Muridae; genus Mastomys; species Mastomys natalensis. Next base: position 594,063 of record JAJTUV010000460.1, read on the forward strand.
GGATTCCATAGCTGAGTAACTGTGGGAGAACTAACCCCTTTCTGACAGTTATTTTTCCTACTTCATAGAAACATGGTTAGAAAAATTATTTTATACAAGTTTTTTTAAAAAATTGACAAATGGGATCTCATAAAACTGCAAAGCTTCTGTAAAGCAAAGGATACGGTCAACAGGACAAAGCGGGAACCAACAGACTGGGAAAAGATTTTCACCAACCTTACATCTGATAGAGGGCTAATATCCAAGGTATACAAAAACTGAAGAAACTAGATTCCAGACCATCAAATAACCCTATTAAAAAATGGGGCAGAGAGTTGAACAAAGAACTCTCAACTGAGGAAACTCGAATGATTGAGAAACATCTAAAGAAGTGCTCAGCATCCCTAGTCATCAGGGAAATGCAAATGAAAACAACACTGAGATTCCACCTCACACCAGTCAGATTGGCTAAGATCCAAAACACAGGTGACAGCAGATGTTGGCGAGGATGTGGAGAAAGAGGAAAACTCCTCCATTGTTGGTGGGATTGCAAGCTGGTACAACCACTATGGAAAGCAGTCTGGCGATACCTCAGAAAATTGAACATGGTGTTACCTGAGGACCCAGCTATACCCCTCCTGGGTATATACCCAGAAGATATTTCAACATGCAACAGGGCCACATGCTCCACTATGTTTATAGCGGCCTTATTTATAATAGCCAGAAGCTGGAAAGAACCCAGATGTCCTTCAACAGAAGAATGGATACAGAAAATGTGGTACATTTACACAATGGAGTACTACTCAGCCATTAAAATAATGAGCTCATGAAATTCTTAGACAAATGGATGGAGCTAGAAAATATCATCCTGAGTGAGATGACCCAATCACAAAAGAACACACATGGTATGCACTCACTGATAAGCGGATATTAGCCCCAAAACACACAATACCTAAGATGCAACGCATAAACCTCATGAAACTCAAGAAGAAGGAGGAAGACCAAAGTGAGGGTGCTTTTGTCCTTTTTAGAACGAGTATCAAAAGATTCAACCAGAGCTCCCAGGATCTAAACCTCCAGCCTGAGATCAGACAGGGGCAAGCTGTCCTCTGAGAGGCTCTAACCAGCAGCTGACTCAGACAGATAAAGACATCCAGAGCCAAACAGTGGATGGAGCTTGAGGACTCTTAAAGAAGAATAGGTGGAAGGATTGTGGGCCCTAAGGAGATAGGAACTGCACAGGAAGATCAACAGAGTAAACGAACCTGAACCCTTGGAGCTCTCAGAGACTGAATCACCAACCGTGGAGCATACCTAGTCTACACAGATCTACCTCCATGGCTGAACCTAGGCCTCCCTGCACATATGTTGTAAATGTGCAGCTTGGTTTTTATGTAGGTCTCAAACATCTGGAGAGGGGCTATCCCAAAACATGCAGCCTGTATACGGAGTATAGTCTTCTAAAAAAAAAAAAAAAAAAAAAACAGTTGTTCAGTTATTCATGGAATATTATTTTTTTATATCTCTTGTATTCAGTTTGCAACTACTTCATTGAGAATTTTTGTATGTATGTTCATGAGGGATACTGACTATAACTTATATATTTTGTTGGGTTTACACTTGATTTCACTATTTCAATATTATTTGCTTTGTGAAGGAGCTTATTGTGATTCTGAATTTTTTTAAACATAACTCAAAAAGTATTGCTTGTTTGAAGGCTCTATAGAATTCTTGTATAAGTATATCTGACCCTTGGTATTTTGCTTGTTTGTTTCTTTTCATTTTATTCTGTTTGAATGCTTTTTAAATTTTTTGATTTGCTGAAAATAAAAATTAAAAAAAAAGAAAATTAACATTAAAAAAAAAATGCTGTGACTTTTAAAAACAGATTGACCAGAAATATTTCTGATTAGCTAGTGAATATCTCTTTTGGCCACTAAATTCTTAAGCCATTTCAGATTCATTGCCTTCTGCCCTAGTTTTTCTGAGTCTTGTTTTTGATACTAAAACAACGTTAAAATGGGATGATGCCATATCTCTTTCTAGAACAACTGGAGAATATTGATAGTTCAGAATGCAGAAGAAAAATCAGTGTTAATATGTTCAATATCTGTGTAATTGAGATAATTTCCTACAATAAGTGTGACAGCAGAACAACACAATTTACATTTGAACATCTGCTTTATACAGCCCACATACATTTAAAATCCATTTGCCAAAATGTTTTGAACGTTTGTAAGGTGCTAGGTCTATTGGGACTTTGGGTTTAAATGTGAACAAAGCATAAAGACTCCCCTGTCATGATGACTCCAATTTCATGACCTACGCAGTGATTATAAAGTAGCCAGAAGTAAGATTAGAAAAATCTCCTCTGGTCAAATGCTAAGGTTTTCTAAGCCAGGACAAACAGGTTTAGTCTATTCTAAATGTGATGGAAAGTCACAGGGATATTCTGGGTAACCAGTTAAAATGACTTTACAGAGGTCTTAAAAGTTTTCCTTGGGATTATCATTCTGAGATTTGAGTTCTATTAATTAATTTACTTTTAAGTTATAGAGAAACAAATATATACAAATTACATGCTATATTTTATACATACAAGTCCATCACGTTGTATACACATTGCCTGACTTTCTGCTAACAGACTCTAGTCAAAGGGTGGAAAGTTATAGGCAATCTTGATGAGTATTCAGAAGCTGCAGAGGTCAGTACAAATGTAATATATAACTATACCTTTTAAAATTATCTATTTGGATTGTTTCTGCTGACATGACATTTCGATATCCATTAGTAGCTCTCTGTTGGTTTTGTGTGAAGATTTACATTGTGCATACAACTGTCTTCCCATCTCTGTGTTTTCATCGAGGTCCATGTTCTAGTCTGCATAGCCTTGCTGTCCACAGTGGTCAAATTTCTCATAGCTCAGGCATTCCTGTCCCTATGCTGGGGTTTCTTTTCTAATTTCTATTTGACAGGTTCCTTTTGCATGTTCACTGAGAATAATTCCTCCCTTTTCTCACAGAAAGGTCCTCTTACATTGGGCCTGTGGTATTCACTTCTGGACTCTTAAAATAAATATATTTTTTCATGATAATTATTTCTTTTACCTTCTCCTACATACACCATTTTCTATATGATCAGTACTTAGAGGTTCCCAGAATCATCATTTGGAACCTGCCATAAAAATTTTGTAAAATTTATTTCAATACAATTAATATTCTTACAGTAAGCATCTTTCAGATAGAATGCAATAGGCCATAGCTTTATAATAGGGAAAAGATAACTTAAAAACAGTACTTAGGAGGAAGGAAAATTTTAAAAATTCCTGAAATTGTAATGATTAAAAGCTATAACAAGATGTTGGATGTTTTACTTGCAAATAAATATTAAATATTTGAGGACATATATGCTTTTTAATGATTTGAGCATTGTGCAATACATACACATATTTCATGGAATGCAATAGACATAGTTGTAAAAGTACAATTTTATGTGCTAATGTACACACATACACACAGGACTAAAGATGTCTTAGAAATGAAGAGTACATACTTCTTTCCCAGAAGATCCATATTTAGTGCCCAGTATCCATATATCATAGCTTACAATTGCCTATTCCTGTAGCTTCAGGGATTCCACACCCCACTTTGGTCTCCGCAGGGACTGCATTCAACAACATACACATTGAACACACACAAGCAGCTAAAAAGAAAACGGAAATTTAAAAATAACTTTAAAAATAAATACTCAAATTATAAATCCTATACAAATAATATTGTAAATATTATCAATACATATGTCACTGGAAGGATCAGAGTTTAACCTTCTTATTAGAGTTCAGTCTAAATAAAATGCCAACTTTATTTGCCCTCCAAAGTGGAAAGATCGTTACCTTAATGAAAATCGTCAAACATTCAATAATACTACTGCTTAATACTCAAGAATCTTGCAGTTGCATTTCTCAGTCTTCCACTTTAGTGTTCTTATCTGTGATGGTATAGAAATACTGATTACTAAGTGACAACACCTGTTTTTCTCCCTTCTGTCCGTGGAACAGATAACTCACTTGAGCATCTGCTCTTTATGAAGGAAAATACCACAGAGGCCTTTTGGTTTGAGGCAGTAAAACTTTCTAGAATTGTCCAGAAGGCAAAACTGAGACAACATGAAGTAAATTGCCTTGCATAACACAGGAACACGATGCCTCTCTGTTTCAGTCTAATGGAACAACAAGAGCTCAGAGGTAGTGAGGGAATCAGACTCCTAATAACATACTAGAAAGCCACAGTACCCACACAGTAAACTGTAGGGTGATGCAGCTCCTCTGTTAAAAAGAAAATCTCTGAGCTTCAGATTGTAGATACTCATGATCTTGGGTCTATTTCACACTGACACTCACAGAAAATGCCTCTAGACCAGGAATCCCATTCCTACCAGATAGGATTGTAATAAACTGATTTGCTTCATTTACTGCCTTTGTGTTTCCTTTTCCAACTTGATCAGTAACCAGTAATTTTTATTAATATCTAATTATGAGCATTTATTAATATTTGTTACAATTTGTTCTTCCTGTTACTCAAACTATTCTAAACAGGCCTCTAAATATTTGACTCTTACTGATGAGAGGATCTTGAGAAATATAAAGGGCAGATCATTTTCCTTTGCTACTTGAAGCAATGGTTTTACTTGAAGTCTAATAGTGAGTTTTCCTAGAAGTCCGAGGAATTTACCATTCTCACATCAGCGACTCTTGAAGTGCATTGCTTTTACCTTTCTGTCTCTTGCTATCCTCCATTAAGGAATCTGCTGCCTTGCTGAAAATAGGCACTAATCTCAGACTTCAGAACAGAACATGCTTTTTTTTAATTGGAAATTTTATTTACATTTCAGATGTTCTCTCCTTACCCCATTTCCCCCCTCTCTCCCAGGAACTCACTATCCCTTCCTCCCTCCTCCTGCCTCCACATTGGTGTATCCTCACCCACCCGCGAATATCCCCCAACCCCACGACGTCCAGCCTTCATGGGACCAAGGATCTCTTCTCCCACTTATATATAGCTCCCTTGCATATATAGCTGGAGCCATGGGTCCCTCCCTAAGCGCTCCCAGGCTGGTGGTTTAGACCCTGGGGGCTCTGGTTGGTTGGTATTGTTGCTCTCCTCATGGTGTCGCGAATCCTCTCAACTCCTTCAGGCTTCACTCTATCTTCTCCATTGGGAACCCATGATCAGTTTAATGGTTAGCTGTGAGCATCTGCCTCTGAGTATGTCAGACTCTTGCAGACTTCTAAGGAGACAGCTATATCAGGCTCCTGTCAGCATGTACTTCCTGACATCCACATCAACGTCTACCTTTGGTGACTGCACATAGGATGGATATCCAGGTGGAATGGTCTGTAGACGGTCCCTCCTTCAGTTTCTGTCCTGCACTGTGTCTCCATATTTACTCCCTTGAGTATTTTGTTACTCCTTCTAAGAAGGACTGAAGCCCCCCATACTTGGTCATCATTCTTCATGAGCTTTATGTGGTCTGTGAGTTGATTCTTGGGTGTTTCAAGCTTCTGGGCTAAAATCCAATAATGAGTGAGTGAATACCATGTATGTTCTTTTGTGATTGTGTTACCTCACTCAGGATGATATTTTCTAGTTCCATCCATTTATATAAGAATTTATCGAATTCATTGTTTTTAATAGCTGAGTAATATTCCATTGTGTAAATGTACCACATTTTTTGTATCCATTCCTCTGTTGAAGGGCATCTGGGTTCTTTCCAGTTTCTGGCTATTATAAATAAAGCTGCTATGAACAAAGTGGAGCATATGTCCTTGTTATGTGTTAGAGCATCTCCTGGGTATATGCCCAGGAGTGGTATAGCTGGGTCCTCAGGTAGTGATATGTCCAATTTTCTGAGGAACTGTCAGACTGTTTTTCATATTGGTTGCACCATCTTGCAATCCCACCAACAATGGAGGAGTGTTCCTCTTTCTCCGAATCCTTGCCAGCATCTACTATCACCTGAGTTTTTGATTTTAGCCATTCTGACTGGAGTGAGGTAGAATCTCAGGGTTGTTTTGATTTGCATTTCCCTGACGACCAAGGATGCTGAACATTTCTTTAGGTGCTTCTCGGCCATTCGCATTTCCTCAGTTGAGAATTCTTTGCTTAGCTCCTTACCTCCATTTTTTAATAGGGTTATTTGGTTGTCTAGAGTCTAATTTCTTGAGTTCTTTGTATATATTGGATATTAGTCCTCTATCGGATGTGAGATTGGTAAAGATCTTTTCCAATCTGTTGGTTGCCGTTTTGTCCTATTGACAGTGTTCTTTGCCTTACAGAAACTTTGCAATTTTATGAAGTCCCATTTGTCAATTCTTGATCTTAGAGCATAGGCCATTGGTGTTCTGTTCAGGAACTTTTCCCCTGTGCCTAGGTATTGGAGGGTCTTCCCCACCTTCTCTTCTATTAGTTTCAGTGTGTCTCGTTTTATGTGAAGGTCCTTTATCCACTTGGACTTGAGCTTTGTACAAGGAGATAAGAATGGATTGATTTGCATTCTTCTGCATGCTACTGTCTTCCAGGTGAACAGCACCATTTGTTGAAAATGCTGTCCTTGTTCCACTGGATGGTTTTTGCTCCTTTGTCAAAGATTAATAGTGATAAAAATGGCCTGGTATTGGTACAGAGACAGGCAGGAAGATCAGTGGAATAGAGTTGAAGACCCAGCAATGAACCCATACAACTATGGTCATTTAATCTTTGACAAAGGAGCTAAAACCAGAACATGCTTTTAAGTAGATTCTCCCTGTCTCCCTGCATCTTCTTCTAATTATTTCTTTATGTCTTTGATGAGAATTCTTCCATTTTGGTCATTTATTCCCCAGAAGTTTAGAGAGAAGTGTTCTGGATGGGTATAGAAGACATTTGGGATATTTTAAAGAAACTGTGTTGTAGGAGTCATTGGTCATTCTTTATGACACCTAACATTTATTATGAACCTGCATTTGACTCTAAGACTATGACAATGTTGCAAGTTCACAAATATTTGGAAGCAGCTGGAGTTTAGGAGTCCCCAGATATAAATTTAGTAATCTTACATGAAAATGGCTTATAAAATGGATGACTAGGGTATTGGCCCTGTATCCCTGACTCTAAGGACCTGAGAGGTTAAGTGTCTGCCTTCAACTATGTAGATACACAGTTTGAGGAAGGATAAATAAGGGAGTGTCGTTCTTTTTCCAATTAAATAATTAATAGATGAAACTTAGAGTTTATCATTGGAAGTATTTGAAAAAAATAGCAAAGATTATAAATATTCGTGCATTTTTCCTCCCCTACCCTATACAACATATTTTCCTCCCTCACTTTTTTATTTCCTTTTTCTCTCCTCCCCTACCTTCTTCCTCTTCCTTCCTTCCTTTTTCCTTTTTTCTCTACTTCTTTTTCTGTCTTTCTTTCTAGCTATCATTTCTCTATCTATCTATCTATCTATCTATCTATCTATCTATCTATCTATCTACCTATCTATCATCTATCCATCCATCCTTCTCTCTCTTTCTTTCTTTCTATTTTCCTTCTGTCTTTCTTATTGTCAGTATGATGATCACCATTGTCATCCATTTACATGAGAACAATAGGATTTCATTTTTCTTTAATGGCTGAATAGTACTTCATTGCATATATAGCACTTTTTAAAATCCATTTATCTGTTTGTGGCTGCTTAGACTGATTTCATAATAACATTGGTGGGTGAGGCTACATCAGGATAAACCCACTTAAGTTTTTCTCTATTCCTACTTGAAACTGTCTTGCAGACTATAAACATGAATGCATTTCAGCTACTGAAATCAAGCACAGAATCAGTGTTTGAAGTCCTTACTTTTATCATTGATTTGTATGGATGTAGCTATTGAAGTTCTCCACATAAAAGCCACTTGTATTGGAAAGTGTCATCATGACTTCTCATTGGTCCTCACCCCAGATAATATTTCAGTAAATTTTCAGTAAGAACACAGGTCATACCATCATAAACTTTTGCCATGATTGCCATTGATTTTCCAAGTAGACAGTGTAGAACGAAGGCTTTACACTCAAATGTGTAGGTATAATGCACCTATCCTTTTAGAGTGCTTTCCTTGAGTCTAGAATGCTTCACTCTTGTATATCCCAGTATTCATACCCTTATCTCCCTGACATTTCCTTTTCCTAGGACTGTTTTGCATGTCCATTTCAAAGATGCTTCACTTGGCTTGATGTAATCTTGTCATTTTCGTTTTATAGCAATCAGTCTTAGAATGGACAAAATGACCTTTATTGGTATTCTATAAGATTTGTATCTAAAGATTATTCAGCATCTGTCTCTCTAAAGTAGGGTGAAAACTAGATTAAACTCTGTTGGGACATTCATCTACTCAGAGTGTATAGAGACCAATAAGGACATGATGTGGAGCTCAACATCACGTAACACAAGCAATTCAGAAAAGAGCATAGAAACGCTGATACGTGGATGATAAATTTAAATATTAATACATCTTGAGCAAGTTGACATGCTGATTAAAGTTATTTTAAGGTGGGAACTGTGTAACTGTGGAACAAGGCTTCTTGATTGAAACCAAAGAATCCAACAGTACATTTTGGAATTGGTAAATAGTGTATGATTATCATATTGGAATTTAATTAGGTAACACAGTATATTGGCAGTCACACAGTAAACTATGAGTGATGGAAGAATTCAAAGTTTTTCCTTGTAATCTTATTTCCAAATTATGGTTAATGAACTTAATGGTCTCAAAAAAAATCTTTGTGGTGTTGAGCTGTGTTGTTGTTGCTGTGGTAGTGTATGTGGGGGTAATATGTTGTGTGACAGCTGGCCTTATGGGTGCTGCAGTGTTAATTTTTGCAAGAATATTCTCTCTTTTCATCTTGTCCAACAGTGTCTCTCTTGTCTCTGCCATCAGTCTGTAAGAGTTACAGGATAAGGAAGTGTGCCCTTATCTTCAGCTCTCTACTTGTGATCCTGGCATCAAACGCAGGTCACATGGCTTGTATGGCAAGTACTTTTGCCTGTTGAGCCATTTTGTCAGTCTGTACTGAAGCTTTCAATAATTGTTTCACTCAGCCATACTACGGTTGTTGTTTCTTGAAGGATTTTAGTAGGTTTCTTCTTTATTCCAAATAATAAGGGATTATGATTTAAGAAAAGTTTCAACAACGTGTGGAATTTATTTAAATTTTGTCATGATTCTGTCTCTCCATGTATTCAAAAGGACAGACTAATTAACTTTAAGTTTGTTTTTCTTTACTAGACCATGACTTTTATGTATGTTAAAGTCAGTTGTTTTAAGTTATGTCTTGAGTGCACTAATGTATCTTTTATTTAAGCAGCCCTTTGCAGAGTCAAGAAACCATGTTTTCCAACACCAGCTCCTCTATTCCAGCTTCTGTAGCAATAGTGTTAGACATAATAGCTATTAACTTCTTAAGAAAATTTAGTTTGCCTAACTCTTGATTTGGCTTTTGTGTTGACCCGAAATGTAACTAGTTTCCATGATAAGCGTTCTCTATTGAACTCTCAAGCCCAAGTTCTGTTTTCCTCACAGACCGATTGAAATTTATTGGAAGTATTAGAAGTATTCAGTGTCTGAAAGAGCCATCAATATTCTCTCTGTAGACAAGATCATGGCTATATATGGTTGACATTCTTCAAAGAGCGTATATGCCTGTCTTTTCATTTATTTTTTAAAGGGTCCTAGGAAGAGAGGTAAAGATCCAGAAATATGTGATGCCTCTCCTCAGCTAGCAACACATACTTTTTAAGCATCCGAAGAACTACTGCAAGGCCAAATAGCTCCCTATTGACCACCTGAAGTTCCACTGCACTGTGGAACTTTCCTTAGTGACTAATGCTCCAGGTTTAATACCTGCTGCTTTTCAGTATTTTAAAGAGGCCTTTCCTCTTTAAAGAGTAAGATTTAAATGCATGCTATGTCTTCTGTTCATGTAATTCATGACAAGGTTGATAGTTGCTATATTAGACTTATCATACGGCTACTTATCAATCTAGTATGATAAAATATTTTCTCTAGGATTTGTAACTTTAATAAAATTTCTGCTAGAATATAAAGAGAAAATTAGAATTTTCCACCTGTCTTTAAGATGTAATAATTTTGAACAAATTACAACCCTAATCCTTCTCTATTACTGACAACACCACAGCTATTACCATCACCACTTCACAAAATTTTTGTGAATCATAGGACACTCAGTAAAATTATAACAGGAAATAAACCTAAACATTATTTTAGTGGACTATTTCTGTCTTAGTGACTTTTCTATTACTATGATAAAGCAGCATGACCAAGATAATGTATACATAAACCATTTGATTTAGAGCTTAAAGTTTCAGAAGGTTAAAGTTAATGATAACAGAGCAAAGATATGTTTGCAAGGAAAACTGAGAGCTTACATATTGTTCTTCAAGTGTGACACACACACACACACACACACCACACACAAACACATACATGCATACATGGGGGTTGGTTGGCCAGAGTCTTTAAAATCGCAAGGCTTGCCCACAGTGAAATACCTCCTCCAACTAGGACACACCTTCTCATCCTTCTGAGACAGTTCTATCAACTGTTGACCAAGTACTAAGTCCTATGAATTTATGGAGGATATTGTCATTCTAACCACCATGCTTTCATAAACCTAGGCTAAATTTGCTCCCAATTGCCTCGAAGTTTCAGTGAATGAGATAGAAAATTAAACATCCCTCTTGTTTTTACAGTTGAAACATTTTAGAAAATCTATTTTGAGTTTTTCTGGTAGTTATAATAAGATAAAAGTCTATTTTCATTCTGCATGAGAATAACAACTATTTTTAACACTATTGAAGATACTTTCCTTCCTGGTTGGTTAATGAATAGATTTTAAAGCAACTGACTATGGTATGTGTATTTCTTTCTGATTTGTATAAACTATCTGTTGCTATGTCTTTTTTATTGCCAGCACATGCAGATCTCGTTATGAAAGCTTTCTAATATATTTTTAAATCTAGTAATGTAATGGCTCCAGGATTTTTCTTTTTGGTCAAAGTTCTTTTAGTCATTTAGCATCTACTCTTGTCACATAGAAATTTGAAGATGTTATCCTTCCTGTAACATAGAACTTTTCTGTGACAGATTTTTCTGTGACATACATAGAATATATGGATTTATTCAATTCGTATGATATTCTAGTAATATCTGTTCTTTCAATCAATAACAGTGGTATCCAGTTATATTTATAAGTTTTATCAGTAATTTATCTATGTTTAGTAGTTTCTTATATATTGAAAAGCTTCTAATTTTCACCAGTATAGATAAAGCCAGAAAACATTATTTAGTAAAATGAGCAAGACATAAAAGATAAACATTGCACAATCTCCTCTGTGTGTATCTAATTAATTAAAACCAGAGAAACAGAATGGAGAATGACATTACCAGTGTTTTAGAGTATGCAGACATAGAAGAGCAAATGTAGGAAACTAAAAAAAGATACTTTCTGGTGTTCAACTACACAGTCTAAGGACTATATAAATGATAATGTTACATGTACTTTATCTCATGAAAAGAGAAGTTTAGAAATATCTTTAAAACAAATCATTAGATAACATCTATGTTAAGCAGCCTAAATTGAGTATTCCACAATGCTGTATGTATCAAAGTACTATAATGTAATCTGTCAATATATAGTTATTATTCCTTAGTTACAAATACAACCCTAAATACACTACTCATGCATGAAATTCTCAAAAAATAACATCAATAAAATAAAACATCAATAAATATATTGGTGTCATCCTTGTTTAATTCTTGTTTAGGCAGCCATGTTGAGGAGACTTTGAGGGTATGACTTCTGACATGAATAAGGCATCAAAATATCACAGCAAACTCCATGTTCCTCTGGCTATTAAAGTCAATTTACCTTGTCTTCTGCAATGATCTCTGAGACTTAGTTACCAGCGTTGTATCATAGCAAATTAGAGTCATCTTTACTTTCCTATGCTGCAGTCGCATCTCTTCTCTGAAGAAAGAGGGAGTATCGATTGTTTTTTAAAAGACTCTAATGCCATCACTTTTATAAGATTTCCACACGTTCTATATATTCTAATTGTTCTATATCTCAAATCCAGACTCTCATACTCTTCTTGGGCTGTATTATTTTATGCTTCTTTCCCTTAGTAGGTCAAGCTGTCCTTCCAGTATTGGACCATTCTGGTGGAGAAATGGCTTCATTGGTTCCTGAATGCTACCGGGAGGACTGTCACTCATGTCTTCAAAACACTTGAATTTACTGCAGCTAATTATTTGTAATTTCTTATTCTAGAAAACTAACATACATTCTGTAAGGCTTAGTGACATTTATGTGTATATATGTATGTTGTCTCAACTAATTTCACTTTATCCTCTATCTCTTTTTAAGTCTCCCCCTCTTAGAGAATATTATTATTGTATGATTTCAATCTTCTATTGAACTTATATTTTTCAAGTATATAACTTTATTTAAATTATAAACTTATAGATGGGAACCACAGTGTTATTTTCTTTGTATTACTATCATAGGTATTAATACTTTCAACTTCTCAATATACTACTTAAAAACATTTGTTTGAGAAAGTCTTGAGAACTCACTACATTTTATATTACCATAATTTATACTACATGGGCTGACAATGCTCACCACAAGAATCATAGACTAATATAATTGGAGGCACAAGAAATTTCTCTAAGGGCTGTACACAGTCAAGAGCTGTACACAGTCTTTTCTATTGTAGAAGTGTAAATCAAGTCCAATAAAGTCCTTTGCAATTTTTGGAGATCAATTCAGACATCGAAACGAGGGATTTCTTCAGATTAGTGATGTCAATCTCTAGCTGTTTGGTGTCCTTATCAATGGCCCATCAAAGGTCTGAGTAGTATAAGTCTGGAGGCCAGCATCAGGATTAGAGCTTCTACCAGCAGACATCAGGTGTTTCATTTTTACCTGGAAAGGAAAAAGAAGGGAATTCTCAGGGAGATTTTTCTTCCCTGGAGTCAATTGTTATTCATCTTATTTATATTGGGCCTGACCTTGTGAGGGTATCTATTATTCATTAAACTTTTGGCAGCCATTTAGCTGTGCCTTCTTGGTATCAAACAGGCAAATCAGTCCTCAGCCCCATATGAGAACTAGGTCCCGGCCATTCCATTTAAGGGTCCAGAATGCCAAGATACCATCTACAAAACTATCTCTTAGAAACAGCTGCACAAAAAGGCATTGCAATGACAATATCAATAGACATGCTAACATGGAACAGGGGAAATTTCATGGAGTCCCCTTTCTAGACAAAGAACTATAGGCAATTAAAGGCCCTTGGTAGGGGAAGATTAGCGTCTTCCATGAATGAGCTCCCTTAATAGTTACCCAAATAAAGTGGTCAGCCCTGAAAACATATACTCACAAACATCAAAAATGGACTCAGTAGGATTTAGATATAGATATAGATATAGATAGAGATAGAGATAGAGTGAATAGAGATAGAGATAGAGATAGAGAGAGTAGAGAGAGAGAGAAGAGAGAGATAGAGATAGTATAGTATATCTGTCTATCTATCTATCTATCTATCTATCTATCTATCTATCTATCTATCTATTAAACAGTAACAATGAAAGAAAGAAGAGAGAGACATCAGTTAGAGAGGAGGCTGTAGGAAGGCTTGAGGAGGGGTACTTGTAGAGAATGGAGGAGAAGAGAGATTGGGAAAGTGATGTGATTTTATTTTAATTAAAAATATTAAAATATACTGATTGCCTAGTATGCCTTTGACATGTTTTAATTGAGAACATAAGTGAGCATGTAGTTTGTCTGCAAATGAATGGGTGTATTCAATTCAGCAACAGATTTTTAAGTTCAATATTTGATTTTGAATAATGCTAACTTTGAAAGTTCTAGAAGATGGTTTAGCTCTCTTTAATATACTATTGAAATTTCAGTGTCTAATCTTTTGATTGAAATATGCAAATGTTTATTTTTAACCTGCTTTCTGTCATTTTGAATCACAGAATTTTATGCCCAATTTCAATGATACAGACAAGGTTATGACAGTATAATTTATTCACTGCGTAGGCTACATAGCCAATTTAAATATTTCCTTGTATCCCTAATAGCAGATTGGTACTTTGGACAGCCAATATCCCTGTAAATGCAAACAAAAACAACACCAAGGATTTGTTTTGTGCCATTTATTTTCAATGTGCTTTAATTGCACAGGAACTTTAATTGAGCTGTAATTGCACTTTATTGCATGCATTTGTATGAATTAAAAAATACTTAAAGCAGAAGCGTGGTAGATGAAACAATTCCATGCATACAGCGGTTGTCATAAAGAAAAGTTTTATCATCAGTTTTGTTACCACTATTCAACAACTTTAACGTGAAAAATGCAATGCAGTCACATTGTGCTCAACTGTGCTTTTTATTTTTCCTTAATCCCCCTCTCCCATCTCAGACATTTTTGTTCAGTGTCAGCTATTTCGTGTCCCATTCTCTCCTCCAGGATTCAAACTTCAGAGTCTATGAAGCCCAATAGTTTCCCTGCCCTCTACCTTTCTAAAGCAAGACAGGACATTTGAGGAAAATGGCAGCTCCTAAGAAGGATGGTCTCTGTGTTGGTATTTACTGTATTCTTGTTATTCTGTGTGTGGCAGTCTTCCACTATGTCCACCAGTCATGTTGGCTGTAATTGTTTCTTATATATAGCCCTTAGTACTTCCTGGTTCTTCAGCTCAGGATGCTACTGAATCCCTAGAGTTCTGGACTATTTTTTTTTTATACTTGGTTTTATTAATTTAGCTCTCACTTCTGTGTCTACTTTCTCTCTGAAATTCCTATCAGTTAGACACTTCATGGACCATCTGTTTCATGCTGAGACCTTAACTAGTACATCATCTTTACAAATGCACGAATCTTTCTTATTTTCTTCGTGTGTGTCTATAATATACTATTTGAGATGTAAATTGTGCTCTATTAGGAGCAAATGATCAGTTGACTGTATTCTGTATTGATATGGTTTGCAGACTGAACTCTTCATTCACTTTCCACACCAGAAGTAATCAAAATGCAACTACAGGACAGAGTAGGAAAGCACTGAGTTCAGATTCTCATTATTGCTTAGACCATGTGACAAACTCCTTTGGTATTAATCTGTGTTAATATTTACCTGCTTAATTGAGCTGGGATGCAAGTCTTATTTTTACATTAAGGATAACACTAAAATAAGGTATTGCTCATATGCACAGATGAGGAATGAGCTGCCACTGGGATATGACTCTCTCTTCCTGAATAGAAACTTCTATGGTTCTTTTCATATTGTAGCCATGTATCTATTGGAATTTTACTACTGTAGATCTATATTTGGTCTAGGAATGCTCTCCATTCACTTTTCCCTGCTTCTTTCAGACTCTCACCAGTTTCCCCCGCCTGTCCTGGTTGTATTCCGTGGCCAGCTTTCTCTCGTTCAATAACCGTTCTTGTTCTTGTTTATTCCTCATACATTTATGTGTTTAATGGACCATCAGTTTCATTCCTTACATTTTAGCAGATGTAGCATTACCATGTTTTTCCCAAGTTCAATATTTGCAAAGCAGTAAACAGTTTATTGGCCATTCCTAACAAGAAACAATTCCTAAAAAAAAAAATTTATGTATTTTGCTTTTGGTTTGCCAAGATCTGTTCAATATTCACAACCATTAATATCATCCCAGCTAGGCACAGAGCACAACTGTTGAAGGGGAACTGCCAAGGCAGTTATGTAACAGACTGAAGGGTGAGACTTATTGAGAGAGAATGACCTTCATTTCTCAGAGTATCATGTTTTCTTTACATTTTTTTTCTGTATTGGGTACATGCTGTGAATTATAATAGTGATTGGTGCTTTATTAGGATTTGAATATAAATCGTATACCACACTAAGTGTTTACATCACCCTGTTTAAAACATCACACCTATTTTATATTACATATAACACAATCTCTAATTCTAGACAAATAGGTTATAAACTGAAATAGTTCGATAATATATCCAGAGTCACATAGTTGATGTATGGTAGAGATATATTTCATAATAAGTCTCTGTGGCCCAAGAAGTACTTGGATTTTAATAAACCTTTCCTGGGATATTGTGCATGAAAATGGAGAATCCTCACCTATGGTTTTGTTAAAATAACACATTGGAGCTCACAGGAGATAGACAAATAGCGAATAAAGGTAGATATAGAGTTAATTTTAAGTATTGTGTGAAAAATAAGAATAAGATAACTAATGAAATATACATTTTTTTTCTATTTCATGAGCTTCAAAGATTCTTTTTTGAACTGCACATAGGTCATAGATTTTATACTATCTTTCTCATCTAGTTGCTTCGTTTCTGGAATAAAAGTCTTTGCTAATATCAAGATCATCTTGTATCCATTAGAAAAAACATATGTGACATTGTAAATGCCATTTATGTCAACAGCAAGTTGTCTTATTTTCTATTCACACATATGCGAGGCTTTAGTTTATCAGGCTATCTACCATCTGGTTATCAGGAGAAAAATTTTTAATGTATTTTAATAAAGTCCATATTAAAGGAAGCAATTTATTGCTAAGTAAGGCACATGGGCATTTACATTTTTCCCTGGCAACTTCTCATTGTTAATTATGATTTGTCAGTTAAAATTTTGTGTAGGCATAGCATGGTGGAGCAAACATTTTGTTTAAGTGCTCAGGAGACAGAGTTCGTAGTCTTAAGGCTACTTCTGCTACATAATAATATCCTGTTTCAAATGAAACAAGTAAACAAACGAACAAACATCAAAGTTCATGGGACACAGTTTACCAGTGCAACAGTTTCCCAAAATGTCTAAGTCCCTGGTGTTAGAACACCAGAATAAGAAAAAAAAATTCTGATTTGCCTACTTTATATTTGCATAAAAGCATACTTATGCTCATATTAAAAGATAAAAATAATACTATTGTATGGTTCTTGTCGTCCACATGTTCTTGGCTTTTATGCCAGCTATATAAGTGTACACCATCTAGTAGATAAAATATATTTTCACATTTTAAAGTTATTCAGTTTTTCTCTTTTTATAAATCTAGAAGATAAGTATATAGGTATAGAGAGAAATCAAGACTGGGAGCATGCTGGTCCATCTTCTGAAAGCTTCACCAGTTTTATCAGTTCCCTTTTAGCTCAGACTGAATGCTTCTAAAAAAGGTACCCTTTCAAATCCGTTATTATGTCCCTTAATGAGGATAATCAATATTGACTCACCCTGAAGGAATCAGGATTAGATCATGTCTTTGACACTGAAATTTCCTGTAAACACTAACTCCATTGTGAGTAATCTGGGAACGGATTCATGAGTCTAAACTAGAAGTTTACTCACCCAGGGCCAGACATATTTTATTTTAATGTATCTTCCTCTGTGATAAATTATTGACTTCTGAAAAGGCATTGTTTCACGATCTTTTTCTGTCGACAAAAAATATTCATGAGAGCAGTTTCATACCCTGGTGCAATGTCATCTTTCCTATACAAATGACTTGTCTGGCATTTTTATATTCTATCCTTCAATTTTCTCCAACTCTGGTGTCAAAACAATTACCTGATTAAGGGACAACACAATGTAAATATACATATACGGCAACTCTCACTGGCTCAGGCTTGCTTTGGCATTTTTATTATTTATCTGTTTATATTATATTTATTTATTTACTCTTTGGTAAAGGTAAAGAAACCAAAAGGAAGCTGGGCTGGGCTTTGTGGACTGCTGACATGTGTGCCTACCCCTTCCCAACCGCCCCCACCCCACCCGGGCTTTTCACTTGCTCTCAGGTCTGGCACACCTTGAGACAGTCAGAGTCACTGGTGAACCTTTGATCTCCCTGTATTTAATTAGGGAAACCAACAGGATCTTGTGTTTGGAGGCCAGCGATGTGTAAAAAGCCGTGTTGTAATGTGAACCTGACAAATTGTAGTGAGTATTTTGGACAGCCGACTTAGCGGGACCTTTGTTGTCTGTGCACTGTCAGCTTTTGACTCAAACAGAGTAGATTAACATAAAAAGAGAATCCTCCATTCCCGGGGCATGCCTGGAAAGCATGAATCTGTCTCTTTTGATTCATTTTTTTTTTTTCTTGAGCTAGGTCATGTACAATATAAAACCATTACCATTTATAGCCTGAAGCTTTTTTCCCTCTTACCTTGGCTTTACGTAAGTAGGTAGCTATCGGCTCAATGCCTTAGTTTTCCCTAGTATAAAATAATATCTATTGTCACTGTACATATGTCTTCTGAGGATTAAAATACTAATTAATTTAAATCACATTGTGTCACTGTGTATTGTAACACACTAATTTAACTTATATTACATCTGCAATGGCATATAAATATGAAAAATATTCTTTGCAGAGAATTTTCAATATAAATTACCACTGTAAGCGAAGAGGCTGGCTTTTTGCAGGGGGGGATGCTTGTGATTTTTATATATGCAGTGCATCAGAAGTGGGACAGTATATCTACGGTTCAAATCTAAGTCACTGCTGCCGTCTAAGCTTCAGGATCTTACCATGTGAGACAGCTGAATCAGAGAGCTCTTTGGTTTTGGCCAAGGACAGGTTCAAATCTTGGCCCTTGGTCTCTAGTTGTTTTCTATTGTTGTGAGGAGATGCCATAACCAAGACAACATGTAAAAAAAGAATTTAATCTGTGACTCAGAATTCCCAATTATCAGAGTCTGTGAAAAATGCAGATCTGAAACATGATAGCTGGGTAGTTGCTAAGAGTTGACCTGTTGAGAAAACAAATTAAGTGGAGGGGGGATGGGGATAGGGAGAGAGAGGTAGAGAGGAAGGTAGAGGGAGAGGGAGAGGGGAGAAGGAGAGAGAGGGGAGAGGAAAGAGAGGGAGAGATAGATTAAGCTCCTTTTGAATACCTTGAGGCTTTGAAATTTCAAATTCCATCTCCAGTGAGAAACTTCTAACATACACATCTCCTAATCCTTCCCAAAAACTCTACCAACCGAGGACCATTAAACATACAGGGGACATTCCTGATCAAACCATCTCAACCTTACAAGAGGGTGTGCTTTGTTTCTGGATGTACTTCTCATAACAGTTGGGGATGATTTTCTCAGTTCTGACATAGTGTCAAGGAGTGAGTGCATGTTAACCCCCTCAAACGCATAGGACCTATGGACCTCACACTATGAAAACACCACGAGTTACCCATCCCCCTTTATTTCTGCTTGCTTCCTCATTCTTTCATTTTTTTCTAGTGTGATCATAGATTTCAATATTTGGAGGTTATGTTATCTACAATTTAAGAATATCCATCTGTGCTAAAGCCACACACCCTATCTCTGTCCCCTCCCAAGCAACCTCACCTTAGTGACTCCGACCCTACTGATAGGTTTCTGAATGATTAACTGCAGCACTTTGTGCCCCAAATACACATTCTACTTAAAGAAGCATTAAAGAAGCATATGGGAATTCAGCACTTAGCCACATTTCTTCTATATACCCTCTCGTTGACTGTCTCCTTTCTTTAACTTTACAAGACTCATGAAGGGCACAAGGTATGCATTTCCCTGAAACATTGAATTGAATTTTATGGTATCCAACTTTGATCCAAAAGTCTCTAGACATTTTGCTTTCTGGACCATCAACCTGTTTCTTTATAACCGGATTTGTCAATAACAGCAAGAAGAAACTAAGTCCTTAGGAAGAAATCAACAATACCCTTGTGTGTTTCACAGTTTCTGGCATATTTTCCAGTTTTATTGATTCTTCCTTTTTGGTGATATATTGTCAAAAATTTCATTTAATTTTATTGATAGTATTGTCCCAACACTTTGCCTATCTTACCTGTCATAATTAATTGTTCGTGACTAATTCATACTTCACTTATTCAAAAGGTAATTGCTTCTTCCTACTCATTTGCCTCAGTAGATTTTATGTAGCTGCAGTGTAGATACGAACTTCCTGTGAACTATAGGTACATTTTGATGATTTTAAAAGTCGTTGTTTTGGCTTAGGGACTATAGGGAACTTACAGGTATTTTTGCTTTCCCTTTTTGCATTTCCAAAGGTGATCAGTATTGCATCCCAAATTTTAACTCATTCTCCATTTTTAGGCTTTAGTAATATATTAAATGGGTATTTATTTTAATGCATTTTTTCAGGAGGCCATAATGACATCCTAAAACACCTCATATTTTCTTCTTGGAAATCTTCTTAAATTGCATTTCTATAATGCTTTACACAATGGAACAAAAGTTAAATTACTAGTAATTCTTCTATTTCAGGGAAAGTGACACTTTTGTATCTATTGTTATATGGCTCTCAGTTTCCCTGAAGTTTATTTATTTTAAAAATACTTGCCCCTTTTCATTTCTCCCAGTGTTTCTGTGGCATTGACTTCTTTATCACATTCTAAGTGACTTCTCTAAAGCTGATCTTCATTAGACTTCTTTTTTTTTTTTTTTATTATTGGAACTTTTATTTACATTTCAGGTGTTTTTCCCTTACCCCCTTTCCCCTCTCCCTCCCAGGAACTCCCTATCCCTTCCCCCCTCCTCCTGCCTCTATGATGGTGTACCCACACCCACCCTCCCCAGAACCTCACCTCCCCACCCTCGAATACCACCCCCACGATGTCTAGCCTTCATGGGACCAAGAGTCTCTTCTCCCACTTATATATAGCTCCCTTGCATATATAGCTAGAGCCATGGGTCCCTCCCTAAGTGCTCCTAGGCTGGTGGTTTAGACACTGGGGGCTCTGGTTGGTTGGTATTGTTGCTCTCCTCATGGGGTCCCGTACACTTTCTACTCCTTCAGTCTTCACTCTATCTTCTCTGTTGGGAACCCCATGATCAGTTTAATGGTTAGCTGTGAGCATCCGACTCTGAATATGTCAGACTCTTGCAGACCTCTAAGGAGACAGTTATGTTAGGCTCCTATTAGCATGCACATCTTGACACCCACGTCATCATCTACCTTTGGTGACTGCACATGGGATGGATACCCCAGTGGAATGGTCTTCAGACGGCCCCTCCTTCAGTTTCTGTCCTGCACTTTGCATCCTTATTTGCTCCCTTGAGTATTTTGTTACTTCTTCTAAAGTGACTGTAGCCCCCCCCACTTGGTCTTCATTCTTCATGAGCTTTATGTGGTCTGTGAGTTGAATCTTGGGTGTTTCAAGCTTCTGGGCTACATAACAAGGACATATGCTCCACTATGTTCATAGCAGCTTTATTTATAATAGCCAGAAACTGGAAAGAACCCAGATGCCCTTCAACAGAGGAATGGATACAAAAAATGTGGTACATTTACACAATGGAATACTACTCAGCTATTAAAAACAATGAATTTGATAAATTCTTATATAAATGGATGGAACTAGGAAATATCATCCTGAGTGAGGTAACCCAATCACAAAAGAACATACATAGTATTCACTCACTGATTATTGGACTTTAGCCCAGAAGCTTGAAACACATTAGATTTCAAATACAGAATTTTACTGTCTCCTTAAATCGTCTTGCCAAGGTGGGTTATTTACTAGCATACCTTATTTACTGGATGCATAGATACTTTTCCAGTGACTCTTAACACTCAGTATGCTCAGATCAGGTCATTCCTTTCATAGAATTATTCAACAATGCACATCAACGATACTATTCTGTTCTTTCTGGTAGTGACTATCATTGCAATACATATATTCCTACTGATAGCAAAGACTTGTGATGCTTAGAATCAAATTGTTTTAGTTAATAAATGTATGTGTTCTGTCCTTTGTAACAAGTCCTACAATTTTAGAGCTCAGAGACTTTGGAGATCTATAATTGCCGTATTCTAGGAAAAAATATCTCCAGGTTAGAGAGGGTCTAAGTCAGGTTAAAGCCAATTTCTCTTACCTTAAAAGGTGTCTAATATTCTTTATATTGTCAAAATTTAAATTAACCCTATTCAGAGTCCTTGTAAGGGTCACCTAAGAAATTAGTTAGATAGATTGTATTATTTAATTTATCAAACACATTTGATATCTCTTTAAATGTTATACTTGATCTATTCCTACTGTTTTACATATTGCATTATGTTATTATCTAATGAAATAAAATGTGTACATTTTGTATTAAAATATTATTAAACACTATTTAAACTTTATAAAGAACAGAATCTCTTCTTTAATTAACATAATATAGTGTATTGTTTTCTCTTTTACAGGTTGTTATTAATGTATACTCAATATTCCAGGCTGTGATAATATTTATCTATTTCCTATTTTAAATTAATGACTTTTAAACAAGCAATGTGCGTTGTGTGTGTGTGTGTGTGTGTGTGTGTGTGTGTGTGTAGGTACCATCAGAGCTGAGAAGAGGGTATTAGTTTCTGGGAAATATAGTTACAGGGGTTGTGAGTTGCTCCAATGTGGGTATAGGGAACTGAACCATGGTTCCCTGCAAAATCAGAATGTTCTCTAAGCTGTCAAGGTGTCTTTTCAGGTCCAGTCATACATTTTTAAAAAGAGGAAATATATTCCAGAACCAATCTGTTAATTAGTTCCAACTCTTCTGCTTAATATTCTATTAATCTTCCCAAGTGCTTTTACAAAGAGGTTTATAATAATAGGTTCTTAAATCAATGAGTCTTTACTTATACTTTCTGTCATTTGGGGATCACATGCCTATATTTCAATCCTGCAGAGCAAACAAATTATTTTCTTCATTTATAATAAAATGTAGATGCCATTATGGGATGGTGGAAAATGCAAAGCATTTTAGCAAGAGGTGTAAGTTTAAGTCCTCAACCTGACATATGTAACAGTGTCTATAAAAATTGCTGAAAAGTTTCTGACATATAGTTCCATTATTGACAAGGGCTTCACCATCTCTTGTGTTACATGAGAGTATAAATATTAAGCAATAACAGTGCCTGCAAAGACAGCAGACACTGTGTTATAAAAAGTACAACTGATTTACAAGAAAGAATAAAATCAAGAGTATTCGTAGGGTGCGCAATTCTTCAACTCATGGATTCTTTGTGAATTTTCCAGATTCTTAATATGTTTTAATAAAGTCTGCTTGACAAAGTGTATGTCTTGTATTTGATTTGATTACAAGTGACTTTAGATTAGCGAGAGTATTTCTCTATGATTAGTTGTTCATAGTTCTAACAAGAAAACTCAGAGCAGGTTTTGATTTTGTTTTGAAATCAAATGTTTCATGTATAAATAACTGGATTTTGGTAGAAATTGGAATATTTGATACAGGGCGGTTCAGACACAGAGTTGTAGAAATGTTTGGGAAGTCTTTAGAAAGAGCACACCATGGGTTCTGTCTCCAACTTAAACAGTTCACAGTGCTCTCTCTGATGCATTCCAGCCTTGATATTAGGCATCTGGGGAACAATATCACCCTAATCAGAAGATAAAGAGTAGCTTGTGCCATCTCTAAACTGTCATTGATCTGTGGTTGTTTGACAATGCTTTTCTTAAGTTTCCTAAGTTAGGGAAGATAAAATATCTCTTATGCCACCTGAACTTACTGACACAAATGGAGAAATTAAAGTCTCTGATTATAGCATTTTAGTAAATAAATTTTTTGATGTTATCAATTTATAAATCTAGAGTTAGTTTGTGCTTTCTTATATGTAAGGCTAATTTTAGCCAACAAAGTGGAATTTTTGTCTTCAGAATAATAGTCTTGTGGTTTTATTTAGTGAAATTAGGGTTTTAGAAATTTTGTTTGAGATATAGCCACACACATACCCTGTTTAATAACTGAAGAATTTATTGTGCCTTGAAAGGAACTAATTTATAATAAAAAAAAACATGCATGAACATAACATATAGGCATGATTTTGTGCATTAAAGATTATCTTTGTGTTATTCAAGACTTATTTTTCTGCCCTCATATCTTATTGCAATTCAGACAAGGCAATGTAATACTCACTCCAAACAACTACTGCTTCAAGTTTGTGTAAGCAATGCTTACCTTTTTCTCTCTGTCTTACAATTAAAAACTGATCATCCAATGGCTGAACAGAAGAGAGAATAGGGCAGGACTTCTGCTAGGCAGGGATAGGGAGACAGAGAAGAGTAAGGGGATTCAGCCACAAGGAAAGCAAGAGAAGACATCATGGAAAAACACATATGGAGCCCAGAGAACCAGACCAATACTAAAATGCAAGTATCTCAGGAACTTTGGTTGGGAGTAGCCACATTAGTTTAAAGGATTAAAATACTCAATGATTGCCCATGTATAGTAAAGCTTGATTAAATTAATCTGGTTTCCTCGGTGTCATTATTGATGAATGAGCTAGCATAAAGAAACACATCAACTGTATTAACTATGCATACATTTATATTAAAATAACTGTTACAGTACCCTGTATCAGTCAGGATTTTCTAGAGAAATAGAACTTATAGAATTAAACTCTGTCTCTATCTTTGTCTCTCTCTATCTCTCTTTGTCTGTCTGTCAATCTGTCTGTCTGTCTCTCTCTCTTTTATATATATATATAAATATTATTATATGTATATATAGTATATATATTCTCTATATATTATTAGAATATACATATTCTAATAAATCTGTGATATCTAAATGTGCACATGCACACCACACACACAACACACACACACACACACACATCCCATATATTCAGGTGATTTCTTAGAAGAGCACATAGTCTACTAGTCCAACAATGGCTGTCTACTAATAGAAAGTCAAGAGGCTAGTAGTTACTCAATCTATGAGGCTGGATATCTTATCTAGGCTTCAGTATTTGCCAGAATCCCTAATATAGGAGCTCTAATGTCAATGAAGTAAGAGCTAGAAGGCAAAGAAAAGGCTTCCTTCTGTGTCCTTTATACAGGCTGCCAGCAAAACATGTGACCCAGGGTAAAGGCAGAACTTTTAAAATTCTGCATTAGAGGTGTGTGGTATCATGTCAAATGATTTAACAACAACAAAAAAAGTCTCACAAGTGTGTCAAACCATTTAAATTTTAGTTAATTACAGATGTAGTCAAGTTGATAACCAAGCATAGCCATCACATACCTATTTACAATATCTTGGAATCAATAATTAGGCTTCTTTTAAAATGGGTCTTTCCTCATACTTCGCCATAGTAAAATTGCAGTTTTTATAAGATATACTCAGAAAAGTAGGCTGCTTAAGGAGCTATTGGTAATCTTTATAGATAATGAAGCAGTTAGAAAAAAGAAATTCTTCAAATTCACAGCTCTGAAAGAGTGGAAAATGTGACAGAATTCAATATATAATTGTAACTTGAAGATAATGTTTAATTTAAGCTCAAATTTTTGTTGAAATTTATTTTTTGTCAATAAATTAGTCACATCTAATGTAAAACAATCACATTTCACTCGTGGAACACAGAGAACTGGATCTTTCTTATTCAGTTTATTCATATTAATTACATTGTTTATTGTCTAAGTTGGCCCAACAAAATGCTTGAGATTAAATGATTTTTTTTCCCTCAACAAGACAAGATCAGAACACTTTAAATTTTGATTTTATTTTACAGTATCACAACAACATTTTGATTTAAATAGAATGTGTATCCAAATGCTCATAGTCATTAAAGTATATATCCAAAGCAACACAACTAGTAGGTAACTGAGCTGAGGTTTCAAATGAAATTTTATAACATGTTTGTTCAGCTATCCTTTCCTTTGTTAAAAGTTTCTCTCTTGAGACAAGAATTCTTTAGCTACTGAGACTCTGTAATAAAAGCTAAGTAGATGAAGTCAATGTTCTCTTGAAACTTCTATATAGCGAGTTGAGAATAATTATAAAATGAATATTTTCAAGTACAAAACATTTCCACAGACATTTAGACTGTGTCATATGATTGAAATTGACTTAGGGAGAACATGTTTGTTGTATAATAAAAGTATCACTTTGGGCTGAATTGCCATTAATGGTAGAAAAGCAAAAGAAAAAAAATCTTTACAAAAAATATATTGATGAGGATAGAAGATTTCAGCTCATTTTTATTAAGTGTAAACATTCACTGTAATAAAGGCACTTATCGCTGGAGCTATTCTTTTTATATAATCAAATATGAAGGCAAATGATAGAATTTATAGCATGTCCTAGAATATGGTCCACAGTATGTGGCATGATTTCCTGTCATGTAATACCTCAGAAATAAAGATGTAAAACAATTCACTCTATGTCTGTGAGATGTTCATTTTAGCTTATGTTAGACATGATAATAATACTTTATAAATTTGTAATGTGTACACAGTTTGTGATCAAATGCAAGTGCTTTTGTAATGTGTATAAGGTTTATTTCACTGAGTTTCCTGAATGACATGTAGCTGCTTTAAAAATATGAAAAAATTTAAAGAAGAAGTTAGCCTTCAAATATAAGTTTATGCAAGAGTATATGAAAATAATTGCTGCTATTTTATACTTGAATATGGAAAGTCATAGACCTATATGATTTTAGAATAAAACACAGGCACTATGAAATAAAACTTTCCATAAGATTCATAGGTATTTGTATGTTTATGCATATTAAATTTGTTTTTGTATCGTATGTATGTATATGTATCTATATTAAACTATATGTGCATGTATATAATGTATAATATATCAGCTTAAATAAAACTTCATCACAGCATAGACCCTGATAGTACCTTACCATCTTTAACATGAAGCTCAAAGTCATCAATGTGTTCTAGAAAGCAACACAGGGAAAGATACTAAGAATATATAACATATATCATTAATATCCATATTATACATATTTAAAAATTTGTCTTTTAATGTTATATGCTGTACCCATCTTCCTTTTAATAATAATTGAATTGTTGTAAATTCCAACCAAGAACCCAAAAGAACCAAAATCCTTTTCTTTTGCATCACAAGCAAGGCTTAACACTAACCTCCCCGCACACACACACACACCAAAAAATGGTTTTATTCTCCTACGTCCAATTTCATCACCTGAAAAAAATGAAGACATTTTTACTTTCTGTTGGAAAATATTTATTTACTTATCATCTATTTAACTTCAAGCACCACGATGGGTTTACAATTAAATAATGAATAACACGGTGTTAGAGCTTATTTTCCTAAAGCTCAGAATCTACTTACATTCTTCTTATTAAGACATCTCACATATAAAAAGAATGAACAGAACAAGTTTTGTAAAGAAATAGGTGGACTTATAATGTGCCAATTCAAACCTGCTAGATCTTAAAGTCTGTGCTGAGAAGATGGTTTCTGATCTAATTTATATGGAAAGCAAAAAATGAGTAAGAAATACGTCCTGGTGTGGTAGGAAGTTTAGTGCAAAGTAAATACTTATTGGAGGCCATTTAGTCAGTTTATCTTATTAAAGCAAAATAATAGGAATGGAGTATTATGCTTGTGTCAGTGGTTAAGAGCACTGATAGCTCTTCCAGAGGACCTGAGTTCAATTCCCAACTGTCTGGCAGCTCACAATGCTCTATAACTCCAGTTCAAGGAAGCTAGATCTTCTTCATGCCTCTTTAGGCATCACATGGATTTGTACATGTGGGGAAAGGGCCGCAGCAGGAGGCCCCGGCAGGAAGCAGCGTGGGACCAGCGTGGTGGAGTTCCACATCCAGGAGAAAAGTCTGGAGTTCAAGGGCTGGAAGCTTCAGCGCTGGCAGGCCCCAATGATACGAGGAAGTCCTTGGTTCCAAAAGGGTTTATTTCATGGCAGGTGGTGGATGGATCTGGATGTACCCCCTCAAAACTCAGGTCAGACCGAATTAAATAGGGAGGGAGAAGTGGGAAGGGTCTTGGAAGAATGCTTAATTGGCTCCACCCCTGACCTTCATTAGTATGTAAATCTCTAGGGCCTGAGGGCTGTAGTCACACCCTCTACCTGTGCACTTGGGAGGGGCTGTAATGGCCTACATGACTGAACAATGTAGGTCCATGGAGACTAGACTGCTTTTCAGGACCCTGGGTTCTGGGATGTGGCTGAACTCCTGCCATTTCTCCTTTGGAGTCTGGGGGTTCCAGTCCATGCCTCATCAAGAACCAGGATACCCTTACGCAGTCCCACAAGTACACATACATACTTTCAGGAAAAGATTCATAAATATCTAATAATGTTAAATAAAATCTCAAAAAGATATACCAAGACAGTCAATAATATGGAGGAAAGTCTTAATTTATTGTTTTTGAGCTCCAGCATATGACAACGTTTGTGTTGGCTCAGCTGTGTGTTGATGAAAACCTCTTGACAATGATACAAGTCAATGCCGAAGAGAAGGAGGGGAAGGGTTGTGGCAAAATTAGATTTATGTAACAAACTCTTTGAAAACACTACCATGGTGTAAAATGCTAAAATTATGGAGAAGTAAACTATTCTGAATCTCAAATGATTGATAGGTTATGAAAATATTCACAATAACATCCTAGTTATGTTTGTTTGTTTGTTTTTTTATGGAACATAAAATATAAAGATACAATCTTTGGTATAGATAAATAATACATGGATGGAAAGGCTGATAATCAGGCAAAACATAGAAAGCAGAAATAAGTGTAGACATTGTATGTAGGAGAAGTTATGGGATCAAGCAGGTGACTGTATGAGGGACATAGAAGAGAAGAAAGGGGGATCAGGTTGACTATGCAGAGCCTGAAATTGAAATCAAGTAAAATGGTGGTTCCAGGAGGCATCTCAATCTATATTTCTACTGTTTGGACATCATTTTGATATATTTGGACTCCTAGAGGTGCTATGTCATTAAAAGTAGAACGTTTTACAAATGCAGAGACCACTTCCAACCCTCTATCAAGTTTTGACATGCCCCTGGTATGGCAGCTACTGTTAAATGTTGGACTCAGAAGAAAATACATCTTCACTTCACAATTTATTTTTCTGTCTGCCTTCCTTAGTACCAAAAGTTAGTTGGAAGCCACTATGCAGGTAGTAAAACAAGCAACAAACAAAGAAAACAACAAGAACAAGAAAATGCATTTTTCCAGTCCCAGAAATATAAAGCAAAATAGAGAAGGCAGCTATGTGAGTAAAAGACAAATACCCTAGTGAAACAGTGGGCAAACAAAAGAGAGTAAGGAGGCAAAGATGGATGTGTGAGGGAAAAGAATGAAGAGCAGATAGCGTGCTCACACACACATACACACATACACACATACACACATACACACATACACACTATACATCTACATATCTACCCTCTATCTATCTATCTATCTATCTATCTATCTATCTATCTATCTATCTACTATCATCAATGCCACAAAAGGATATGTGAGTAAGAGAGAAGAAAGGTAAAGCTATGAAAAGTATGCATTAGGAATAAGTTAGCTCTTAATTTTGAACACTTATGAAAGAGCTTTTGTAGAAGTTTCTACACTGAAAATGTGTGGTTGGTTTATGACAGCAAGTCTAAAGGAACTGTATTAAAGTGGATCATTGACTTTCTTGTGAGGTGAAGTCCCTTCCATCTGTGGCATTGTTCCAAAGTCTGTGATACTAGTTGATTATCTCATAGCAACAGCCAATTGATTTTCTCTCTAGTGCCCACATAAAAATGAAACTCCACAATTCTGAGTCTAATATAATGGCTTTCACTCATCAACTGTCTTTTAAACTCACTACTTTGTCAAACTTCAAGAGGACAAAGAGAAATACTTTGGGAAGGCAGTGTTTAAGTGTCACTTGGTAGGAAAGTTTGTGGAAGGGAAAAAACATCATTTAGTCATTTATTTAATTCAGTAAATGAATTTAAAATGCTTTGATTTTGTGAAAGCATCTCACACAGAACAAACTAACCTAGACTTTCTTATGTAGCTGAGGTTGGTATCCTGATTCTCCTAGTTCCTATCCCAAACCACACCTTATTTTTATCATAAGAAATGAAATTAAAGCTAAAACCACATAATTCCTATGTCAATTTTCAGCGTTGACTTTAGGTAAGAACACTACCCTTCTACATATAATATACATTCACAGATGACATATATGGAAATGTCAAGCCAAATGATATATATTCCAAGACAAATCTGTCATTTAATTGTTAAATCAGTCAACACTCTTTTATTTAAATATAAAATAACTTAGAAGATAAATAAACTTTGATTTATTGATGGAATAGTAATCTACTGTGTATTTGTATTTGAATTATGTTATTTGCTTTTATTTAGGATGTTCCAAGAAATTAAGATATTTGAGAAACAAGGTCTTCTGTTTTTTTAACATTATTACTCTAATATCTTTCCTAAATATTCTGTATTAGACATATTAAAAGACACTCACCATACTCAGAACGATATGCCATTGACTGTTAAAATGAACAGTGTCTTCCATGATGTTTTTAATTCCACTCTGTTTACAATATATAAAGTAGACATCTTGTACAATTCTTGCGTAGGGTCAAAACCATGACTAACATATTTTAAAAAAATAAGATAATGTAACAGAGGAATTCCTTGTCTGGCCTCAGTGGGAAAAGATAAACATAATCCTGTGGAAACTTGATGCTCCAGGGAAGAAGAATGTTGGCAAGGGTGACATAGGGGAAGGTGCAGCACCCTCTCAGAAGCAAGGTGAGGGGAGGTGGGGAGAAGAACTTGGGAAGGAGGGACCAAGAAAGGTAGAAACATTTGAAATGTAAATAAATGAAATAATTTAATTAAAAATAGAAAAAAAATGTGAAAATCAAAAATACTGCAAAGGTTATAACCTTATATAGTATTTCAATGAATTCATGAAGTAAACTTAGAAAGAAAATTTATTCCCTAAAAGTTCTAATATTTTATACTTATCATCATTTACACAAAAAAATCATATCAAATTTTTGTTGAATGTAATTTTGATTAGATGGTGGTGGCACAAGCCTTTAATTCCAGCACTGGAAGGTAGAGGCAGATGTGCTTGTGAATTTGAGGTCATTCTGGTCTACAGGGTGTTTCCAGGACAGCCGGGCTACATAGAGAAACCTTGTCACTAACAAACAAACAAACAAACAAAAAGAGAGCCTTTTGTTTTCTCTGCTGTCAAGCTGATCAGCAGGTAAAGATAATGGTTGCCAAGCCTGAGACCCTGAGTTTAGTATCGGAACTCACATTCTAGAAAGAAAAAAACCAACCTCTACAAGTTGACCTCTCCCCTCCATACCATTCCCTTTCTCATGAACAAATAGAAATGAAAACTTGAGTGTACACTTGTACACACCCATGCACACACCCATGCACACTAAATACATGTATAAAAATCTAATTTTCTTGGAGCTAAATAAATTATTTGCTTGCTTTTCATACAAATATTCTTTATTAAAGTAAGGACATGTCTATCAACTAAATAGACACTGGATACCGCTAGGTAGCTGCATCTCCCTTGTTGAAATAATGGTAGACTTCCTTTATCCTACCATTCTTCTGGTAAGCAGGGTGATAGTGTACACCTCAGTGCACATACGGCTTGATGAATCTGCCAAGCAGATGCTCACTTTTCTTTCTGTTCTCTATCTTAAGGATGGTGATGGAATACTTGGCTGATCTCTAGAATTATAGACCTTATCCTATAGTTGGGGAATTGGGCTGTCACCCTGACTTGGACCTGCTATTTTTATCATCAATTACAGTTGTATGGTTTTTATTTTTTTACTTGTTTGTTTTAAAGTGTTTCCAAATATTTTCTTTTATAAAAAATAATATTTTTAATTTTTGTTCTTTAGCAGTTCCATATATGTGCATAGTAAATTCTATTGATTCTCACTCCCCACTCTCTTATTTCCTTTCAGCCCTTGTAATCCCCTGTGTTCTAAAATTTCCTTTCCCACATCCATGACATTTTGTTCTGTGGTCAACTGTCATTAAGCATGACTATCCATGTGACTTTGTGCCTTGAAACTCTCCGCTGGAGCCTAGTGGGTGAACTTTTGTATATACAACTGAATATAATGTCTGCCTCTTCCTCAGAATCCACTAATATTTAATTGTTTGATACAGGAGAAAGGGGAAATGGGCTTTTAATAGGCCCATTTTTACTCAAGCTCAGTGTACTTAATCTTATCAGCTGTGAGCTCGTGATTGACTCTATCATGTCCTGAGGATAGCCTTTTAGAGCCCTGTCCTTATCTACCACCTAGTTCACATTATTCTCTGAACTATAGAAAAGGTGAAATACAGTGTCTATTTAGGCTTGAGCACTAAACTCATGGTTATTCTCAGTGTCTTGATCA
The DNA here is from genome assembly GCA_021653895.1 of Mastomys natalensis. NCBI lineage: Eukaryota > Metazoa > Chordata > Mammalia > Rodentia > Muridae > Mastomys > Mastomys natalensis. The sequence continues at coordinate 626,327 of JAJTUV010000460.1, forward strand.
GCATGGGTCTTTTTGTACTGTTCAATGCAAAAAGAAGCTTATTCAGGTTAAGAATGTGAGTAACCTTTTCTATGAAGACAAACATACATGTTTAGAATGCAGTTTGATTCTCTGTTATTTTACATAAAGAATAACAATGTGCTCCAGCCTCAGATCTATGACGTCTGCAGTTTTGGGAATGGTATTAGGTTTACAGTACTGGGCATGTGTTTCCTCCTCGGGAACAGGGCTCAAATACTGAGAACTTCCTTATGCCCATTTCAGTCACGTCCCTGTTATACCAGTGACTGTCTTGTGCCTTGCAAACTTCATATAGTTCCTACAGTATAGAGCAGATGTTGCTAAAAGCATATCAAAAGAACTGAAGTTAGGATCATATATAAAAAAGAATATGTGGTCTTTGTCTTTTCAGGTTTGGGTGACCTCACTCAGTATTTTTACCTGTTTGATACATTTGTCTGCAAAATTCACTTTCCTTTGCACTTTAACAAAATTTCATTTGGGTATATTTATCACATTTTGGGGCCTGGGTGACCTCACTTACTATTTTTTCCAGTCTTATCCATTTATCTGCCAAATCCATATATTTATTTTACTTTGTACTTTCATAATACTTTACTATTCATATTGTCATACTTTCACTAACTTTATCTGTAAATGGGCATCTAGGATGCCTCTATTTTGTAGTTGTTGTGAATAGAGCCACCATGAACATAGATGTTCAAGCATTTCTCAAGTAAGATATAAAATCCTTTGGGTCTATGCCCAAGAATTGGGATGCTTATCATTTGACAGCTACTTCTAGTTTTGTGGGAAAGCACACTGATGTCTGTAGTGGCTATACCATTCTAACTTCTCACTAACAATAAATAAGTGATGCCCTCAAATCTCTCCCGAGTCTGCTCCCATTTGATGTCTCGATAGTAACCATTCTGATTGGGATGATACACGTCTTCATTTTTTTTAATTTTTCATTTACCTCTTTGCAAATGATGTTGGACATGTTTGAAGTGTTTATGAGCTTTTAATATTACTTTGCAATTTCAGTTTGGAGAACTCTCTATTACGTTCTACTTCCTGTTTTAATTGAGTTCTTTGTGTTCCTAATGTAGAATTCTCCCCCATTTATTGCATTTTCTAGATACTAATTATCTGTTAGAAATGTAGAAGGCAAATATTTTCTCATTCTATACACTACTGATTTACTTCATTGACAGCTTTCTTTGCTGTAGATAAATATAACTTCATAAATTCAAGTTGTCAGTTTGGGCTTCATTTTGTATGACCAGAGTCCTATTTAGACAGTTCATGCCTATGCTGAATCCTATCATTTGATACTTCCCTTGCAACAATTTATAAGCTTTATGGTAAGGTTCTTAATATATTATGGCACGTGGAAAGCAGGAAGAAAATTTATTTTGTTTTCACTATGACCACATTCAACCAAAGTCATGGCAAACCATCCCTTTGAATGGTTTTATTGCCTTGTTACTGCTTTTTGCTTCAAGATTCCACAGCCTGCTGCTTGATAGTCAAAGGCAGTAACCCTTAGCTAAAGTAAGAGACTTTCTTATTGCTCACATGGACCTCTGAACAGGAAACTTTATCCTTCTCCATGTGGGTTCTTGTAACCTTACTCCCAGCAATTGAAATCCACCGAATTTACACTGAATGGTGACATACTGGGAAATATAACAGGATCTCAGAAGCAATATTCACATACCTATAAAGGAAACACATGAGGTTGAAATTCAATGTGCTTGCCCTTCTCCACAATGCTGAGCATTTACAATGCATTGATCAAAATGCTTACTGGGACAATCTTGAGAGCAAGTATCAGTGGAGATAGCAAAAAGAGCTCATGTAGATTTCTGCAGTGTGGGTTAGAGAAGGAAGCTTCTGTCTATACCCATGTATCTCTAAAATGGTTACTATAGTTCATTAGAGTCAACTGAGTTCATATTTACTCCTTTTCAAATTGGAAAAAAAATTTTTTCTCTATATATGTAATTAGGAGACAGAAGAAGAATTGGATATATTAGTCTTTATATTTACAGAGGAAGGGTACAATAATACAGTATCATTGAAGCTTTCATAAACAAGTAACTGTCAAATAATTGTGAGCCTCACATGGGAGGCTTAAGATACGAGTAAGAATCATTCCTTCTCTAGAGGAACAATGTAAGTGGGTTATTTATTTTCCTAAACTCGTAGGAGAAACAAGAAAACCTGATTACATGGTATGGTATACACAGATACTCTTCAAAGGATTCTGAAACTTGACATAGGTGTGTTTAGAAACTGTCTAACTATTGGGCACTTAACAGAAAGAGAGTCTCAGACCTCTTGGGAAACTAGTACTTATTTTATGGCTGAAAGTATAACAAGACTTTCAGAGCATCTGTGATATTCCTAAAGTATCTTTATTCTTCTGGTACCTTACCACTGTTTACTATGTTTAAAAAATCATAATGCTGCCTTTTTCTCATACTATAATTCGAATATGTTGCGACAGAATGATGCTCATTGTGACTTTCATGACTTCTAAGAAATTATAATATGATAGTCTACATTGATATCTAGCCACAGCTATGTTATTAGACTTGAGACTGTTAAAGTGTACAGGTTCTGCTGGGTTTTAGAATAGCAACTTTCAGAGAAAGTCAAAACCCTTTCCAACAAGTCATCTCACAGACATGTTACAAGTATTATTAATTCTGAGAAATTTTCCTAAGGATCCCTGGTTGTGACTTGAGATTAATACCCAAGTTTTAAAACATCATTGTCAATGAGTAAAAATAAGAAAAGTATTAAGTGCAGAGTATTAAGGGGTTTGCAGGCTTATAAAAATAAAAGTCAGTAATAGAGTTTACTGTTGCACTGGGTAGCATGAACCAAAAGAGAGTATCAATTCAGTAGAGTTCAGTTAGTGTGCCTTGACAGATTTAATATTTCAGGTCAATATATTGGACTATAAGATCTGAGTATCCATCTAAAAGTTGTAAGGCAGCCAAAAGTTATATCAACTTTGGTGGTGATATTTCATTTCTTTTTGAGCAGAACAATTACAAGACTACAAAGATAAATTACTAAAAATTCCTATATTAAACTGTTCTCTTTTGGCCATTTGGCAAGGACTCTTGATTTGTGTGATAGGATTTTTCTTCCCCACCTCAGGAGTCCTCCAAAGGGATGCTGATAAGCTCCATAGGAGGTGAAGGTAAAGGATTACAGCAAATGTCACCTTCTGGGTATTGGGTGGCTTAGGTTTCTTTGACCATAAAATATTGATGTAGATGTCAATAAAAGCAATAAGACAGAAAAGGATAGGAACTGGTATTTATTATATATCTGCTTGAATCCCTATAAAAACTTTTCCATATATTTTGATTTGTCATTTGAATGAGATAAAGATTAAATTTAAATTGATTGAAACAATGTCTCTTATGTCACAAGTATTGTATCTTGTATATGAAAGAATCAAGTATTTATTGACATTTTTTCTTGGATTTAGCAGGAGAAGAAAGAGCAATTCAGAGTTCAAGTAAGTTCCTCTAGGTTGCAATGTTAATTCAAATGTTAATGAGCATATCTGCAGCAGCATTTAATTTTAAATAGTCATACTAAGAGAATTCCACCAATTAAGCACGTTTTCTGTGAAACATGCTTATGGAATAGTGAGAAGGATTATTATCTACATTTTAGATTGTGGAAACATTGTAATTTATTTATTTATTTATTTGTTTTGTGGGTAACATTATGTTAGGTAGAGGTTTGCAAAGATCTTCTGGCTCACAATTTATAATGAAGACATAGTTACATTAATGTTGTCAGCTGTAAAGTAGTAGCCTATGCCAATGCTTTTGGGTCATGTGTATATGTGCATGTCTTGCACATGATTCACGTTCTATCATAAAGCACATAGACAAAATCACCAGGAAAATAATAACAGGGTCTAACAATGTAGTTTGAAAAGAGAGGGTACAGTCTAGTACATGACAGATTGGCACTTTGTTTCAAGCAGAAGATGGATTGACCTATAGATTTTACTCAAAACACTAATGTGCGAAGCTGCAGGCAGAGAGAAGCATTAAGTTATCAAGATGGATAGGCAAGAAGGACTTATTTCCTGGGTCCTACTTTCTTCAAGATAAATGGAGTAGCAGAGAGGGAAGGAACAATGGGCAGTGAACAGTCCCGGGAAGTAGAATTTGTCAGATATTTGCTGACAGAAAATGCAGGCAAACATCTCAAATCTCTTCCGCTACTCCAGAAAATGTGATTGTTTTAAAATATGTTATAGTCTTTCATTGAATACTAAATAGTATGCCACTTGTTTTGGGCATGACTGTCTTCCCACTCTTATTCAGCTATTATCTCTTTGTTTTTCCTATTATAATAAGTTAATAAAAATATTGTCTAGTAATACTTGGAAAAGACAAATGTTACTTGGACCCTGACTCACTTCTCAGAGAATTCCACATTTATGGTTTCTTTCTTTTTTTATGTGTTTCAGTATACATAATCATGACATACTTATAAGCATATTAATTAAGCTGGTAAATTAAAAACATACATAAAAGTTATTTTTATAATGGTAACTTGGTAAGTTACAACATGCAAGAAGATATATGCATCATATTTTCTTCACTTTTCTACATTTAATTTAATGTGTATGGACCTGTGCATTGTCAATGTGCCAGCAAATGTATGTTTGTATGTGAGAGTATGTAAGCCTGTGAGTGTAAGTGTATGTGTTTATGCTTGTGTGCATTTGTTTTACTATACATGTGTGTGTGCCTGACTATGTAATGTGTTCCTGGGTCTATGTATGTGTGCCCATTGCCATCAACCATCAATGATTCTTAGATAGAATGGCTTAAAATTGTTGAAATAATTATTAATGAGTGCTTGAAATGCACATTACTGAGTTTTCTACACATGAACAGTCATGTGATGGTTGTAATAGTTTATGCTATAAACTTGGATGTTTCTTTCCTGTTTTATCAGCTGGATGTGACCAAGTTTTACAGGTGCTCTTCTCTTTTATCCAATGAACTAGTTGAGGCTTCCTTTTCCATATCAAAACAGCCAGTTTCCAACAGAGAGTGAGAACATGCTAGGTTTCTTGGGTCCTTTCCCAAGAATTGCTCCAGTGTCCTACTGTCATGTTCTGCTGGCTCCAAGGATTCACAGAAGCCCCCCAGACTCAAAGAAGAAGAAACTATCCACATACGTTCATAGAAGAACCAAGAAATTGGCAATGTTGAGTCATCAACTTATGAAGAGTAGGAAGATAGAGCAACATTTTGATTAATCAAGCAGACTTATCTTTGTGTTATTTTGCCAGCATTATCTTTATTTAAAAAGTGGTAATAACATTTATGTTACTGCCTTTAAGACTCAGGAAGCACAAAGCAGAAGAATGTAGAGGAAAGACCCCAAACATGTCCAGGAATGTGATGAAATGCTGTCTTTGTGTTATGGCATGCCTGTCACAACTGTGACACACAGATTCTCCTTCATGCACAAGGACTCAGGAAGAAGAAAAACAAGGACATGGGAGTAGGAAGGGAGCTTCTCTGGAAGACAGCAGTCAGGAAACTTGATGATGGGTGAGGGCCACACTTACCTATGAGTCTAAGGACCAGTACTAAGAATGTAGTTAGGCACTTCTCGTTTAGTAAAGTGTTGCTTGTAGGTTCTCCTCCATGATCTATGACTTCACTAGCCATAAGTGGTTGGCTAATTCTACGCCTAATGTCCCTCTTGCTAAGTGGGTCTTAAGAAGGGCCTGATTTTAAACATGTCTGTCACCTTCAAAAACATATCACTCATGACCACATCTTGAAACACTCAAGACTAAAACTGCAGAAGTAACCTTTCGTCTGCAAACCTTATTTAAAAAAAAAAAAACATGGCTGTTTCCATTAGATATATCATTTCTGTATACCATAAATTATTTTAAAAATTACTTCAAGATGCCATGGCACTTTAATTTGCATTTCATTTGCTCTGTTTGTTGTTGAGGAATTATTTCTGCATAGTATTATTTATATTCAATAATAATAACCTCATCCGAAGCTGCTTGGTCCTTTTTAAGGGTTTGATTTAGTCTGGTTTTCAGTGGTTCTACACTGATGTAGCAGAGTGAAGGCTCTCTTTCTTCCTAAGAAATTAAAAACAAATTCCTTTTAGAGTTTGTTGCACTTGAACATGTGCCTTGATTCTTTTTAAAATACTGATTGTGCTTCGCATTCTTGTATAGAACAGAGAATAGACTCATTTATGTTTTGTTTTGCAGTGCTTTCTTAACTTTTAATTTCATGACTGTAAATCATTTTCTAAAGCTTGTGGCTTTAGCACTTATATTTGCTTCTGCCCCTCAGGTCAGGTTATATTGTTTGCTTTTATTGAATCTTGTAAGTCATGTCTCATTTTCCTGCATCCTGAGTGGTTTTGATTAAAAGTTGGCTATCATTTAAGAAGACTATGGAAGTAATATAGTGTTCTTGATTCGGTTGTTGTTTCCTTCAGAAGAAAGAAACTGAAGTTAAATCCTTGTGTGTTGAAATTCTAAGTCAGTTTAAATTTTACATAATTAGGATTTGCTCATCCTTAATTAACATGGATCTTTGTGGATAGACCCATGGGTCCTGGAAACCTAGTGGGATTATATGCAAATTATCTCAGGTGAGTTTGTTTTAAAGAGCATGGGTCTTTGAGAAAAGTTTAAAATATACCAGAGCTGATTATATACTTGTTTATGTGATGGATGATTATCCAGTCTTGGCATATTTTAAATTAGAGATACTTAATGGAGATTTGAATATTTGATGAATTTAAAAACAACAACAATAACAACAATAACCAAAGGACCTGCCACTGTCTGTAGATAGCCATTTCTAAATTAATTAGCTTTGCTTTGTGCACTTTTAACTAGTCTGCATTATAATTGTTGGAGATTCTTCTATACACTAGGAGAAGAGTACACAGGTTAAAGAAGAAAAAATATGTAGTGTGGGACAGGCAATCCAAGAAAGAGAAAGTTGAGGAATGTAATGATAATATAGCTACTGAAATGTGGAAAACATTTCTCCTCAGATTAACACAACGCCGTTTGATGATGAATGTGTTCATTGTTTCTCTGATGTTCTGTCCTTTAATCACTAGAAATATCTTCGTGTATTAAATATTTTTATGAGTGTTTTGTCAACCTAACCAAGGATTCACTTGCATTAATGAATACTGTAGTCCATTTTTGATGCAAACATCCAGGCAATTTGATACTGATTCTTACTTTGTTCTCCCTGATACCAATGAGAAAGCTAAAAGGCAATTTAAAATGCTAATATGAGATTACATAAAGAGGTGTTTCACAGCTATGAGCATTTTAATAATATAGAACATGTATAACATAATTGCTAAAGCCAAATATTTCATGATACAAATTTGGGGGACTGTAGAGGGATTTTTCTTGTGGTCCTTTAATCAAGTATTACATAATACCTAAAGAAGAAGGGCATACAGCATAAACTTTGTGCTTTTATAATTTAGAGCATTATACTTCTATTAAAAAGAAAACTTTTTGAACAGTTTATTTCAAAATTACTTTGGCTGTTTTACTTACTCATAGACTAATTTGAAACAGATATTTGAACTGAGTGTTCTTAGTATCTACCTGACTCATAATTTAAATTGTATCCACAGCTTACTAGTTTTCGATACCTATAAAATTCACCAATGATTATTTTAAATGTTCCATGGTAGTTGTTCATAACTATGTTTATTTCATTATATTACCAGACTGGTTATCCTGTAATTTGTAATATGAAAAACAAGAGTCAGCAGTTGGAAAATATCGTATATACGTTAAATAGAGCCATGTGTTCCTCTACATTTGTAAGTATATGTGTATGTGTGCACATGTGCATGTATGTGTGTTTATCTGTGTTGTGTGTGTATGTCTATTTGTACATATGTTTGGGTGCCTATCGAGTATATGTGGTTTATGCACATTTGAATGCATTCTGCTTTTTCACTTTCTGCCTTATTTCCTTTAGAGACTGGAGCTAGACCATGTTGTCAATTATCTGCAAACCTGACCAATATGTATTTTGAAACTTTTTCTTTAACAGTTACTTTTGTACCATCTTTCATATATGCATTATTAAGAGGTGCATAGCTATATGGCAAAGCTAGTTTTCTCTAGTCTCATGTTAGCTTTATACTTTTCCACTGACATCCTTCAGTGATGATCCTCTGGTTCCCACTGCACTGGGTTGAAGGTTCGTGTATACCCAAGGCCAACTTTTTCTTGGGGACTGAAGAATCTAACTCAGCTTTTCATATCATTCTTATTCTCATGCACTCTTACTAGCTGAGGCACCTCCCCAGGACTAAATCCTATTTTAAGCTAAAATCATTTGCTTTTGAACATAGGACCTTGTACCTGATAGCCAGATAAGTGCTATGTCACAGAACGATACCAACAGACCTAAAATGAAATGTGTGTTTGTGTGTGTGTTTCTCTGTGTGTGTTGTGTGTGATCATTCTAAAATTACAAACTAAATGTATTTCTCTTATTTCTCTACATTAAGTTGAACTTTCAGCTTCTTTTTTCCTCTGTTGTTAATAAATAGTAAGACAGAAACGACAGTGTGACTGTTCTGTGTCTGTTCCTTCTTTCTACAGCAGAGAGAAGGAGGAATTGTAGATGTAGCAGACAATTTCCTCACCAACAGGATGTAAACTCAGGCTACCTTTGTTCCCTGTCTTTTCCCAAAATCTACTTAGAAAGATACTTTACTGCACTGTTAAATTCCATTTGGCTGACTAGGTAACAAATAGAAAGACAGAAACTGAGGACCAAGGGGGTTTGCCGTTGTCAGCATGGTGATAAGCTAGCGCTTTATCATCAGAAGTTAAAGAGTCCTTAAATGACATGAGATGCCTCGGCGGTCATAATTTATTGGCCTCCAGCGTCACCGTGCAAGTGTGTGTGCCTATCTTTCCTAAGCTACGCTTCTGTGTCTCAGGAGTCTGCAATAAAAAACCTTAGTCATCCACCTTCACCAGCTATTTCTCTAACATGTAAAGATTCAGAGAGAGCACATGGCAGGAAACACAGGGAAAACAAATGCTTCCGAAAGAACAAGGAGCGGATACAACTAAAATGCCTGCCACACAAAACGCTAGATGGACGACTATCCAGCCAAAACACAGGCTTTAATAGGCCTGAAGTAGAACCCTAAAGCCACCCTGTCTTTTGTTTTGTGAATCAAATCTTTTTGTCCCATTTCCTGAAGTTCCATCTGCCAGTGAAGAAGGCAACTTTGGAAACAAGGCAATGAAGAGAAGTCAGGTAAAATATGCTTTATGTTTACAGTATTCGTGTAATTATATTATTGCCCCAGAGCACATGTTTCTTACCAAACATCAATGAGGAAGCCTAACGTAATGACTCTGCCTATTTCTTTTAAAACTGTGCCAAACGCCACAGCAATTAAACAAGAAGATGTAATTGGGATTGCTGCTCTCAGGGAGAGGAATGGCCTAAGCATGGAATTAATTGCAGAGTAAACATGTATGCATTATGTAAGAATTCAAACACTCATCCAGACTCGCTTCTCAACAGTTAATTAAGCCAAGACAAAGAAAGGCAGTTAGAAGAAGCCTTAGGGCAGATTTCACAGAGATAGGTTGTAAGATGAAGGGTTGCCATGAGGGGTTAACTATCTCAGAAAGTACTACCTGAGTGGTTCATATCACCCACTCCTAAGTCGGGACTGCATAGGTCATTCAGCATTGGGCTTCTCAATGATGCTGCTGCCCCCTCAACACCCAATCAAAAATTGCTTGAATTTCCCTAGGTTGTATGGAAGAGTGTTGCCAGGGTTTTGTGGGGCTTGAAGAGACCTGACATCCGATGGTCGTCTGGCAAGAGGTGCTCTGAGAAGAGTGATGTCAAGGAAGAGACTCCGGTTTCTTTTCTTGACAGGTGAGGAAGTAAGGATTTCGGTCTTAAAAGTAGGGTTTGCATCCCCATAGGAAGAACAATAATATCAACCAACCAGACCCCCCCAGAACTCCCAGGGACTAATCCACCAATCAAGGAGCACACATAGAGGCAACCATGTCTCCAGCTGCATATGTAGTAAAGGATGTCGGGTATCAATGGGAGGAGAGGTCCTTGGTCCAGTGTAGGGGAATTTGAGGGTGGGAAGACAGGAGTGGGTGGGTGGGTGTGGAGACACCTTCATTTAAGCAGGGGTGGGGGATGGGATAGGAGATTTTGGTGGATGGGGACTGGAAAAGGGGATAACATTTGAAATGTAAATAAAGAAAATATCCAATAATAAAAAAAAATGTAGGATTTCAAAGACAGATGGTTAGATTGGGTACCCAAATTCTAAACTCACTTATTGAGAGAAATCTATTTATTATCACATTGCTAATTTCAGACAAATATGCATGTATACTTGTGTGTGTGTGTCCTAGAGAGGGAAATAATAAGGGTTATTTCTGCTGTGGACCATTTTTCAGAATGACTTCAATAATATTCACTGATAATTTCTTAGTAAGTGAATTTTTGAAGTACATAACTTAGAATATTTAGTTTTTATTAGTAGAGACATCTGCTAAAGAATAGGCCATAAATAAACACCTGGCAAATGACTGTCTGCTTGTCTAAACTTAATAAGAATACATAGGAATCATTGGGTATATAATTCCTAAATGTAGTGGGGCCTCTTATTAAACTCATTTTTCTTTCTCACTTTCTCCCATTCCTTCTCTCTTTCCTTTCTTCCTTCCTTCTCTCCTTCTTTCCTTCCTTCCATTCATTTCTTATTCATTTTGTTTTTTAACCAAAACCAGATATTCCTAGTTTTTTTCTAATTCTCTTTAAATGTTAGTTTATATATACGTTTTAGTTGACTTGTTTTAGTGCAGTACTATATTAAATTGAAAATTTACAAATTTTCAATTTATATGCAAGTTATATATTTGTGAAACTGTTTAATACAGAATTTTCTCTGTCTCTTTTATCTGAGACAGTGTTTCTTTGTATAGCCTGGGCTATCCTGGAACTCACTCTGTAGACCAGGCTGGCCTCGAACTCAAAAATCTGCATGCCTCTGCCTCCCAAGGGCTGACATTAAAGGTGTGAGCCACCACTGCCCAGCCAGAATTTTGTCAAGAATTTACAAGTAGATCTACCATAAAATCCAGCAGTACTACCCCTGGGCATATATGTTTGAAATTTACAATAAAATAAAATTAATAAATTTTTGAAGAAAACAACATTGGAAAGATTTAAATAAGGAAAAGAGAATTGTATATTTACTGGACTCACACCAGATAAGTTTGGTTTTAGCATGATTAAATCCTGGAGCTTGCTATGTAACTTATAGGAGGGGAGCTCCTGTCTGTCTTCTCTTTGGACACCTATATGTCCAGCCAACCCAGAACATGCAGAAGACTCATGGGGCCCAACCCTCATTAACAGATTCTTTTAAGGAGTTCTGGACAAGAAGAATTCATCTTCTTCTGTGATCTAGCCATTGATAAATTCTCCTTTGTGTTCCAGTAAATTACCCCACAAGAGCAAGCCTAGTCATCTTCAGTGGTCAAAGGTACAAACAGTTACACATAGTAGGTAGATTATCAGGAAGAAGAGTTAATGCTGGAGACAATGGGGGCTGAGACAGGTTAAAATTGCCCCAAACTCAGTATATGCATGCATGGAATTGTGAAGAAGTTAGTTAATAAATTTTTAAAAAGAACAAATAATAATTAATAAAAAGGCTAATTAATGTTAAGAAACTAGTCATTTTGAAGAATTTTCTCTCAGTGACATTAATGATGAATAAAAAAGCAAACAACTTTGTAAAATTTCATTTCTTCAGTGTAATTGCTAGACATTGGTCAAGATTTTGACATGAAAACAGAACCAATAGGAGACTGATAGATAACAGGAAATGGGATGAGACAAGTGTAGCCTCTTGAAGACACCTCCATCTGTGAATAAGCATCAGTCCCTCAGTAAATGTGTCAAAAGAAGCCTATACAGCATGAAGATAGGTCTGGAGCCTCAACAACCCAAGCAGGCATCAAGACAACATCAGAGAGAAAAGAGGGAGCAAGGATTTGAACACATGACAGTCTGGTTGCCTCATGGAGCAGAACACAGGTGCTTAAAAATCTATGAACCAGAGATAATAAGGAAAGACATTATGGAGAAATTAATTTTAGGCCCAGATTATGCATTAAGAAACCAATGAGGTGAATTTGAAGATCAAAACCAAGCAGTTTATTCTAGAAATCAGCCTCCCATTCACTTCTCTTTGCCCTGATAACTATTGTACTTTAGCTAGCAGACTATATTCTTGAATATTGTGCTGCTCCACGGACTCTAGTGTCATACTGCACTTACTTAGCTTCCTTAATATGCTGAATTTGTATCCAGACATATGTTTCATTTTCTTCCTTTAGTCCCCCAAATAAGATACTGTAAGTCAGTTAATTACCCTAGCACATTTGTGTCTTGTTTTTATTAGCGAGAATGAAAATGTTAATAGAGCCCTTGATATTCCCATTCATTTCATTAAATATGTAATGTACATTTATAAACATAAATATCCAACATAATGTGCTGAATATTTATGCAATGCTTTGCTGCCAAAGTCCATATGTATTTATCCATGGATTTTGAGATAATTTTCAGAATTGATGGAGTTATTGCTATAACACTCACTCTGACTCTTTTCATTACCGATGCTTCAGCTATGAGTAGCTTTCACCTATTAAGCATGAGGGATTAACTTTCAGATGAATTTTAAATAAAGAAGAATGCCAATAACTCTTCAACTATATAGTGAAATGCTGTGCTGATATGATATTAACTTTATCCCAATGTGTATTTTTAAGATTGCCAATGGAAATCTAAGTGCTTCCACCGCTTTTTAATGAAGAAATTTGCCAAAGGCTCAACAAAAACAAACATAAAACAAAACAACAACAAAAATAAAACAAACAATAAAAACAAGCATATAAAAATGGTTGCAAATTTATGATGATGTTTTGATCGGCGAACACATGCATTAACATAGAACCCTATCTAAGCTGTTGCCTTTTGGGGTTCAGCTGGGGTGGTGGTAGCCATTGTCACAGACGCCTTTTATGTCCCTCTCTCTAAGTCTGCAGCTACTGATACACAGTAAAAATAACTTCCTTGTCCTCGTTGTCTTTTTCAATCAGTGTGAGCAAGGACCACTGACATCCAGAGGGCATCTGCCTGTCTGTCTGTCTGTGTGTCTCTCTGTGTCTGTCTGTCTGTCTGTCTGTCTGTGTGTGTGTGTGTGTCTGTGTATGTGTAAGTAAGGTCTCAGTTTATTTAATGGGGCTGGCCACTGGGAATTTGACCATGCTCCAGTGAGTACACAGAAAACATAAAATAGATGTTTCTTCTTTTTTTGTGTGTAGGTCATAAGGGGGTACAGCAGACCTGGGAGGACTGGGAGGTGGGTGTGCATGGTGTGAAATTCCCAAATAATCAATAAAATTATTATGTTGGAAAAAATAAACCTTGATCATAACTTAGTTACATAGAGTGGCTGCTGTTTTCTCTCTTGTGTTTCTAGTTTATCTTCTAAAGAGACTAGGCTCCTATGTATAAAAACTACTTTAAAAATATGCAGAATTCAGAATAACTCCATTATAACAGGCAATGGATAGAAATGATTAGGGATACAGATAGATTAAAGAAAAATATTATTTTTGTAGTTTGACAAGGATGGAAATTAGGGAACATAAGCTGAAATAAAAGGCTAAGTTGAAGTGGGTGGTTAGTCCACACTACAATATGAGACCAGCACATTTGGACTTCTCGAGCCAGACATAAAACTCTCAAGATGCTTCTCTGTGATCTCACCAAATTACCTATAAGGTGTTGCTGCAGGAACAAACTGGCAAAGACGAGATTGACACTACACTGGTCATGAAACGCTAGACTGAATAAATAGGATATCACTTTTCCTCTAAAGCAAAATGAACCTCACACAGTCTCACCAGGGCCATATATGTTAGTCCAGATGAGTGTTACGTTTGTACTGACAGCTGGAGAGAAAACAACACACATGAGCAAAACTTGATGTTTATTCAAAAACCTTACTCAGAGTCCTGTACTAAAGGAGTATCTATTAATTAAAGGATATTGTTAAATACGCATGTGGTTTTAAAGGAATTTTTACAAACAGCCTTTATAATTTAAAAAGGAAACTTTCTGCTTTTTATGAATCTACAGAACTGTGGATAGCGTGTATAAGCTCCCAATTATAAACCTAATCTTAATGTCCTCTATTAAGCTTAACACTAAGTGCACAGATAATCCCTGACCCTTACTGAGGAACAAACCTCAAATGAATAATAATGAAATAAGATAGATATCGCTTAAACAATGGGGAGTGTTCACAGCTGTACTTACTTATTATGCTCAGTATTGCTGTTCAGTAAATTTATACACTCACGCACACCTACACACACACACACACAGACACACACCCTTAACTAGTCCATATTTTAAATAGTAATTTTTTTGTTCTCCAAAAAAAACTATGCTTGAACTAACAAGTTGTACTGGCTAAGTGAACTGACAACTATTGGAATGGATTCTCCTTTCTTTATCTTTATCTTGCTGGGGATAACTCTTACATTGCTCCCTCCTTCCCTGACTCCAGACCTTCATTAAGCCCACACTAATTTCACTGACCACAAGTAATTTTCTGAACATTCCCATGGCATCCAGATGCCAAGTTTCAACTCAGATGGCTTCCAGGATTACACTTCTAGCCATCACAAATAAGCTACTCTAATCACTGTTCTATGGCTTTCTCATCACTTTAATGTTTTATCAGTACTGTTATCACAATCTAAAATAATATCTCTTTGTTCTTTATATCGGTTGTTTCTCTTCCCTGGCCTTTTAGCCACATGAAAGTGTGTAATTTGGGTGCTTTACCCGAGACAGCAGTATCAGTTTCTCAGCTGAGAGCCTAGTAGTCACACAAGAGTGCTGTGAATGGGTACCGAAGGGAAGTGTATCTAAAGCAACAGTATCCAGCATTATATAGCTAACGCATGGCAATTTGAATAAGCTGTACTGTGCCCAGTCTCAAATCTAGTCTTCTCCTATTCTACACTAGAGTTCCTAAAAGGCTGTCTTTGCTGCATCACTAATTTATGCATATAAAAATTTAATCAGAAAAAAGAAACGCCTTTTCCCTCATATGACTTTCCAACTTAACCCCTACTTGTTTTCCTCATTTGATCTTGGACTGTGTTCCCTAAACGTATGCTCTTGACTAAATTAATGAGTGCACAGCTTACTGCCCAACTCCTGTTTCTCACAAGGCCCTTCAGAACTCATTTTCAACTTATATCAGAACACTGGGAATTTCTTTGCAGAGGAAAACCCTGGCACTAACTTCTCTTTAGAGATTTTTACTCTCAACAGAAAAGACAAGCATGAGTCCTGAAATTAAATGACACTGAAGATTAACATCATTAGCTTTAAGCTTGAGAAAAATCTAAAGATATTATACTGAGAATCCAAGTGTTAGCTCTGATCTAAGTGCTTCTGGGGCTGTGTGTGTGTCCACTGCAGTCCAAACCCTCCCAGAATTTGCTTTAGAACATTTTTATCCATTCTGTCATGAAATTATTTTTTTCTTCAACTAATTTTGGCAAAATATTTCTCTTCAAACACTCCATAACAAAACTGTCTTCTTTTGTATATACTGAGTTAGTTCTTGCACAAAATAAATGGTCAGTAATTGGAAGTTAATTGAATAAATTCCACATCAGACTGAAGAATGCCAGTTCAATTTGATGCCCTGTCTTTACAAGGCAGGTACTGATCCCATTAACAACATTGCTCATTGACAATTAGCACCATTAAGATAAATTAATTAATGCATCAGATGTCTGTTTCTTTAGTCTTCAGAAAACACGTTTTAACAATGAGAAACTTTGCCAAATTAATAACATTAGCCAAATTATTTCTTATGTTTTTCCCTATATCATTCATATGAAATAGAGGGTCAGACAAAGTTATACTGAAATATTTCTACTGTTATATTCTTTAGGTAAAGCCTTTTATATATTTAAGGAAAGTATTTTCAGTGGAATTCCTTATATTAACTTAAAAGACATTATTTTGTTTCTTTGCCATCTTAATTTGATCAGTGAGTGTTGATTAAAAATGACATGAAAGCATGGAAATACTTCGTATATTCCAAGGTTGATATTATCTCCTTACACATAGTAAGATGATGACATTTACCTGGAAGTTTGTGCATGAATTAATGACAATGTCCATCTTGGCTTACTAATGATATAGATAGGTTTTAAAATGTTAAAGATTCTATCTTCCATTACCGTTCTCAAATATAACATGTTGAAAGTTCCCTTTCAAGTTTTAAGTAGTTTCCCTAGTATTTTGGTTAATTTAGTCAGTCTGAGGAAATTTTGCCTAACAGCTAGTCAGATAAAATCTAATCCAAGCCAACTAAGAACATACGGTTTATGTTCAATTCTGCACATTTTTTTTTTTTTTACTTCAGTCTTGACTCTACAACAATGGCTGTCTTTGGGAAGACTAAAAAGGATGTGATCTTTTTCTCTGTGGCTTTTCCTTTTGTTTCTACATAAGGTCATTCAGGTCTCCAGGAGACTTAGATGTGAAGAGATGGGGCAAACCTCGGGATTTGTCCACCCTCTGGATTTATTCTTTGCCTGCCCACACCCTGCCGTGTCAGGAATATAATCATTATCTTTTCGCAGACCACATTCTATCATCCTTACAGCCTTGCTGGAGCCTGCAGTGGCATGATTTCTTGCTCTTGCTATTGATAGTACAGACCTAAGCCAAAGTCTTAAGCAATTCTCTCACATAACATTCTACTCAGGGTCTCATTTCATAGCAGCTGCCTTCATAGGCTGAGGTAAAATATGTTTCTTGTGGTGTTATAGGGATTCAGCTAGATGCTTAGATTGAATGGGGCAATCTCTTTCCCCATCTCTTAACTAAATTCCCCTTTCTTTTGTTAAGAATGCACATTCAGACGATCTCTTTAAAATCTGATAAAATGTTCCTAGGGAATCTAAAGCCTATGAGCTTCTTGTGTCTTTCCTTGCTAGGACTGCTGGGAAGATAAAAATATAAACTACCTCTGCTACGTCTCTGAGTCATCACGGTGCTCTTGGTCTCTTTTTTTCCTGATACCATTTTGATGGATGTCTGACCCTTTAACTATGTTATTTTAAACAAATTTGACTTCTGCTTTAGATCTGTAGGATTGTCTTAGTTTTAGTATTTCTTTTCATTTTCTAAGTATGGAACAAGGTGGCTCAAATATTTGATGACTAACTTCGAATTTTTTCCAAAAGAAAAGTTCTAATTGATTTGTTTGAAGTGCTTTTGTTATGCTAGATTTTATGAGACCGATATTTCTGATTGTCTTGTATTATTTTCAATGCTATCTCATGGTCGAATGGCCAATTGGCTGTTTACAATCTGTTTTCAAAAATTACCGACTTATGCATTTTGAAATCTGTTACTTATTATTTTTTTAACCAAATGTGTATTGAATTTGTTATTGACAGCTTAATACATGGATGCAATGCATACTGATTAGTCTCATTGCAGACCATGTAATAGTCTGTAAACACCTACACTTCCTCCCTAGAAGTCACTTCATTATTTTATTTTCTCTGATCCCTCCTGCTCCCTTTCCCTGTGGCCCCTCACCCACCAATAAAATCTATTCTATTTACCCTTCCTAGAGTGACCCACACTTCTATCCCAGACCACTTCTCTTCATCTAACCTCTCTGGGTCTACCAATTCAAATTGTACCTGTATTACATGTGGAGTTTGTAAATAAAATATTTTCCCATTCTCTAGGCTGTGCTTTGTCTGATTGAAAGTGTCCTTAGCTTTACAGATGCTTTTCAGTGTCACAAGGTCCCATTATTAGTAGTTAATCATTAGTATTGCATGTGCTACTGTTCTTATGTTCAGAAAGTTGTCTCCTTTGCCAATGGGTATTTCCCATTTTTGATTCTGTCAAGTTCAGTGTATCTAGCTTTATGTTGGGGTCCCTAATATATTTTGACTTGAGTTTTTTGCAAGGTAATAATGTTGCTCTATTTGGACTACTCTACATGCACACATCCAGTTTCACCAGAATCATTTGTTGAAGATGCTGTCTTTTTCCAATGTGTATTTCTGGCTTCTTTATCAAAAGTCATGTGTCTATATGTATTTGAGTGTATGCCTGTGCCTTCAATTCAATTCCATTGATCAATGTGTTAGTTTTTATGCCAATGCCAACTTCTGTAGTACAGTTTGAAACTGTGGACTGTGAGTCCTCCTGAGGTACTTTTATAAATGGGTACTTGGATATATTTTTTAAATTTATTCTTCTTTCATACAGTATATCTCAAGCACAGACTCCCATTCTTCAGCCCCTCCATCTCCTTTGTTGCCCAGATCTAATGTTCTTCCATTTCTCTTCAGAAACAGCAGGCTTCCCAGGAATATCAACTGAACATAAGAAGGTATAATAAGACTAGGCACAAACTCTCATATCCAGGATGGACAAGAAAACCAATTAGGGATGAGGGACCAAGAGCAGGCAGTACTGTTCAGGAAAGTTTTAGCTATTCTGGGTTCTTTGTTTTTCCATATGAGCTTGAATATTGTCCTTCAAGGTCTATAAAGATTGTGTTGGAATTTTGATGAGGATGGCATTCAATCTGTAGATTGTTTTGGTAGGATGGACATTTTTACTCTGTTAATTCAACCAATTTAAGTTTGAGAGATCCACCCATCCTCTGATTTCTTCTTCAACTTCATTCTTCAAAGATTGAAACTTTTTATCCTACAAGTCTTTCACTTTCTTGGTTAGAGTCACCCCCAACATATTTTATATTGTTTGAGACTATTGTTGAAGGTGTGGTTTCTGATTTTTTTCTCAATCCATCTGTTACTTGTATAAAGGAGGGAATCTGAATTTTCTGAGTCCCTTTCAGATATCCATGAACTTGTATATTGATTGTTTTTAACTTGGTTGAACACATTGCTTATGCAATATCAAATAGTCATACAAACAAACAAACAAACAAACAAACCTATTAAATACAAGCAACACTAAATGAACTCAGCAAGTTGCACTTTGTGTGTTGACAGGTATAAAACTATACTTTGAAGCCTTGTAGGCCTAACATTGTGTACAAAACTGAAGGTAATGTATGTCATTACTTTGCAATCCATTTATGGCTAATGTATAATGTTGCTAGATAGGGGAATATCTCTTCTCCACTCCATGATCCAGTATTGAAAGTTCAAATATATAAAATACCTCAATGTGAATCTAACCAAACAAGTGAAAGATCTGTATGACAAGAACTTCAAGTCTCTGAAGAAAGAAATTGAAGAAGATCTCAGGAAATGGAAAGAACTTCCATGCTCATAGATCGGCAGGATTAATATAGTAAAAATGGCCATTTTGCCAAAAGCAATCTACAGATGCAATGCAATCCCCATTAAAATACCAACTCAATTCTTTACAGAGCTAGAAAGAGAAATTCTCAAATTTATTTGGAATAACAAAAAACCAGGATAGCGAAAACTATTCTCAACAATAAAAGAACTTCTGGAGGAATCGCCATCCCTGACCTCAAGTTGTACTACAGAGCAATAGTGATATAAACTGCATGATATTAGTACAGAGACAGGAAGATCAGTGGAATATAGTTGAAGACCCAGAAATGAACCCACATACCTATGGTCATTTGATCTTTGACAAAGGAACTAAAACCATCCAGTGGAACAGGACAGTATTTTCAACAAATGGTGCTGGTTCAACTGGAGGACAACATGCAGAAGAATGAAAATCGGTTCATTCTTATCTCCTTGTACAAAGCTCAAGTCCAAGTGGATAAAGGACCTTCACATAAAACCAGACACACTGAAACTAATAGAAGAGAAGGTGGGGAAGACCCTCGAAAACCTAGGCACAGGGGAAAAGTTCCTGAACAGAACACCAATGGCTTATGCTCTAAGATCAAGAATTGACAAATGGGACTTCATAAAACTGCAAAGTTTCTGTAAGGCAAAGGACACTGTCAATAGGACAAAGCGGAAACCAACAGATTGGGAAAAGATCTTTACCAATCCCACATCTGATAGAGGACTAATATCCAATATATACAAAGAACTCAAGAAAGTAGACTCTAGACAACCAAATAACCCTATTAAAAAATGGTGTACCAAGCTAAACAAAGAATTCTCAGCTGAGGAAATGCAAATGGCTGAGAAGCACTTAAAGAAATGTTCAGCATCCTTAGTCATCAGGGAAATGCAAATCAAAACAACCCTGAGATTTCACCTCACTCCATTCAGAATGGCTAAGATCAAAAACTCAGGTGATAGTAGATGCTGACGAGGATGTGGAGAAAGAGGAACACTCCTCCATTGTTGGTGGGATTGCAATGTGGTACAACCACTATGGAAAACAGTCTGGTGGTTCCTCAGAAAATTGGACATATCACTACCTGAGGACCCAGCTATACCACTCCTGGGCATATACCCAGAAGATGCTCTAACGTATAACAAGGACATATGTTCCACTATGTTCATAGCAGTTTTATTTATAATAGCCAGAAACTGGAACGAACCCAGATGTCCTTCAACAGAGGAATGGATACAAAAAATGTGGTACATTTACACAATGGCATATTACTCAGCTATTAAAAACAATTAATTTGATAAATTCTTATATAAATGGATGGACCTAGAAAATATCATCCTGAGTGAAGTAACCCAATCACAAAAGAATATACATGGTATTCACTCACTGATTATTGGACTTTAGCCCAGAAGCTTGAAACACCCAAGATTCAACTCACAGACCACATAAAGCTCATGAAGAATGATGACCAAGTAGGGGGGGGGCTTCAGTCCTTCTTAGAAGGAGTAACAAAATACTCAAGGGTGCAAATAGGGAGACAAAGTACAGGACAGAAACTGAAGGAGGGGCCGTCTGCAGACCATTCCACTGGGGTATCCATCCCATATGCAGTCACCAAAGGTAGACGTTGATGTGGATGTCAGGAAGTACATGCTGACAGGAGCCCGATATAGCTGTCTCCTTAGAGGCCTGCAAGAGTCTGACATATTCAGAGAAGGATGCTCACAGCTAGCCATGAAACTGATCATGGGGTTCCCAACAGAGAAGATAGACTGAAGACTGAGAGAGTTGAGAGGATTCGCGGCACCATGAGGAAAGCAACAATATCAGCCAACCAGAACCCCCAGGGTCTAAACCACCAGCCTGGGAGTGCTTAGGGAGAGACCCATGGCTCCAGCTATATATGCAAAGGAGCTATATATATAAGTGGGAGAAGAGATCCTTGGTCCCATGAAGGTTGGACGTCATGGGGGTGGTATTCGAGGGTGGGGAGATGAGGTATGGTGGAGGGTGAGTAGGGGAACACCATCATAGAGGCAAGAGGAGGGGGGAAGGGATAGGGAGTTCCTGGGAGGGAGGGGGAAAAGGGGGTCAGGGGAAACCATCTGAAATATAAATAAAATTTCCAATAAAAAAAAAAGAAAGAAAGTTCAAATCTTTGTCAGCCCGTTGTAGGCACCTCCTGCTGTTCTGTGAATGTGATGGCATTGATTGTGTCATGCCCTCAGAGAGCAATTGCCAGCATATCCTGGTGGCAGGGGATGGACATTTAGAGACTTATTCTGAAGTTCTTTTTATTTTTCAAATATTTTAATTAAGATATTATTACATCATTTCTTCTGACTATCTCCCCTTCCCAACTTCTCCTATTCCCCATTCACCATCTTCTCCCTTAAAATCTTGGTCTATTTTTTTTATCATTACTACATATAAGTAATATATAATGTAAGTATATAATACACAATAAATAAATATAAAAGTGAAATTGATGAGTTCACTTAGTGTTGCTTGTACTTAACATTTCTCAGGATGATTATTTGATATTGGAGAAGCATAGAAGTAGCTCATCCCTGGAGAAGATTAATTGTCCCTTTGTCAACACCTCTATAAAAACAGCTCAGTGACATGGATGGGGTGCATTTTCACGGCAAGTGCAATTCAGATCTAGTTGAGAATGACGTTTAATCATAGCAACCCTCACACTATGGAAAGTGTGACTTTATTGAAGTCTGCCCAGCATGGTCATGGAGAAGCAGAGTTGGCCAGTTCCTTTCATTGTCCTTCTCCTGCTATTTGTGTTCAGAGAACTAGAGTTTGGAAAGCAAATTTCAGTTTTCAGAGAGTTTTTTTCCACAGCAATGAAACTTGGAGCTTTAAAACAAACAAACAAACAAACAACTATTATTTCATGGGCCACCCAAGCCAGGAATCTGAGTTACCTCAGGTGTAGTATCAGACATAGAGAGTTTCAAGGTGATGGACAATTAGGTACAAGAGGGTCTAGCCTAGGATTCATTTAATCAAATACTATGAATTGCAAAGTGGTAAAGTTTAGGTAGAAGAGGGCTATACTAAGATACATTTTAGCTTACCTCTGTGCTGTTTGCCTGTCTTTTGTCATAAGCCATAACTACTACTAATACGTTAGAACTGCTCCAAAGACAAACAGTTCTCCTAAGGAGGTCTCCTGTCCTTGACTTTGTAGTTTTAGTTCCATTATGGTAAATGCCAAGAGATGGTGGGCTGAAACTTTCTATATTAAGAGACTTAGAGAAGTTTGTTTTTAATTTCTATATTTTATGCCTCCTAAAACTATTTAATCTTTGTCAACTGGGACTAAAATATGATCTATTTAGTAGAATACAAGATAATTTTTGGGAATTTTGTTTCTTTATTATCTGAACTTAACAACAGTCAGTTAATTTTTCCTATTACAGACTTACTGGTGAATTTGCTTTGAACTTCCTTCCATTTTGCCCTATAAATTTTGATGACTTTTTATTATGTGAAGAGAGATTTATAGTGCTTGTATCCTTTTCAGTTTTTATCTTTTCATCATTGTAAAGGTTAATGTTTGAATTTTTATCAACCTAAGAATCACATTGCAATCTAGACTTGTTATTGTTTTGGTTATTGAATTTGTTATTTGCTTGTAAGTGCTTTATTTACATTTGTATGCAATTAATTATTTACTAATCTTTATGGTGTAATCTGTATTTACTACCATTTTGGGAGTTTTGGAAAATGAATATTAAAATTTTACTTCCGTGTATCATACTTTATATTCAGTTAACATAACTTTTATTTTGATTCATGAACTTAAAAATATCCAGGTGTTGCAGTTTTTCTAGAATTGGTCTCAACATTCTATTTCCTCAATAAATCCTCCTAAAATGCATTTAAGATCAAATGGAGAAATAACCATCTATATATCATGACTTTATGTTACTAGGAGATAGATGTCACAGATTTGAGTTCTAACTTGTGTATATATGTATACACATATATGTATATGAATAAGAATTATAAAACTGTATGCAGCATACAAGTCATGTTGGCACATATGACAGGAAACGGCACTAGAACAGAGTTCCCAAAGTTTGTAGCAGTGAAAGTAGGATTTCATCAACGCTGTTTCCTGCCAGAAAAGAGACTACTTTTCCAGTAGTGACAACATCAGATGCAAGTATGAAATGAGAGCTAGTGGATCATATCATGTCCATTTATAAGGCTAAAGGGAAAACATGAAAAGCTTGTGAAATAAGAAGTGGAAGTTCTAGAATAAAATGGCATTAAAAAAATGGAAGATGACACTGTTCTTTGTAGGTTGAGTATAGGTATAGTTATAGTTAGTATTGCTATAAGAAATATATATAAATAAGAACCAAAACTCTCTAGCAGAAAATATATAAGCATCCATGATCTCATGTACATGTACAAGATAGTAAACCATAAAGCATGTTACAATATCCTAATAAAATGAGGTAATGTAAATATAAAGACAATTGAGATTTGCATTATATTAAAATGTAAATAAAGCAAAATAAAATTAAGGGTAGACACAATAAGGAGTAAAATCATATAGCAAAATAAAAACACATCAAAGAGTTCAATTTCCTTACCAAGAACCAATGAAGAATATAAAGAACTGAATGGAAATATTCCAGAAAATGAAATAGTAAAGAAGTATTAAAAGAAAAAATGACATTTCAAATACAGAATCAACACAAAACTGCAACACAAATATAATAAGATATTCTGAAAAATATCAAAGTTTGAGTGTGAAAATTATAGAACTAGCATTCAATATAGAAATAAAAAGATTTTTTACCAAAAAAAGGAAATTATGAAATTTTATCTAAAGAAGCTAGTTCTTCATTAAGCTAACAAGCCTCTCCAGTCTTGGTGGCACTAATCATACGAAGAACATTTTGGACTTTGAGGTAGAATGTTATTTGTTCACTATGGTGAGATTTTTGTTTAATTTTTTGTCAATATAATACATTTTATCATATTTTTCTCCACAACAGACTCCTCCAAGATCCTTTCATTTGCTTACTCATTACATTTTGTTGTCTCTCCATCCCTCCCTCTCTTTCCTGCTATTAAAAATAAAAGTACAAATGCACAAAAAATTGAATCAAAACAAATAGCGAAAGAGTAAGAAGTTAGGAAAAAAACTCAATAAAGCAAAGTCTATATGGTACACACACACACTTTATGGATACATATGGATACAGACACATGTGGAACATGCATGACAGAGAGAGAGAGAAGAGAAGAGAGGAGAGTGAGAGAGAGAGAGAGAGGAGAGAGAGAGGAAGAAGAAGAAGAGGAGTGAGAGGAGGAGAGGAAGAGGAAGAAGAGGAGGAGGAGAAGGGAGGGAAGGAGGTGGAGTGGAGGAGGAGGAGGAGGAGGAGGAGGGAGGAAGGAAGAGTAGAAAAGAAACAAAAACACAATGCACAGATTTGCTTTGTAGTGACAAAATAAGCTTAGTGCTGTGACCTGATCTGTAATGTCATTCACATAGCCACTGGCACTCTGCTGGAGAAAACTGATTGCCAGAGGGTAGCAACTGTAAATACCTTCTTGTTTGGGGTGGCATCTGGTGTCAACTTCTTTGATCCCTGGCAGTTAGGGATCAATCATTTCTGACTTGTGTCTGTTCAGGTCTTGTGTATTTTGCCACAGTCTCTGTGACTTCAAGTATGCAACTATCCTGTTGGGTCTGGAAGAATCTGTGTCTTTGGAGTCCTCTATCACTTTTGTCTCTACAGTCTTTCTTCTGCATAGATCCTTGAGAACTGAGATGGGTGGGTGCATGAAGGGTTCCATTTAGAACCCGATCTTCCAAGTTCTGTCACTCTCTTTGCCTGTTTTCCAGTTGTTGACCTTTGATAATTCCTATCTACTGCAAGAAGAAGCTTCTCTGAGGAAGGATGAAAAATATACTGATCTATAGGTATACAAATGTGTCATTAGGCATCATTTTATTATCATTTTCAATTGGCAGTATTAGGTTTTCCCCTAGATCCATGCCCTTTAACGTTCTATTGCCTATCCTGTCTGAGAAAATCACATGCCAAGTTTGAAAGCATTTTGAAAGGAAGTTTGAATAGTTTGAAATTTACTCGGAGTCTTTTAATTTGGGGTCTTTGGGCTTGAGCAAAGACTGCATACAGATATTTCTGTGGGTGTCTGGATTGCAAATGGCAGCCTGTGGGATTGCTCAGCTATCATAGTCATGTTGAGATAGGTTTTTATTTATTTATTTTTGCTAAATCCCTTTCTATATTACTACAAATACTATATTGATATAAGCGTCTAACTAACATCACTTGAAATTCAGCCCACTGGAGTACTTACTATACCCAAGACAGGCAGACAGAAACCTCAGGCAGGCCTGAAAGCTACAGCAGCCTATTTTCAGTAAGTGCTAAAGTAAAAGAAAAAGATATCAATATACAACACATCCAACCAACCAACCAACCAACCATACATACATAGATCAAATATATATATATATAACACATCTGAATATATTATATACAATATACAATATAAAACACACAATATACAACATATATTATATAATATACAATATGTAATATGCAATATGCAATATGATATAATATAAAATGTATGAAAATATTTCATAGTATGTAATATGTGATATGTAATATATCCTATTAAATATACTTACAGATAGTCAAAACAGTGCATGAAGTTCTAAATATTGATTCTTGAAATTAAGTTGATGCCAGGTAGGAGAAATATAGCCTTTATTGACTGGAGAAATCTTCATACACATTTTTCAAACAAAAAAATCATTGGTGCTTACTAAATGACAAAGGATTATAATTCATTGGAATGTTTTGAAAAAGAATTCTCACAGCATAATCACATGTGATTTCACTGAGGAAGGCTTTGGGGTGGTATCAAGTATAGAGGCATTAAGTGCCTGACAAGAAGCATTGTGTTAATTATAAACAAAATCTGAAGCAGTTGATGACATTTTACAATAGGCAGAGTCACAGTGACCTGTCCCCTGAACCTACACCCAGTTGATACCCTGTTCTGAAAGGTATCTGTACTCTCCCTGAACACCTATGCTCCGGTGCCATTCCCTTCCCCACATCCTGCCATTTTGTGTTTATAACCTCCGTGTAAATAAGTAAATTATAATGTGATTTAAATAACTAAATAAATAAAAAAAGAAAAAAAAATCTATGTTAAACTTAGAATGAATATTTTAATTTTGTAAAATATAAAAGTAATAATAATCAATAAGCATGTCCCAAATAATGAAGTGCCATTTAAAGAGTTTTTTAAAAATCGAATGAAGGACAAGAAAGTTAATTTTAGTATTACAAACGTAAAAATCAAGAAGAGCCAAAAAATCTACCAACCAATTCCATTCGACATGTTAGCATCATCATTATGATCATCATCATGAGAAAGGAATAACCCTCTTTCTTGTGAATTCTTTTTTTATTTATTCCTTATCAAAGAAAAGAGTTACAATTTAAATGGAAAAGTTAGCACTTGATGTTTGTAAGAATACATTCAACACAAAATAAGAAAAGAAATTATTAGGACACAAGCCTATTATTTTTCATATTTTATATTGTATACATTAAACTCTGAAGGGCTAAAATACTGGTGGTTAAAATACAAAATTATCACAAAGAAAATTAGTAGAGATACATAAAACTGAGACAAAGGCATTTGCCTAATTTTTATATCATATGTATTAAGAACATTCTGCATACCAGAGATCTTGATTCAGTGTTTGGATGATTTCCCATAGTCTATTAACAAAGAACACTATTGGAACACCTACATAGTACTGTGGTGATGAAGAGGAACTAAGACAAACTCATTAAATATGTCACACCAGACTAGTTCAATTGTCTTTTTTTGACACAGTTATGATGGTGTCTGCTCTGAGAAGTGCAACGGTCTGAAAGAAAATCATTTTCAGCAGGCTCTCTGACAGAGCTTCACATGACACCCGCTGTGGAGAATGGAGAAATGTATACAGCATGGCAAATTGGGTAAATGAACAAGACCAAAGAGCAATCAGCAGGGCTCAAGTTCAAGTCATTCTGACATGTTCAGTGATTTTCCACCGAATCTTGCCATTGTCATATTGCTAGGACTTGGATGCAAACGTTGATAAGACCCTCACTAGATTCGTACAGACACGAAGTTGAAAATAATAATAGATACTGCGGATAACACATTCTGTATTCTAAAAGATATCTGCATGCTAGAAACATGGGTCAAACATAAAAGTATAAAATAAAAACAATGGAGCATGATGGGTAGATAAACGTGCATAAAAATGAAGGAGGAAGATGCAGATTTATAAACCCACTGATGAGGGGGATAGAAATACT
Source organism: Mastomys natalensis (assembly GCA_021653895.1). NCBI lineage: Eukaryota > Metazoa > Chordata > Mammalia > Rodentia > Muridae > Mastomys > Mastomys natalensis. Next base: position 654,264 of record JAJTUV010000460.1, read on the forward strand.
AGTGAGCGAGTGATCACCATGAATGAACATTATAATCTGTGTTAATTTAAACTAAACGTTTATTTTAAAACACTCACTCTCTGAAAGACCCAACAAGCAGCTGAAAGAGTCAGATGCAATTATTTACACGCAACCAATGGACAGAAGATGACGAACCCTGAGGTTGAATTAGGGAAAAGCTAGAAAAACCAGAGGAGGAGGGTGACCTAGGAAGATCAGTTGTCTCAACTAACCTGGACCCCTGAGTTCTCTCAGATACTGAGCCACCAATCAGGCAGCATACATCAGCTGAGATGAGGCCCTCAACGCATATACCCCCGTGGTCTGCTGGGTCTGGAATCTGAGAGGAGATGCACCTAACTCTAAAGAGACTTGAGGCCCCAGGGAGTGGGGAGGTCTGTTGGGTGGGGGTAGGAGGTACAGGCATCCTCTTGGAGACGGGGTTGTGGGTGGTGGTGTGGAAGGAAGAGATGTGGGACGTGGAACAGTCAGAGGGTGAACCGAGAGGGGGATAAAGTAGGGACTGTTAAAAAGAAAGATTAAAGTATAAAAAATAAAATAAAGCTCTCTCAGGTGGCTACTCAAATATCAGGATTTGTAGTTTATCTGTAAACTCTCCGCTTGAACGGAGGTATATTTCTAAATTCATATCTTCAGACATAATGAAATTTAACCAGTGTTGCTATGAGTAAGAGAAAGCATTAGAGTATCTACTTTAGTCTTCTGAAAATTCCCTCTGGTTTAACCACATAGTCTTAAAAGCCAGAATATGACTGTGTAGTCAGGTGTTGAGATGCACCACACTCACAGGGAGTCGTGCTCATCTGTCCAGGTATCAGAGATGCAAGTTGAGAAGCTCCTTCTTCTTCTTTTTTTTTTTTTTTTTTTTTTTGAGACACGGTTTCTCTGTGTAGCCTGACAGCAGTCTGTCCCGCAACCTGATGTGACCACATGTAAGATTCTAAGTAATAACTGTCCAACTGAGTCTGCCCATCCCCAGAAACACGGGAAGTTATAATAAATTGTATTAGACACTCATTTTGACAGTAGTATACTACACAAGAGAGAAAACTAGAGGGAAGCAACATTGAATTTAGATTTTGGTTACACTGGTGTAATAATGATCTATTCACATCACAAATGGCTGGGAGGGGAGCTGGTGCCCGTTTCGCTTCATCCAGGTGATGCTACATTTAGAATATGTTCATGCACTCGGACATCTGTGCTACGTTCAATAACTTTATTTACAAAATGTTCTCAGGAGAGAGGAAAATGATAATTACGGAAAATATTTTGTAAAAGAAATGCCAATCAACTTGAAACATTTAGTTTAGAAACGGATAAGCACAGACAAAGTATAACTCATTTATGCATATTGACTAAATGTCTCTCCTACTTTCCACTGAACCAAATCGTAATTAAGTTAAGAAAAAAAATCAGATAAACATTTATTTTCCTATTTTATATTTCCAGTTTCTATTGTGGTCTCATTTGGTAATGTGAAAGTTTCCTTAGACAGAATTCTTGGCCAAAGAGTATTTTCATCTGAAGAAGTCCCCAATAACTCGAATCTTCTTTTAATTTTTATAGAAGCTACCTCAGTAATATATCAGAACATGGTATGTTGCCTTAACTGATAGACAAAGTCCCTTCTAATACAGGAAACTGAGGTTAGTTATATCTGTTAGTCTCACATAATAATCAGAAAATGGTCCTACTTTGCATGCCAAGCAGAGAAGCTTGGCATGAGAGATACACTACGATATTGGGTTACAGTTCACAGTAGGGCTAAATGTTAAAGGATATTTCTGAGTTGAGGTTAATGGAGAGATATATGAAAAACAGGGCAAGAATAGAGTTATTGAAAAAATGGCGGAGGAAAGGTTAAATGTTTTTGAACATGTTTTTTTGCCATTTTGTGTATGATGTAAATAATCACTGTAGGTTTAATTTTTGGCAACAAGATTTTATTCTGAAATAGTCACATTTGTTCTTTACTTCTTACAAAATTATCTGTGACACTCATAAACTGAGAACTAAATGTCTGTTTTCTGATAGGTAATCAATGGTTTGAGTAAATATTCCTATGAAAACTCATGGATTGGGAACTCATGTTTAAATGATGTTTTTCCTCATGAATAGTCTAATTTCTGTATCTCAGAATTGGGTTTTACTGATTCTAGTTATCTCACTGTTCTTCCCTTTCTGGTATTTGTGGCTTTTAATTATGTGTAGAACCAGCTTCAAACCATTTTTTGAACTAATTTATCTTTATGTTTGAGAATTTCATATGTGTATACAACTAAATATGATTATATATCCACATCTGATTTTCCTCTTCTAACTGCCTTAAGATTTCCCATAAATTGGTCCTTTCCTGGCTTCATTACCTACTTTTAATTTTTTCCATGGTGGTCTAACTGTAATTCGAGCTTCCATATGGGTATATATAGATATGAAATAATCTACTGAAGTGTGGAAAATCTTGAACTCCAAGAATTTTAAACAATGGACCAACATATTTCATTTCATTATAAACAATTCAGGCTGTGGTATACTTTGTAATAACATATAAACCTTAATACATGACACAATTTGAATATGTATCTTATATAGCTTACTAGACTATGTTACACATTATATAGGGTATTTGAGCTATTCTTCCTGACATGGAAATGTAAAAAAATAAACAATTCTTAGGTTAAGAGACTAGTTCAGAAGAAGGAAGAGAAAGAACATAAGGGTTGTATTTAAATATAAGGGCTTCTTGATATGACTCAGCCACTCTAATAATTAATTCACAGTAGCTTCAGTTCTTTGCATTGGTCTGCTACAAAATAGTACCTGTCAGCAGCCAGTTATGAATGGAGGAGTAGCTCATGTGGTTCTACCATTCCACAACAAACTACGGCTTTATATATGTTTATGAGATGGTCTAAAACCAATTAAATTAATAAAAAGTTTGACACCTACTTCATAATTTAGAGGCTGTAAGATGACTGAGTGTAGTGGTGTTTATGGAAGAAAGTGTCATGATGAAATTCATTAATTTCTAAGATAATCAAAAATTTATAAAATATTGATGAGAAAAAATAAAACTTTTCCCTATCCTTTTTATTTAGTTAATTTACAGTGCAGTGGATTTTCATTTATGTGTCATGATATAAAGGAGGACTGCTTATGGATGAGGGATTAATCTTTCCAGTTGAACATGTTCCATTTCATTCAGTGTTGCCTTGACTATATGAAAAACAATGAAGATAAGGAAAATATGTTGATTATATTAGAAGTTCAGAAAGAGTTCACTGACTTCAGGTTTAATGAACAGCAGCATATTAAAAAAAAATTGATTCTAGGCATAATTTTGTTAATGCCATTCATTTTTGAGGGAAGATATTCAAGAAGAGAATACTTTGAAGGGTGTAGTGTGATAAACCGAAAGCTGACAGAACTGAAAAAGCAATGTTGAAGGTAAACGTTTTCATTGCGGTAATAAAAGTAGAAACGTGGGAGGAATTATAGTTACAACTCTATTCTGGCAAAATAAAAACAAAGAAAAGAATGAACCAAAACAAACCCAAGAAAACAAAAATAATACTCCAAGCCTTTCATATAGAAATGTATTTGAAACTGGCTGAGTGCTCCCATATTCTATAGTCATATCCAGAAATTTTGCAACCTTCTGCCAATTAAAATAAAACATCTGCTTCAGTGCATGCATAGAAAGAACTTAGCAGTTGGCACCTCCCTCCTTTCAGCAAGACAATAGCTGAACAAACTAAAAATCCAGTTTTTGAAGCTCCTCAGAGAATTGAGATCACAGCACAAACTCTCATTGAACTCCGGAGAAACTGGTGCCTTAGTCCTCTTGCTATAAAAAACACAAATAAACTGTTTCTTAAAAACAAAGTGATTAATTTGTCGCAGTTCTGGCATCTAGTAAGTCAGGGATTAAGGCACTGGAAGATTTGGGGCTTGATATATATATATATATATATATATGATCAGCTTGCTGACTCATAAAACATCATCTTCACAGTTGTGTTTTATTGAACAAATAACAGCGTCCTGTCCTGAGTCTATTTTGAGTCTACTCAGCTCTCTACTTGTGCTACACCTCTCTATCCATAGCCACATCTTCTTTGGTAACATATTTGCAATTATCTGAGACCCTGATTCCGGCCCAAGTATATGAACAGAAATACTAAATACTACTACAAACTAAACATAAACTAAAATAACCAATAAATGGATAATTTAAGAGTAACTATTATCTTGTTTATCAACTAAATACTATGCTCTCTCTAAACAGATGTTGCAAGGACCCTCATCGAAGGTTCATATTATCTTGCTCTATGTGCCCTTTTTCCTAAAAACACTATACCAATGAGCTGCAGCAACAATAACCTCTCTGAGGCATTAACTACTTTTGGTCACTGGTCAAAGATAAAGAATCCTTACATTCCTTATTGGCTTATTAGACGATATTCTATAACTTTCTTGGGTGGATTATTTTACTCACATTTTAAGGGGGACAGAGGTGTTTTCCAGATCCTCTTTTGTAAAAGAAAAATTACCATTTAATAATTTCCCAGTGTTATGACCTAGTGTCTTATTCAGAGTTGCTATTCCTGCACAAACATCATGACCAAGAAGCAAGTTGGAGAAGAAAGGGTTTATTCAGCTTATACTTTCATAGTGCTGTTCATCACCAAAGGAAGTCAGGACTGGAACTCATGCAGGTCAGGAAGCAGGGGATGATGCAGAGGCCATTGAGGGATATTGCTTACTGGCTTGCATCCCCTGCCTTGCTCAGCTTGCTTTCTTAAAGGACTCAAGATTACCAGCTCAGGGATGGCACCACCCACAGTGCCACCCTCCTTGATCACTAATTTAGAAAATGCCTTCCAGCTGGATCTCATGGAGGCATTTTCTCAACTAAAGCTTCTATCTCTGTGAAAACTCCAGCTTGTGTCAAGTTCACACACAAAACCAGCCAGTACAACTAATCACTTTCAAATTTATCTAGACCTCTAAATATGAGAATGCTTTGTATCAGTTTTAAAAAGATGATATTTTAGGAAGTTTTATCAATCCATAGAAACCACATAATAAAAGAATGAGAGTCATGATCTTCTTGCCTGCAAGAAAAGATGTTGAGGCTAAAAGATGGTAAGAATATATAAGTTACAAGTTAGTCAATGTCTAAAGAATAATTATATGTAATTATATATTTTCATGTATATAAAGAACTATCCAGGATTACAGTCGGGTGGGACCTTTGAGATGCTTACTGAAGTTTTGCCTCTCGTAATTCAACACGAGTTTCATAATGAGGAGTCAATGAAAATACATTCATGGCTTTTCTGAAAAGATCAAAGGATATCAATGTCATAATCACAAAGAATTAGCTTCTATAAAAGGCAAAGCATTCATCACCATCTGTTATACCTGCAGAAGTGCAAGGGCATAGCAACAAACATAAAGAACATCTGATTGACTTCTTGTGGGAAGGAATAAGTGAAGAAAGAATATGTCAGCATGAGTATAGGTCAACAAAAATTCCACCAGACGTTGACAGATTACATAGAAATAAACAATATATCAAATGCAGTTTCACATTTCAATGAGTTGTACCATATACACGATTATATAATTGAGATTTTTAAAAGTAAAAGTAAGAAAAGATATAGCAAAAAAATATTGGAAGTAATAATGGAAGAAAATTTTCAAAAGTTAATAATATAACCATAAGTCGTGTAAATTCTGGAGGATAAATATACAATAACAGGTGGTAAATTTTGCAGATTTAATACCTGAACAAATAATATGTAAGCAAAATGAAAGCAAATATAGAAAATGAAGCTGGAATGAAAGTGACACTTTACATATAGAGGGGGACAATAAGAACTTTTGTCTGAAAAAAAATTATAGAAAAAAATTAACAAAGAAATTGGAGAGAAAACATTGAAGTGACAAAAAAATAAGCTAATCCTAAGACATTAACCTTGAACTCCAGTCAAACTAATCTTTAAAGGTGAAACAGATTAGATTTTTCTAGAAAATATAAGTCAATGAATTTGTCATCAGTACATCATACTATAAGAATCAAAACTCAGTTTAAATCTATGAGCGAAAACAACATAGGCTAAAAATTTATGTCTTTACAGAGATTGGAAAAGTATTAAAGAAGGAATAATTGAACCTGAAAATTTTTTATTATTCTTAATTAATTTTGAAATATCAATGTTCAATCTTATATTTATAATAATGACCAAGATAAGTGAAGACATTGAATTAATGAACTCGGTATTATGTAGACAACTATATCTCAAGGTAACCTCATTATCTATCAAGAAATATTGAGTATTTTTTATAATCTAGCTTCATATTAAATGAAAAGTACAAAATATAGAGGAACCAGGAGATTAACAGAATCATGGAATGACAAAATTGACAAAAATGAACAAAAAAAATAGAGAATATTGAAAAAGAGTTTGGCTGGAAAGGATATTAAAATAAGTGCAATGAGCAGAAGACAGTTACAAACTTCACGACTATCCTATTAAAGTGGATGTCTTGTATAAATCCTGATAAGCTTGGGTATTTTGTACAATGTCAACTTTGGTTTTGGGGGTACATTTGGTATTTGAGAGCATTTTAGGGTGAACTATATATCTAATTTGGCAGACTGAGCAAGACTACTTACCCTCTGTAGCATGCCGGGCCTCACAGAATCATCTGAGAGCGTGACTGTAAGAAAAGATCTTAGAAGTTGTTCTTTAACATCTTTCTTTGAATTGGGGCATTAGCCTTTCCTATTATTCCAGGGCAACATTAACACATACATTTTTTTCTAGAGGTCTAAAAGCTGTTGATTTATACTGTCATCTCTTCAAATACTCAGCATTTTGGACTCAAAATAATGTTGCCTCATAGTATCCTTTTGTCTTCAGACTGACACTTCATTCTGAAAACCTTGGGATATAAAAGGCTGCAATAATCTCATGAACCAAACTCTAGTAATCAACCTCTGCCTAAATCATATATAGTGTTGTTTTTGTCATTGAAAATGTAAAAATACCTGAGAATTTTCTGCATGTGTGCTGAATTCACATAATTTCACCTGCTTTCTCTCCTTCCTGTAGCTTTCCCATGTCTTTGTACTCTCTCAACCTCCAAAAGCATTGACCCTTCTTAAATTTGTATTTAGATATAACTAGCTGAGTATGCTTAGTATCTCAGTTTCAGATATATGTGTGGTGTGTGCATGGGCATATGTACGTGTTTATGGTTGATCGCTGCAATTGGCTAACATAGCAAGGTTCTGTATCTTGAGAAAACTGCTTCTTCCTACATGACCAGTTATTAATTGCCAGAAGCTCTCAATCCAGTGATGAAGCATTGTGAGTTTCCCCATTCATGTTAGAATATCAACTTGTGGTTGCCCTTGTAAGGTCTTCAGTAGGGTACTATATAGTTCATGTTTTATGGATCCAACTCCTTGTCATATATAGAAGACACTGTATTACAGAAGAGACCCTGTTTCTCTGGCTCTTAAGATCTCTCTTCCTGATCTTCCCTGAAATTCCCCGAGTTCTGTGTTGAAGGGTTCTATTTTAGATGTATAGTCTTGGACTGAGCACATCATAGTCTCTTATTCTCTACATTTCAATCTTTTGCGAAATTGAGATACGATTTTCCTTTAAAATTTTACCATGGTATGAAGCTTATCAGAACATAATAGGAGCCATATTTTGAAATTTTTACAATGTAGATGTTTTCTTTTAAAGGATATGTAATATATAGAATCTCAAAATAATGAGGAGTAGCAAGAACTGTAGTTATAGTCAGTAATATGATCATAAGGCCAAACAAACAAAACAGTGCACTGTGATTCACTGAAAGTATTTCTTGCATACTGCCCTTGGTGGTTGCAAATCATCTTGTCTACAAAACACATCTCTTTTTGTCTATAAGGTGTCTGAAAACTGAAGTAGTAAATGATGTGCTGCATGAAGTTCCCAAATATATAGAATTCTTTTAACTGTCTCTCAGTGACATTGGCATAGATATAGACTATATTCTCCAGATTAGAATTGGAAAAAGGCAGGTTTCCTAGGAGGCAGATATCAGGTGGGTTAACTGGTATCACATACGGTGGTCAATGAAGTCATACACACACAGGCTAAAGCAAGGGGATTTTATAGATTTTGAGCATGGGGTAATAACCTGTGAGATAGGAGCTGAGATTGTTTCCATACATTTTCAAAAATGAAGTCACTTTGGGGTGGGTTACTGAAAACTCGAGACAAGGAGTTATAGCAAGTTTCCTTCAGGTGGGCAGGGGAGTTTTCTCTGTGTGAGCAGGATTGGGGAAAGGAGAGCCCATGGAATTCCCTAGCTTGCGTTGGGGATGGGCCAAACTTAGCATAGTAAAATAAACTGAAATATTATGTTATTTAGCAGGTAAAAGGTGATAAATGTATCTTGAGATATTAATACTATAACTTATAATATTTTAGAAAATATAACTCTACACCAAAAAAAAGTAATTCCACTTCAAGGTGAGAAATACATGGATATGAATATGGATATATATCATACTTGCATCTGCTTCTGTGACAAATATTAATATTATTCATGAATATTGATTATTATTTTAAATATAGGATGTTTAAGGGCATAGATAGAAGATGTTACACTGCAGGATATTTGATCACATTGTGAACCCTGAGATTATGCTATTTATTGAAAACCCTGTTTCTATTTGTGGTGTGGCTCGGGCCTTAGCACATACATACCTCTGACTGGAATACAGATGCACTCTTAAGACACACCAATAATTCTAAACAATTAAGGTAAAATTTGCTTGTAAAAAAAAAAAGGCACCCATTTTTGAAAGTGATGTCTAATTGAGTGGCAGACAAAGTGAAGAAACAAAGTTTTGACAGAATGTGATATGCCTAACTCTCACCAGAAGAGAGAGAAAAGGAAAGTTATTTAAGAGAGCACAGAGAGAAACAAAGGAAAAATAGGACAGTTTTACTGGGACAGTTGTACAGAAAGAGGTTTCATAGAGAGAACAAGTTAGACACAGGTGAAGACAGAACAAGCCTGAGAATGAGAAGTAGCCAGAAGATTAGAACAGATTTCCAGAGTTAGTTTGTGGCTAAGCAGAGTAATTTAGAGAAGCTGAGACAAACCAGTCTGTACCAGTCATTTTGGAGAGGAGTTTGAACCAGAACAGCTGAATTGCACAAGCCAGACAGAGCTCAGAAAGGACTAAAATGGGTGCGTGTATGCAGCAGTGAGTCTCAGAGGCTAAAAATATTCTATGTCTAAATTAGATTGTACAGAGGCTAGAAGGTTCTGGGACTAGGTGTAGGTTAGCACAGTGAGACAATAATCCTAGGACATGACAATTATGTTATGCAAATATAAGTTACATTCACAGTGTTAAGTACAAATTTAATGTTTCTGTAAAGTGGATATTAAAATAGAAAAAATATCAATGATTAGGAGTACTGAATAATTATTAAGAAGACATTTTTGAAGAACTAATAGTATTTCTTCACACACATCTAAAAATATATTATCAACTGAGAAGTGAAATCTGACAGGATGGAAAAGAAGAGCAGAAAAACTCAGCCTTAGTGCTGAAAGCTTGGGAACTTCTACTTCAGCAATAGATCAATTCAGCATAATAGCATTAAGGATACAGTTGGCATGAGAAGATAGATCAATCACCTTAATTTAACTGACATATATATGAAATATTCCTATCAGAATATGCAATGTCTTTTCAGTCTCAAATAGAAAAGTCACCAAGAAAGACCAAATTAAAGAATGTAAAATGTAACTTAGCAAATTTAAAGGAAAAGAGACCTGGCAACTACATCCACAGTGGAATCAGAAGAGAAAATTCGACAACTGGATCACAGCTGGGAAGTTTCAAGTACTTTGTGATTAGATATGCAATGAATGATACATACCAGAATAGTCCAGAAGAACACTCAAGAAAAATTTCAATATTTTTATGCCATGCTGGGGTAACTTAGTAGGAGATTTCTTGTTTCACCATGTACATAGTAGTCCTAGTTCAAAACCTGGGACCATAATTTAAAAACATTAACTCATGAATTCACAGCAGCTATGGCTACTTATCTGCCCAAGACATGCATGAGAAAAATACAACAAAAAACCCCAACATAGATGATGAAGATACCTTCTAAACACCACTGCTTACTGAAGTGCTATTGGCCATTGATTATTGCCTAGGAACAAAAAATAACCATTTTAGTATGTTCCTACCTGAATGTTTCCTGACTTCCAGTGGCCTGGCTTCCATCACATATGAATAATACTAAACGGACTTAGTGGTTATCAGAGACAAAAAATAGAAAAATAGATGAAAGAAACAAATGGAGTTGTTTTGGCAATAAGTGAGGAGAGATGAGGGAGTCGAAGGAGGGAAATTGATTATGAAGTTACTCATATTTTACTGTATATATGTATGTAAGTTCTGAAGACAAGAACCAAATAAAAATGAAGTGTAACAAGTTGTTCTGAAAGGTCACTTAAAAAATATAATTGCAATTTTTAAAATAAAAAAAATGGAAATGAGGTGAAACTTATTAAATTTTCTACATTACAGTAAAAGCACATTTTTTTTGGGAGAAATGTGTATTATTTGTTTATATATTAGAAAATAGCTAAAAATCAATGTCTTAAACTCTTACAGTTAGGAAACAACAAAAGAAAAATAATTCAAGCTCATATTTAACCACAAAATAGAATAAAATATTAAGAGTCCTAATTGAATTCAACACAGAAACATAAGAAAGAAAGAAATGAAATGATAGGATCCTCCAGGAAGAACTTAATGAAGCTGATAAGCTTTAAAAAAGATAACAAAAGAAAAATACACAAAGAAAGGACACATAACTGAAAAGAGGCTATACGATCACATCAAAATATGCATATTAAAAGATGAAGGGTTTTAAAAAATATTTCTATGTAATTTGTATTAAGTTACACAGTGTAATGTTTATTAAAGTACCTATTTCATTGAAAAGCATGAGCAATTCACACAGACATGAGCAAAGAATGATCATTGAAAGTATATTTTTGCTTATTCTTTGAGAATTTCATGCAGATATGCAATGCTTTTTGACCAAAACTACCCCCTATCCCCTACATAGCCCCTCCTCTCCCATGAAAAATATTCCCTCCCAATGTCATGCCATCAGTGTAATTAATGTTATTCCATTGTCCATGGGAGCGGGCTAACTCTTAGAGTATCAGCGACCATCAGGAATAATAAATATCCTTAAAGAAAACTCACTATCCCTCTCTTACTAGTCATCAACAGCCCAGAACTTCTCCACTAGAGGTCGGGTTCTTGAGACCCTTCCTCAGAAACAGATGTTCTTGGTAACTCTGTATGTATTAGAAAAATAGAAATTATAATTGATATTGTTACAAAAGGATGCTAGGATTCCATTCTTCACTTGAAATACTAGCAAAAAATCCATGAAGACATAATACCAATTCTCTACAGTCTCTTCTGGGAAATAGAATCAGCAACATTATTTCCAGTTCATTACATGATGCTGTGATGACCCTTATGTGAAAACCACATAAGAAAATAAGAACAGGAAAACCTAAGCAATAGTTTTATTTGATAATAATTAAGAAAAATATCAAGAAAATATTTGCAAATATCATTCATTGATGTTAATGAATTATAATCTAACTGAGAAACATAATTAGTGTGAACATGCTGTTACCATATTTGAGTAAGATTTGTAAGAACTTGAAAAAACTCAAAGAAATAAATTTTATATGACTGTGTCCATAAAACAGCATTTAATGAAAATACAAAAACATTTTAATACAAAATATCAACTGAATAGAAATGAAGAATTTGCTCAATTTGATAAGGAATGGCTACAGAATCAAAATAGCTAATATGATTACACTTACTGCTGAAAATCTAGATGTTTTCCTTTTGAAATATGAGACTGGAACTAAGGCATTGAAGACTCTTCTTAGAACCTTCATTCAGCTTCACAATGAAAGTTTTACTAGTAAAGATAACAAATGAAAATATGAGCATACAGCTTGGAAAGACTATATTGGACCAACTGTATTCAAAGACGATAATTATCTAAGTAGAAAATTCCAAGACTTGGATGAGGAAATCTCCTGCAATTTATAATCAAGTAAAAACTTTTACAGAATATAAGAGGATATGCAAAAGCATTTTGTTTTTCATACATTTTCAAGGTACATACAATTATAGGATATAAAAATATTCCATTTCTGATAAACACTAAAAATACACTGAAACTTTTGAAAAAAATACAAATGTGTATACATCCCATTTGTGGAAAACTAAAATATCTGGCCTAAGACTACAAAGATGATTTGACTATGTGGATACCTTAAATCTGAAAAGCTGAATCTCCACAGATGTCTGTTATTTCTACCTCATGCAACCCAGGCACATTCTCAGGATTTTGTGATGTACAATGCTAAAGTGACTTTTAGATTAATATGAGGAAACATCTGGGAAATCCTACATATAACAGGACAAACAGTGACACAAGACCTATTTTAAGACTAACTAAACCAGTACAGTAATCAAGTTAGTGAAGTCCTCAATAACAGAAATATAGTTCACTGTAACATAATGCATAATCATCCACGAGCACTACAATTAGTATCAAATGCCATTTACAGAAAACGTCTTTTTATTAAATAATGTTGGAACAATTACATGTACATATTTGTGGAAAATATCTATCTATCTATCTATCTATCTATCTATCTATCTATCACCTATTATTTATCTATCTATTGTCTCTGTATTTTTCTATGTACCTGTCTACCTTTAGTCTACATATATTTATCCTCTATATTTATTTATGATACCTTTAGTCTACATATATTTATCCTCTATATTTATTTAAGAATATTTATATATTTACCTACATAACTTTATTCTTTTCAGAAACATTATTTCCAAATAGACAATAGACCTAAATGTATCACCTAGAAAATCCCTTTCAGAAGGGTTATAAAACAACCAACTGACCTTGGAATTCACAGTAGATTTCCTCTAAGAAGCACACAAGTCCATACTAATCAGAAGAAAACCACTAGACAAATCCCAATGTGAAACATTCTTCAGACACTCCTAACCAATATTCTTCAAGGTTATCGAAAAACAAAGAAAGTCCAAGAAAAGTTTGCAGAGAAGAGGTGTTTAAGGAGATATGCAAAATAAATACAATGTGGCGATCTGGACCAGAATAAAGCATTAGAGAGGTAGAGGGGGGAAAAAGACAAGAAAACCGTGGACAGTTTAAAGATAATGGTTTCAAATTATTCATTGTTGGGAATGAACAATGAATACTTCTAGATGATGTCATTATAGAACAAATGGAGAGACCAACAAGAGCCCTTTCTAGACCCTCTTTTACGTGTCTTTAAATCTAAACAGTCTACAGCTGTCTTAATGTCAGATCAAGTGTTTGAGCTATCAAAATATGTAAGTTTTACTTACAAACATTGGATACATATAATGAACCTCTATATTTTCACTATGGGGTGAAACAAACACAAAAACATCAGAAGGCACTGCATACAATAACTCATTACTAACATCACTAACAAAACTTATAACAAGTACATCCCTGAGTTATTTTAAGCCTAGAAAATGAAAGACTATAATTTTAACAGTTTGGCTAATGAAGAATTTTGAGGAATAAATTGCCTTGAAAATACATCTTGGAAATGATGTTTGCTTCTATTTCTGCAACATCTATGGAAAAGTGAAAAATAGTGGATAGAAAAATTAAATGAGAATTTGGGTAATTATGCTAGAAAACTATTTTGCTTAGTTAAATTTATACTTTGTAGCAGACTGTTATTGTAACTAGAATATATTCTATTTGTTCATTTATGTTATGACAATTATCACAAATTATCATGAGTAGACAATTTAATAATTAGTGCTTATGGAAGAATTTCTTTAAAATATTATCTTAAGTGATGAGAGAAGGCATTATAACAATGTATAAAAATTACATATTTTAAGTTATTTTAGATCTGGAAATGAATTGTAATTTAATGATCACCTTCTTCTATAGAGCCCAAAAAACCTGAGAGAAGTGAAGAAAGTTGATGTTCTTAGACTTAGCAATGCCATCCCAAAAGGTGAAGGGAATGATGCCTTATATTCTTTTTAAATAGTAAAATAGATGACTGCTTTGTACAAATTTCATTTACAGTTTTATAAAACATTACAGTGGGTTTAAAAGGTAAATATATGTGCAAGATCTTCTCTTATTCTTTATCATTGTACAAAACAATAGCTATGAATAGATGACCACATTATGATTCTAAATGGATACACTTATTGAATGTGAGGCAGAAAAACTCATTATACTTCCTTTATGAATAAGTTTCATTTTTATTACAACCACTAAATGTTTGAACAGTTGGGAGGATTTATGATGAGATAACTAAATTTCTAGATTCTAGTGGTGTTCACAGCAAGAGAGCTGGCCAGCATTATTGCTACATATGGTTACAAACTGTACAGTCCACATAAATCTCTATAAGCAAGGTTCGATCTAACAGTGAGACTAACAATCTTTCTCTTGAGTACTAGCAGCATTTTTTCTGATATGTTGAAATGAACCTTCCCAATTTTGCGGTTGTAGGAACAACTGATGTGTTTGGGGAAATCACTTTTGCTTTAGTATTTCTGTGACTTCTGTGTTAATTATTTGTCTAAATGAAAAAGATCATCGAAAACTATTCTAGCTTTGAGAAAATACATCCTTAAGTTCTGCACATTTTGAGTAGCCTTGTAAAAACAGGTTTTTCTTTCACAAGTTGCAAGTTTCTTAGCAAGTACTTGGGAAGAATCATATGATAAGAAGTGAACCTCTCTAAAACAGCAAGAGCAGAAAATGACAGAAAAGTTCTCTTACTCTTCACTGATGGAAATAGGGGACATAACATCAATATGATTAACAGGAAGTAAATAATATAAAAGAAGACCAATGAGATTTCAGACTAAAGATGATAGGTTAGTGGAGAATGTATTTTAGTAGTGTAAGCTAAACTAGTATGGATAATATTAGCAATTTTAGAATCTGACTGAAGTAATATGACAATATCTATATTCACACTGCAAATTATAAGCAGGAAATAGAGTGAGCAAACTTTAAATAGCACAAGCCTTTAAGGTCTCACCCACCTCTCTCGGGTAGCATACTTCCTTCAGGAAGGACAAACCTATAATTTTGCAAAGAGGCTCTGCAGTTGATAACTGAGCATTTAAATGTCAGATAATATGGGAGAGATTTAACATTGTAACCACCATACTAATTTTAGCAAATCTTGTTAATTACTGCTTATTTCGATGTCTGAGATCATGTGTGTGTGTCTGTGTGTCTGTGTATTCTCAAGAAACATAAGTCAAAATAAATTTCTCAGTGACTTTGTTGTTTTTTATTTTGTTTTTGTTTTACTACTTCAACAGAAGAGCCTTTAGAAATTTTTTTTTTTTTTTTTTTTTTTTTTTTGGTTTTTCGAGACAGGGTTTCTCTGTGTAGCCCTGGCTGTCCTGGAACTAACTCTGTAGACCAGGCTGGCCTCGAACTCAGAAATCCACCTGCCTCTGAGCCTTTAGAAATTTTGTAAATATTTTAAAATATATAACTAGCTATTGAATGCTGCATTAAACTTTTTTGTTATTTTATGTACCAATAGCTCAAGTTACGACTTCAAATAGTGTCTAGGTATATATACATGCATACAATCTATCCTCACACTATCACATATGCCTTCTTTGGGATGTTTGCTGTGCTCTTTGAGTGAGAATCATGATATCTAGCTGTCTTTTAATATAATGACATCTGCTTTCATACATATTACCTCAGATAACCATTTTCCTTCTTTTTATGGTTGAAAAATATTCCACTGATTTTTATGATGGACATCTTGGCTGACTCTGTGTTTTGGCTTTTATGCACACTGCTGCATAATAACAACAAATATGGATGTGGAGCTATCACTTTGATACAATGATTTTATGCTCATTTTAGAGTTTAAGGTAACCTTGACAATAGTTTTTGGATAGTCTTGGCATGAGTTCATAAGATTCCCATGGTCATAATTTTCTTCCAGTGCTTGCTAATATTTTACTTTTTCTAAGTCATTCAACTGGGGTAATGTGCAATGTACTTGTGATTTTTATTATTATTATTTATTATTATTATTACAGTCTAATCATTGCTTATTGCTCCCCTCCTGATCTGCCCTCCCGCAGTTCCTCATCCCACTCCTCTTCCCCTAGACTTTAAAAGGATATTTCCTGTCCTCTATATTTTTGTCTTAACTGGCAATGTTTAGGATTTTTATGTAATTTTATCTATGAGTATACACATTTTTGAAAAAAAATATCTATTCATTTTTCTTTCCCTCATTTTAACTGAACTTTTTATTTCTCTTTACATTTTAGTTAATACCATTTTCAGAATATTAGTTCTTTTTTATATTGAATGATTTGAAAATATTTTCTTCTGTAGACTGTCCGTTAACTCTTTCTATTGTTTCTTTTGCTATCCAGAAGATTCTTAGTTTTATATAATCCATTTGCTATATTTTGCTATGTTAATAGTACTCTGGGAATCATATTCAAAACATTTTTACCTATCTTTGTTTTTCTAGTACAGTCATCTGAATGAGCATCATATTTACACCTTTGACCTGCTTTCAATTGGCAGTTATGTATGACCAGAAGTAGAAATGTAGTTCCAGTTTTCAGCTTAGGACAGTACCATATTGAAGGCATTTCTGTAATGTTGGTTCTTGACACCTTTGTCAAAATCTAACCATATGTGAATATACATACTAGCATTCACATTTTCTCTTTTTATAATTTTATTTTTTTCATTTATTCTTCTGCCATACAATACATCCTGACCTCAGATTCATTTCCCTAGAGTCCTTCCAGTCCCCTACTGCTGTCTCCCAACACCTCCCTCCCCAAGATCCACTTCCCCAGGAGTTCATCTTGCCCCAGAAAAGAGCAGGTCTCCCAGAGACAATAACATAACATAGAGCAGCAAGATACTGAAAAACCAGGTATAAACTCTCTTATCAAGACCGAGTAAAGTAACCCTATATGAAGAAAAGTGTCTCAAAAGCAGGTTAAAAAAATCCTAGACACCCTCACTTCCACTGTCAGAAGTCACCCCAAAACAGTAAGCCAACAGCCATAACATATATGCACCGGACCTAGTGCAGACTAATGCAGTTTCACTATTGACATTACAATCTCTGTGAGCCCCAAGGAGCTCTGCTTAGTTGATTCCTCAGGCCTTAGTTGTCCTCCCTCTTTTGATCTCTCTGTCTTCAACAATTGGCCTGGCCCCTTCCTATGGCCAGCTCTGAGTGGAGAAACCTGATGAAGACCTCGAGTCCAACCTCTCTACTACCTAATATTTAGCTGTGGGCCTCTGCGTCTGCTCCATCAGCTGCAGAGGCACCCGCTTTGATGATGACTGCAGTAGGCACAGATCTATGAATATCGTAGAATGTCATTGAGAATAATTTCATTTGATGTTTTCTTTTTTAAAAAGAAATTATTAATAATTCCACTCATTTACATCTCAAATGATATCCCATGTCCAGGTTATCCCCTACCACCCTCCTATCCCACATCTGCCTTCCTCCCTCCTTTTGCCTGTATGAGAGTGCTCCTATATGAGTTCTGTGTGTTCTTTAGTATTTTTGTTTATTTCTTTTTTATTAACATGGACGAGAAAATTACATAAAACCATTATACTTTTAAAATGACATAAAGCAATGGTAAATCAACATATTAATAGATTAATGATTCAAACAGCTATAGCATACAACAGAATATGTCAGAAACCTAGGGTAGAACCAAACATGATTGGTAAAATAATAGATTAAAAATAAATGAAATGAAAATTAAATAAATGATACTTATGGTATCCACTTAGTCAAATTTAATCTTTTAATGTGTTGATTATCATTAATTTACATTAAAACAAAAAACTAAAGAACACACAAATCTCATATGGGATAAAAAAAAATATTTAAAACTATTTTTAGAATTTTTAGGCCAGTGATTTTAATTTTGATCAAATAACAAGCTTTGTGGTTAGTAGTTTTTATTCTCTATCTGAATCTTATACCTGTCTTACGTGCTTCCTCAGAAATTCACAAATTTTCTTCCTTCCTTTTCTTTCTTTCCTTCTTCCTTCCTTCCTTCTTCTCTTCTTTCTTTCTTTCTTTCTTTCTTTCTTTCTTCTTTCTTTCTTTCTCTTCTTCTTTCTTTCTTTCTTTCTTTCTTTCTTCTTTCTTTCTTGTTCACTCAGAAGTTACAGTGATTGCTTCCAATTCAATTCCAGGACACCAGACAGTGGCTCTTTCAGAATGAGAATCAAATACTAATCTGTCTACAATGGATGTTTGAAAGCTCATTGAAAACCAGGTCACCTGTCATAGAAATGAGAGAACTGAACAGCAGATCTGTAGGAAAGAGATTTATACACAAGGAAAGAAGAACCCCATGAACAAAGTACTGGATGCAGGAAGGGATTTTAGGAATACAGCAAAGCTGATGTTATTTTTTTCCCTTTCATTTCCAGGGCTTAATCATAGGAGTGCTAATGCAGACACACATCAGTTGTATTTTATTTCTTTCTGAATCATTTTAAAATATAGCCCACAAAAGAAATGTATTAGAATACAGAATTGCTGGAAATGTATACATTATAGACAGATATTTATACAGGTTAGTTAACTATGGTCAAAGTTTATTCAAACATTTCAATTTGCACTTATGGACCCTCTCCCTTCCCATGATTAGATCCCGGGATACCACGAAACATATATTCGTCCTGTCTTCTAAATTGCGTTGTCTTTGATGATTTTTCAGAATTCCTTTGATTTGATGACCTCCACAATTTTCAGGCATTTTGGCCACATAAGTTGTAGTATGCCACCTACCTGTTGAGGTAGCATGTTTTTCTCATAAACCCAATAGAAGGAAGAACTTAGGAATAAAATGATATTTCCATCTCCTCACATTCATGGTTTGATATGTAGATGATTTATGACTTCAGATGTTTTACTTGGTCATGTAGTTTACACTGTGCTCCCTAAGATTCCTTTTTGTAAGGTCACTATATTTATTCCCCATTTCCATCCTGTAAAAAAATCCAGTGTTTGCAACTTGCTTCCAAGTGTCACTTATATCTATTCCATTACCGTGGGAGCAATGCCTAAATAAGTTAAGCTTGGGAAAGATATACATTTTTTCTATTCTTTTCATTGATGTTTTGGTGCTGTAGTTCATTTGCACATATGTGTACATGTATGTGAGACATATGTGTGCTGTGCATATATGTGAGTTTTAGATTATGTGCACTTATAGAAATCAGAGGATGAGGTCAACATCTTCTTCCTTTTTACTTTAGTTCCTTGAGACAGGTTGTTTCACTGAACTGAAAGTTCTAGAATTTTGAGTAGGTTGGCTGACAGGGTTTTCTGAGAATTATCTCTTTCAATCCCCTATGGTGTTGCAGGTGATTTCAACCAAGCTTGGTTTTTGTATAGATTCAAGGAATCCAAATGAAGTGCCTCTTTCTTGTGCCACAAATTGTCTTTCTATCACATTATATCCTCTAAAATATAGGGGAAAAAAACACTAATATTGCTATGCTAGGAGAATGTAGCAATAAAGTGACTCCTAATAACACTCTGCTATACTCTACAATCAAGGACTTGCTCAGGCATCATTAGAGGAGCTTACTTCTGTAATAGATGGCAACAAACAAAGAAACCTATAACTGCACAATGTGCAGAGAGGAAGAAAACTTTGGATACTCAGTCCTAAATTTGATTTCCTTATCAAATCCATCGACTCACACCTCAGGAGATTATGCTTAAGAGGCGGCAGAAAAATTATAAAAGCCAGTAGGAATTCAAGAAACGAAGGAAGCAAGACCTTGTATACATAAGACCGACACACACATGACCTCAAAGGCACTGTCGCAGCGTGCACAGGTCCAAGACAGGTCTAATCTAGATGGGATGCCAGAGCTGAAAAGGGACATGCACACAACACTACATCGCAATCTACCTGCAACTGATAACCAGGTCCAGATGAAAAATTTTTTTCCTCAAATGGAGTATCTCTGATTATTCAATTCACACTCAAGGGCAGGCTTTATAACCAGCATACATAGTCAAGAAAAATCAAACTCAATGTTATTTTTCATGTCTGTTGTTAGACGATGCTTTGTTAGGCTTATTATTATTGTTATCAATGTTGTTTTGTTATTGATTTTATTTTTATTTTACAGATTTTTACTTGTATATTATTTTTATAATTTTATATTTATGGGTTTTCTGAGTGTGCAAATTTGTTTATCTCAATCTCTATAGTTTTTGTGCATGTGTGTGCATGCATGCATGCTTGTGTGTGTGTTTGTGTGTGGGGGAAGGGGAGTCTGGATTTTTTTTCTTTTGTCCTTTGATTGTTGTTATTTTATATTATTAAGAGAGGTAATTATTTTTAAATGCCTCTTTGTGAGAAGGAAAGCAAGTGGATTTGGGTTGTTGAGGAAGTGAGTGAAATCCGAGAGAAGTTAGAGAAGAGGAATCCGTGTTTAGAATATATTGTAAGAAAAGAATCTATTTTCAATAAAAAATATTGATTTCTGATTTTTATGTTTTTCTTTTGTGTGTTATAACAAGAAAGAAAAGACTTCTAGCCCCTTTGTATGTTATAGGGGAAACTGGGAAGGGGGTAACATTTGAAATGTAAATAAATAAAATAACAAATTAAAAGAAAAACGTGAAATTCAAACTAGCCTTCAAAACCCAGTCTACTTTCTCCTTCCCCTGAGGGTTAAATATGTATTGGCTTCGGACAGAAATTAGTCTCCTATTCCCCCTTGTTTGTTTTCCCTTCCTCTTCCTTTGAAAGTTCATCCATGATTTCTTTCCATGAAAATCCTTTCACATGAATTTATGTTGGTCTCTTGTCCCTGATCCATACTCTGTCTCAAGCAGTCTGGTTTGCAGAAAAGATTCCCACCACTACACAACTGGTCTTTGTTTGTCCCTCGTGCCAGCCTGCAATGTCAGCTACGTACTGATTTAGAAAAGGTAATATTCATCATATATTTGAACAAAATTATTTCTATTGATTTCTTCTAATTGTTGTTTGTCTGAGCTTCTTGAAATGGTAATTATGGGTTTATGTATATTTACTTATTTAGTGTTTATTTCTCTTGTTTTCCTTATTACCATGTTTCCATGGATATAACTCATATCAGCAGAAAATTAGTAATGCAAATCCTTTCTTGAAGCTTTCTTTGATATTTTAGCTTAATATTTTCAAGACTATGCCTATAAACTACCAAATAACTTTTAAAGTCCTGGTTCAATTTCTTGTTTGAGTCATACTCACATTCATGTGAGAACTTATTTTTTACTCTATCAATGAAAAAGGAGACAGAGACTAATTGAAAAATCTATGAGCTCTCATAAATTTTATACAACAGAGATCAAGGCTTCATTATGAATAATTGCTAAGTTTGACTGAGGGTTACAGTAGATGTTGTTGACATCTTCAGATACTGAAATATGAACAGGTTACTTCTTGCAAGGTCATATTTTCATGTCTTAAAGTATACTTTTTAAGCAAGTCTGAGCCATTAACATGGATTTTAGTTCTCTCTGTAAGAGTCATACAAAACTGTGATAATTTTTCTAATTATCTGCGATGATCTTAAGGGATAAAAGCATTGACTATACTGTCTATGACAAGAACTGAAAGAATGAGTCTTTGTTAAGAATTGGTTTCTGGGTACATGTTGACTCAGACTTGAATATGAGATGTTCCCATACAGGTTCTTGGTTCGAATCTCTTTTCCTAGCTTCTATCATTGTTTTGAAAATGGTCGGCATACAGACTGACAGATGTAGGTTTCTAGCAGAGTTCATATTGTTTATCTCGAGTTCTGGTTTTAGCCAGTGCTCTTTGCATCCGAGTCAGCCCTTGTTGGAAGAAGCTGCCTGAAGCCTGTATCTGAATAGTACTTGAGGAACTGGGCAGTACACATTCTCATACTTTTGCTACTCTGTCACATATTTTTTTTTCCACTGCAACAAGAAAAGCAACCAGTACAATATTAAGTACAAATAAATGCAATATTCCATGAACTCTTTGGTTTACCTCCCTTTGATATAGTTAAAAATTTATCAAGACCTAATACTGGTGGTTATTAGTATATTAAAGTGATTTGGAATGTCGTGGGTTAACAAACATAATAAAGTAAATGTCATGCACAAGTAGAGGTTGGAGTTGCACTCTGATCATCCTTATTTTAATGTGTGTCTTAACTCTAAAGATGTCACTCACAAAGAATTTAGGACAAATCATTTCATGTGTTTGTTTAGATATTTATTATAAAAAAAACAAAAGCTTCTTGAATCCAAGAAATTTTTCTTGATCTAGGATCTATAGGAGGAAACACTTACTAAAATTGTAAGTTAAGAGGTATCATAATTATTCTTTTTCACTTGGTGTATAATTATCTTGGCTATCAGTACATATGATTAAATTGGATATCTATGTATATATTTAGATATATTTGCAGTGTGTGCATCTATGTGTGTGAAAATAATAGAAATATAAACTTCTTCCTACAAAAGACTAAATAAACAAAATAAGCAAAGCCACAGTTTAAATAAATAATGTTAATTTTTAAAATCAGATACAATTATCTGAATAATCTGTTTCTAATATTTTTATAACATCAGATATGAACCTTTAAAAAAAAGATACATGGTTTACAAATTAAGATATTAACAGTTATGAAGGATTCCAGATAAGATTAACATAATTTTAATGAGCCATACCAACTTCAAGATACAAAAATACTTTTCAAGTTACATCAAAAATTAAAAATGCATTTATGAAGTGAATAAAAATCTAATTTCTTTTGAGAACTCAGATGACTATTAACCAGGTTAGATACAACATATTGGTGCCAGGATTAGTACATCAAACCGTATGATAAATATAATTTCAATGGAGAACTTTAATTTAATTATTTTGTGTGTTTATTAAATTAGAAACATAATCAAATTACCTTTTAAAAATATAAGTGAGCTAAAATCAATCATAGCAGTAGGGTAGAAATGACAATAAATAGAAATTAACTCACACCAAGAGTTAATTGAGCTGACTCCAGGGGTTAGATATACATCTCTACAGGAATTAGATTAATATTAGATTACAATAGCTTTGGCAGGAAGAAAAGTTTTGACTTTTAAAAGAAAAAAGTAAAAAGCTATTTCATTACAATTTATGAAAATAATTAACTATAACATATTTTGATCTAAGTGGGAAATTCTTTAATAAAATACTCTTTTCTAGTGTTTAAAATCTCCTTTAGGGATTCTCAATTAAATTTAACCATTGTTTTGTAAGACATTTTAGAAAAAAAAATACAATTTTTTTTACAAAGAGTATAATGTCTTGTAAATATTTTTTGAGTTTCTTGTACGCACACCAATAACATGAGATATAGTTGCTTGATTTGTGTGTGTGTGTGATTGCATGTGTGAGTTTGAATGTTTCTTTGTGTCAGACAAAAGAATCACCCTATCCTTAAAAGGCTTAAATGATAAATGTGAAATTCTAAGTATCACTTATTTATATTGTATATTCAATGTGTATAGCATAATATTTGAACTTTTGATTCATCTTCTTGAATTTTTCAAAGCAAGATTAGGATGAAGTTATATATAAAGTTGTAAGTGTTATTTATTTACAATATGTTGAATATAGTTGCACGTTACTTAGCCATGACTCTCCTATTCACAGCCTTCAAAGTAGACAACACATAAGCTGACATTATATTATCCCCTTTGTTTGTATATCCTGTTGTTTCACTCAGATCTAAAGATGAGAGGCTGTGGTTGAGTTGCATCCTATTTTATTAGCGAGCAAAGAAATGCAAGGGCTGATACCTGAAGAGTTACACATGAACACCTTCAAACCCAGTGTTATGTTTTCTCCTTAGAAAATATTTGAAGAGGATCAAGAAATCTTAATATACAGAGTTTAGTTCCATACACAAGAAAATATGAGTTTTGATCAAAGAGATATTATTCTTGAACAATGACATCATCATCAACACAACAACAACAACAACTTTCTGGTTTTGTTTCTGAAATAACTCAGGAACAATGAGTATTGAAGATGTTATGAAGATATTTTGGCATGCTATTTTGTTGAGGATCACTATTTCCAAATGATGTAAATATTGAAAACCTATCATAATACTTTAGTTTGTTTTAGACAACTGTGCCTATCATAGTGACATTTACAAATAGTCAGTTTTTAAACAGATGTAGGATCAAGAAAAAGCAAATAAATATCTTTTACTAAGCACTATATTAATGAAATATGTTTCAGATTTTTTGAAAGATACTAATATCGCAGCTCTGGTTGGAAATTGAGCTTCTACTCAGCATGGAATACCCACACTAATGTAATATAATGTCTATTGTTTATATGTTAAGTTTGATAAATAATTATAAGTCAGATATACAAGCATCAGAATAAAAATAAAATTCCACAACTAATCGACTGTATCCATTTCTGAAATATTGGCATATTTTATTTAGCATATATATGACTTTCCTCTAGAAGTGTATGAACTCATCTGGGTTTACAAATGTTATTCATGCCCCACTTTTTCTAGCACTCTGTTCTAAACGTGATTTATGCTGCCGTTTGAATCTCTATCTGATTTCATACTCCTTCCAAATACTCATAGGCTCAACTTTATCTTAGCAAAGCCTTTCTGATTTTGAATGTCTTTTTCATTCCTTTGAAGCAGATCATAGATCATCATTGCTTCCATAACAATTTTATTCAAAGTTCACTTTTTAATAGATTGCAGGGTTGGATTTCATTGTACAGTTCATCCTTGAGCTTCATGTTTTGGAATCTTTCTGAATATACAGAATTATTTACTGTGTATGAAACACTTTTAATGACTAAAACTTTATCCTCTGTATTTTGTTTCTATTATATCATTCCACTTTTGCTCATTGAGACAAAGAGTTCAATATGTTTTGCACAAAATTTACCTATGGTCTTGACTCCTGTGTTCTACTGTTAATTAAAAGGTGCATTTGCCTTTCTTGATTTGCTCTCATTTACTTGGTGAAACTTATTTTAAAAAAAAAACCTTTTAACATCTTGATTTTATAGATTAATGCTTGGTTTCATCAATTCATTCTATCTCTCAATGATTAACTATAAAACTTTTTGTTGTTGTAGGTTTTGCTTGTTTATTTGTTTGGATGACATAAATGGGCTGTGATAGAGGCTTATGTTCCTGCAATGAAGAAGAGAGAGACTTTCTCTGCGAGAGAAAATTTTCTGCAAGCAAATTTAAATTGAGAGAAACCGTGATTTGGAGTATGGTCATGTAAGCAAATAGAGGGGGGAAGATTTATCATGACAAAGGGTATATGAAAAAAGCACTACGGGAATCTACTACTTTGTAAACCAACTAAAATATTAGAGTTAGGAAGGTATTACCTGCAAGGTTAGAATAATGTTCCACATAATAGCCACGAGTCAGTAAACAAAAAACACAGAGCCAGGTGTGGGATACCTGTTTATGAGACATTGGTCAAGGAGTGAGCAGAGCAGAAAGTTGCCATGCAAAACAGTGTTTTGACATTCCTTTTGATGGTCCTTCAAAACCTAGCTTAACAAAACAAGATTTCTGAAGACATCACACAATTTGGGTAGAGATGAAAAACAATAAAATAAAAATTGATTTTGTATAGAAACTTCTTCTCTGCTAGCCAGCTTTAATGGGTTAAAAGAATCAATATAAATTGCCTGTGGAGAAACGACATTAATGGCCTTACCAAATGAAACCCCTAGGAACTACAAAAGCAATCTGCCAGGCATGATGTATCCGCCGATGCAATAGAGGTGCGATTACTATGATGTAACCAACAGCTTTCAGATTTCAACTCAAGAAAACAGAATTTGTGTCTGGAACTATAAATTTAGTTAAGAACCCATGGGTGAGGAAATCTTAGATCTTAAAGGGAAACTCACTTCTCTTGTTCACTTAAGGGACATACCACTATGCTGCCTTCTAATTACTTATATTTATGATTGTAGGTTACATAATCTCAATCAAACTTTCTCTTTTGGTGAATAGATGCACAGACACTGAAACTGTAGAGACAGGACACTGTACCACTCCATTTAAGGTTCTTGGGACAATAGCATAATGGTAGAAAATGAACAAGCTGGAAGAACGGGAGATGCTATGGAATTCTATCATGTGGGCAGTATATAGCAAATGCAATCATGTTGTGTCAGCTACACTGACAGTCTGCACTAGACCTGTGAATGATTAAGCCTGCCAATAGTCAGTCACAGATAAGGGACTAGGGGTTTCTATTCCTCCATGCTGAACTAAGAGTTACTATGGATCCTGGGGAATCAGTAAATATTATCTTCATCTGTATATGTAATAAAGAATTCATCAAGATATGGTAGATAGTTACAAACAAGTGATTGTCATACAGATGGCTAAACTCAATGGTTCCCAAACTTCACAAAAATACCTGAATAGGGTAAAGGAACTTGTAGGTTGGTTGTGTAATAGGGATCAGGGAGCTAATGAGGGTGACAGTATTATGAACTTAATAGTTTATATATGTTCTTGTGTGTATAAAATTGTCAACATACTTAATAAAATACTGAATTTTAGTATTTATATTTTATACTAAAATACATATTGAAAAGCTTTAAAGTTAATTCTATCTGTAAAAATATCTTCTATTTGCCAGATGTAATAGTTGTCTCAGAGGCTTACCACTGAATAAAATTTTCTAGTCATTTCTGAACTCTTGCTAGCTGGTTCAACTCAGGTGTTCTGGCTCAAACTCCTCCCCAACCTGATGATTCAATCTGTCTTTTCTCAGCTTCTCAATGAATTTTCTGCTTGGCCTCAGATTCCTTCTAGCAATCTTTTCTAATCTGGCTCATTCTGTCTTCAACTGAAACCTGTCTCTGTAAAACTGTTCCAGTAAAACTGCCTCCTTTCTCTCTCTCTCTCTTCTTCCTTCTTATTCTCTGGCTTCAACTGCCTCTGCTGATCTGCAATGAATATGAAGTGTCCTGAACTGAACTCACAAATGAACTCAGCTCACTCCACTGCACCCATTCTCTCTCCTGGTGTTGCTCCAAAAGGGCTTCTCCTTTTTGTGCTGTTCTCATGAGAGTTGGGCTTATCCTATCTCTGACTACATTCTGTCAAATCTCTCTCTGATTCACCACTTTGTCTGTCCTTCAAATTAGACATCACTTTCAATGATGGTTGCTTCTTTCCACAAATTAATTTTACTTTAAAGGTGTGTACTTAAGCCAGAAGAGTTAAAGATATGTGACCTATCTTCATGCCACCCAGATCATACAGACCTAGGTCTTTGGATGTTATCCCTCGCTAGAGTAGGCATGTTTAAATTTCTCTACATCCATGGATAAGACAACCCATAACATATTTGTTGTTTGTTTTCTTTGTTTGGTTTTGGTCTGGGTTTCCTCAGATAGAATTATTTTTCTAGCTCTATCAATTTACCTGCAAATATCATAATAATATTTTTCTTAGCAGCTGAATAATATTCTATTGTGTAATAGTACTATACTTACATCATATTATGCTATTGATGAATATTTAGGTTGTTTCTAATTTCTGGCTATTATGAATGGAGCAGCAGTGAACATGAACAATGAATATTGTTCTACATGCAACCACTGCATTTTACCAAAGGAATTTTATGAAAATTCTGGTCTTTTTTCTACTGTAATTTTTTGACTACTTTCTAATAAATATGTGTCTGTAAAGTATATGAACTTAAGGCTGCTTCTTCAATTGAATTCCATGATCGAAATGCCTGGTTTCATTCAAAGGTAATGTTTTTTTACTACTACAACTTGAATTCTGGAGGGGCAGGGTGATATCTTGATCGGACATTTATTATTTAGCATTCTTTAAGCTGTCCTTCATGTTTTCTGTTTTCATTATGATGTTGAAAATTGTTTTTAAATTCTGTGAGTAATTTCATTGGTATTTATGGAATTGTCCTGATTATTAAATGATAAAGAATAATAATTTTATTGTGTAGTATGATCCATAGACAGTTGATTTGAGGGTGAAGAAAATAGATAAATGCGAAAATGAGAAGTCTAGAAATTGAGTTTTGTTCTTTCCTAGATCCTGTATCCATGTTCTTATAATGAATTCCTTCCATGACTTTCTCCATGATGAAATGTGACCTGGAAGGGTTAGACAAATAGCACTTTATCTTCAAGTTGCATTTTCTGCTTGCGACAAAACTGTAACAAGAAGAGGCTACATTGAAACAAATGTTTAAATTTAGAGTTTATATCAATGACAAAGAAATTAGCAATTGAATTTAAGTAGTAAGTAATTTATCAAACAAATTAGTATAAAGCAATGCTGAGGCACATGAGTAGATTGTTATATATGACAGGCAGTTGTGTTTTAAATGAAACAATAGGGACAAACAAGTGAAAGAAAAGGGGCCAATATTTGAGGATGGCAATCAACTGACCAGATGCCAGTTAAGTATAAAGAAAATACGCACTTAATATAAAATCTGTTTCTGTCTTAAGCAACACCTTGTATTTTAGCACCAAATGGAAAATAGAAAGCATTAAAAAGGAAAGATATATAAAAAATCCAGTCGTCAAAATTCATCTACTTTATGAACAAAGTATCTGTCCTATATTGAGCAAATACAAAGATAATACTAGAAAATAGTTTCCAGCTTATTTCAAAATTAGGAAACCTAATTTGTTATTCTTAGCTACCTACAAAGGAACTATAAGTGTCTAGTTATTTGATTCTAGCCCTAGAACTTGATTGCTTTTCTTCCTAAGCAAAGTTCAAGAATTTAGCAAGGATTATATAGTCAGAAAGAAAATAAGCATGTTGAAGTTGTAGTTGTGTTGTGGGTTGGTCTCATGCTCCTATGTATTCACTTCAAATTTTTGTAGCCTCTACCCCTCAAGATCTAGTTGCAAACTGACAAGGAGATCCTAACAGCACCAAGTGGTGTATTAAAACAGTTTTATTTTAAAGTTGGTTGGTTTTTAAAAGTCGATCCGTGATTTGGACGTAGGGAGAGCAAGCTGGGACTGGGCTCTAGTAAGGGGTCGAGGAGGACCCAGAGGGGGGAAAGGAAAGAGGAAGAAAAAGACCAAAAGAGACAGGTTCCCTGAGAGGAAAGGACCATATGCATTGGCCAGGGGAAACAGCAAGTAACAAGGTACAGTGGGATGTTAATTAGAATAGCACAAAACCTGCCCATTCTGGGGCTTACAACTGTAAATAAAAATACAAGGGGTTGTGTCTGTGGTTCTTTTTTCAGGCTAGCTAGAAGGTAAATTCATTTTTTCAAGTTCTTTAGATTTCAGTTAATTTACTTTGCCAGTTCCCCCGCCTTGAACATCATAGCAGTACATGGCCATGAAATATTTTAGGAAAATTCTTGATCCCTGGTTATTTACTCATTTTTTTGATTATCGAATTCTGAATCATCCTAAAGACTATATTTACATCAAAATTTTTGTAATTTTAGTGTACATAGTCTTTCGGGTTTTTTCCCTTATCCTGAGCTTCTCATAATCCTTTACAAAGATTCACTTGATCTTGTCTACCAAGCCAGTCTTAGAATGCAGCTTTTTATTAGCAGTAATGACCACATCGTCATGATTCAAGGGTTTTGGGTGTATATGAGACTATTAGTATCGATTTTCTCGATGCTGAACCTAAATATTTAGTAAAAATCTAATTATGTGATTCTTGAAGCTTGTAAATTGATTAAATCAATTTTCCTCTATTTTTAAATTTTTAATTCCAAAAAAGATGCATCATAATCCCATCCATTTTTTTTCCTTGAAAACTCACCTTTCCAATGATCTTCTTTCACACTCTCCACATCCACTCTTATTCCCTTTTAATTAATAGCTCTCTTTCTTGGATATAAAACAGACAGATGCATAAAAATATAAATACAACCTGTTGATTCTTTGAGTGCAATGATTTCTTCTTATCCATTAAGAAAGGGGATTTAAACCCAAAATCATATAACGGCTGTGAGTGAACAAACAGGTCTTAAGAATAAGAAAGAGGCTTTCTGTGGGGGAAAAATTTTCCATGACTTCAGCATCGTACTTGAGCAAGGTTTCTTTTCTTCCAGCTTGTTCTATGATTACAAATTTGAAGTTGTCATAACAGTGATTATAAAGTATTTTAAAACACATAATAAACACATTCTATACATCTTGTGTGTGGTGTGGTGAAAATTTCATGAACATGAAGGAGACACAAAAAAAAACAAAATCATTCATATATATTATATATTATAGGGGGTTTAAAGAATCACGTAAAAAAAAAACTATATCTTTTGAAATTATCTTTCTATTTCAGCCTTTTTTATTTTCTTATTTTCTGTATGACATGGTAAATTCTTTGCATGTAATTTTAAGTATTGGGTTTTTGTTAATAATAATGGATAATAATCAAAAGATTTAAAGAGGGGGAGGATATGTGTTTCTTTTGTGCAATGCGCATCCCTTTTTTATAATCCTTACGTGTCTAGGGGGCTTTTAAAACCTCAGGGGGTTATGCAACTAATTCTCTAATACAAGATAAGCACACGACACACACTCACACACATAAAAACACAACACCCCAAATACACCACACACCACACACATAGGCCATGACTTGCTTTTCCTTGGATGCTCCCTCCCTTGTTTCTAGCTTCCCTTTTGTAGACAGGGTTTTTAATGCTGCTGGTGAAAAAAATCATCAAATTTTTTTTATCAGTTATGCACTTTCCTTGGGTTTCAACAACTACTTTTGGCTTTAAATTTTTTTATTATGCTCTGGCTTTGTTGACTTTCACTTCATCAATTTTTTTTAATATAATTTCTCTGCCAATCCATTATGTTTTATAAAAACTAAAATTTTATTTTCCTCTCCCCGAACCCGCCTCCTTTAAAGTGCGATGCCCTTAGTCTGCATTCAGGGGTCCATAAGTATCCCACACATATAGAGGAAGGTTTTGGGGGAAAAAA